>CM072815.1:60095279-60695279 GCA_036937905.1 Salvia rosmarinus | reverse complement strand
TCTTGCACTAGTTGGGAGGTAACCCAACATATTTACATGCTTTATGTTTTTTCGTTTTTCTTTGTTTTGTCGTGTCGTGTCTTGTTTGTTCGCTTTTTAAGTCCTAATGAATATTTGTTTTTATATAAAAAAAAAAGCAAGCCTAGCGACCACCCTCGCGACCGTGAGAAGTGGCCGTGAAAAAACGGGCAGTAGCTATTTGCCCAGCACAAACACGTCTAGCGACCACCCTCGCGACCGCGAGGTGTGGCCGCAAGAAAATGGGCAGTAGGTTTCTGGGCATAGCTCGTGACCTAGCTCGCGACCGCGAGCTCGGCCGCGAGACGTAACCCGACCCGCGCCCGAACGCCAACCCGCGTGTTTTACACTGATTGTTACCCCATTTCCCCCATTTTTACATGCACACACACACACTTGCAGCAAAACTCAAACACTCTCAAGCACCCAACACTCATCTTCTTCATTTTATTGTGCTTTCCACGTAAAATCCACTCAAGGTATGCTACATTTCCTTAATTCTTCTTGGATTTACGCTTTTTTAGCATGAATTAGAAGGGTTTTACCTATTATGTCTTCTTGTTGTGGGTTATTGAAGATTTGAGGAACTAGGGTCTATATTGCTAAATTTACTTGGTGTTTGAGCATGTTTATTCCAATGTTAGGTCTATTGATGTTCATAGATGCATATTGTTGGTTTAATTTGCCTACATTGTTGAATAGGGTTGAAAAATTTCGAAAAATTCACAAGAACTTTGTTGTCACGCGCTCCTCGCGACCAGGCTCGCGGCCGCTAGCCTGGCCGCGAGTGTCTGCGTGCGTCTGCGCAACAATGCTTCCGAACGCGAGATGGTACCTCACGACCACCTTCGCGACCACGAGGTTGGCCGCGAGGCAGCCCCAGATTTCATTTTCCACGCGTTTTTGAGTTATGTATGCATTTTCTTCTCCTTGTTTCACCTTGTTAGATCATATGTTAGTATGGGGGGAGAAATTTTACTAAGTTCAAGTTCGGGGGAGATTTATATATTGATATGGGTTGACGTTTGCTTTTAAATTCCTTTTTAATACGTACATGAGCTAACTTTGAAATATCTTTAGGTACATTATGTCGCATTCCTCCGGCCACAAGCGAAAGGGCAAGGATATTGCTTCATCATCTCGTGATGAACCACATGATGAGTTCCACCCCGCATCTTTTGGGGTGCGACTGCCGACTTCCTCGTTACGGGACCGTTGGAGGAGACTGGTGCTGCTAAAGCACAGACACTCGAGATTCATGTACATCGATACTTGCCAAGCTATGGGAATAGCCAATGACGTATCGTGGCTAGCTGAGAGGGCCGGGCTATACTCGATTATCACAGCCAACTATCTGTCATACCGGACCCTAACTCTGGAGTCTCTGTCGACCGTCCATGTCCACAAGATGTAAGGGTCGCCAGACTACATCACATTCCAGATGGACAACGAGCTCCGACAGCTCTCGGTGGATGAATTAAACTCTATCATCGAAGGCCACCCCGAGGGTAAATACATAGGGGATTTGGAGAACTCGCCTCCAGCCTGGGCCGTTGTTCACGGATGCCTCATTAGAGCAGACCCCGCACTATGACGCCTCAAGGGCGAAGGCTAGTTTAATATGGAATCCGGTGGTCCGCTACTTCCACCGCCTCATCACCTTCACCATCCATGGCCGTACAAATGCCGGTATTGTCCTCTCTGAAGACATGAGTCTCCTGATCGGTGCTGCGATAAGACAGAAGATGCACGCCGGGATTCGCGAGAGTCCTATCTCTCAAGATATTTTCCTGGACAAACCTTATCTATACGTCTAGACGTTCTTGAAGAGACATCCCAGCCATCACCTCTGGCTGCTATATGATAAGCACGGCCAGTCTATATTCTGCCTGCCCAACCTAGATCTCACCAGTTTAAGCAGATTTGGTGCGGGCGGAGTCCAATTGGAACTTGAGGTCAGGTATTCACTACGGATGGAGTCAGTGCTTAAATGTGCAAGGCGAGATTAAGGGAGAACATCCACAAGAGGAGGAAGAACAGCAGGCGGCACCCGATACAGGTGGCACGTTGCACCCACCGCCCATTCTAAGCGATCCTGGGATATATGAGCGATTGGATCGCATAGACGGTCATCTCGACCGCATTGACGGGAGTATGACCTCCATGATGGCCCAGCGACAGGCCCTCCTCGCCCAACACCAGGCGCATCAAGAGCACCAACATCGGATGATGGAGATGATGCAGCGCTGAGATCAATGGCGAGGATTCTATCCGCCACCGGAGTAGCGCGGCATATGAGGTAAGGTCTCTACCAATCACTCTCTTCTGCAAACCTTATTGCCTCTATTTCACACTGTTTACAATAAGTTTGGGGGGAGTGGACGAGTTTGTTTGGTTGAGAGTCCTTTTTATGTTTTGCTTTATCTTGTTAAGTTTTTATATTTTGGGGCTTTTGTATTGTCTTTTGTTTTCAATGTTGTGTCGGTCGATCAACGAGTTTAAGTGAAATGTGTTAATCCATGTGGCCAATGATGATAAAAACTTTCTGAAAAATATGTTCATAGTGCACATGATGTGTTAGAAAATGACGCATGGATAACTTGAGATTGCTTAGCTTGTTGTTTTTCACCATTTGCTTACACCGTGAGACTTGAGCTTCACTGTATAAACATCTTATTACAATTTCTTTTAATTGTGTGATATCGTGCATGTAATCATCTTCTAAAACTTGCCGTGTTTCTGTGTTGAGGCTGCAATATGTGTTTCGAATATGGAAAGGATAAAAGGCCATCTTTGTTAACCACATATTTACCCACACACTAACCCAATGATATATGCCGTTTGTCACCTTCTTTGAGCCTTTATTAGACTTTATTTTTCTGTTAACCGGATGATAGGAGGTTAGGATGGATATGGGAATCAAGGGGGGTAATTTTGTCTCAAGATGTTTTAAGTTAGGATAAAAGATGGAGAGTAAAAGAATGGTACCCGTATGAAAAAGAATGGACCCTATAAGCTCTATTACAAAGCCAAGAAAAATTTTGTGAAAAATGTGAGCATAAAGGGATTTAGTTAAAAAAAAAGTATAAGGTACCTTATGTTGCATAAACGTTGATTTAGCATGTTGGAAAGAAAAGGGGAAATGGACAAAGTCCATATGAGTTGAATGTATGAATGGAGGTGCTTGGAGTTATATTTGAGTCACTTAGCCATATATTACCCTACCTTAACCAATGTGCCTACATTACAACCTATGAAAATACCTTTTTTATCCTAATTTGAACGCATTTGATGTGGTGGAGATATTAGAGAAACGGCAAGCCTATGGTAAGATTTTACATTACATTGATCTTTGAGTGTATACACGTCCTTAATTTCCTTATGAGTTTGAGTGTATCCTATATTTTACACGCATGCCGTTGTGAGGGTTGAATTGAATGAGATTTTTACTGTCAATGGTTGTACATTGTCGAGTTGACTAATGTCATCATGTGCGCTAATGATTTTGAGCTTTGAAAGATTTCTGAGGCTTGATTATGGTAATCACCTTTACTGACGCTCGTTGATCTTTCGTTGTGTCTTTCTTTCTTTTTGTTTTGTTTTTGTTTGAGGACAAACAATGCTTCAAGTATGGGGGTTTGATAAACGCGCTTTTTACACGTTTATTGTTGATAATTTAAGATGAATTTAGATCTATTAAGTGCGTTTATGTATTAGATCTTAATGCTTTTATCTATTTTTGGAAGATACTGCTCTTGGGTTCCTCTTTGGTGTTTTGTAGGCTTATAAGATGTTAATCGAAGCATGGAACGAAGCACGAGCAAAGGAAGGGCAAAAACAGGGGCTAGCGGCAACCTTCGCGACCGCTAGTCTAGTCGCGAGTCGAAGATGGGTCTCTGGACGATGTTTCACGACCGACCTAGCGACTACTAGGTCGGCCGTGAGGAAAAACCACACGACGCGACCACGCCACGCTACCGCGAGAAGCGACATCGAGACATGGGCACGAGATACCTCCGAAAAAGAGCTACTGCCCGATTTCTCGCGACCAAGGCTAGCGACCGCGAGCCCGGTCGCGAAGCACACCTAACGCCCGCAAGTCCAGCAGCAAGCCGAAGAAGACGCGCGTGCCTAGATTCCTCGCGACCGAGCTCGCGACCGCGAGCTCGGCCACGAAGCAAGGCAGCTAAGCAAAAAATTATGGTTTTCACCCTTTGCCTATAAATAGGGCATAGACCCCCCTCGCGCCCCCAGACCTGGAATGCACGTTTTTACTCTAGCTTTGATTTGGATCCATCTAGCATTAGCTTTTACATTGTTTTACATTAGTTCTACGATTTGTTAACACTTTTGTCCGAACAAATTCCATCTTTTTTTGTTTTCCGCTGAGGTTGGGATACGAACCCAACAAATGTTCTTCAGACGCCACATTACGGGTTTTATCTATATAATTTGTATTTCCATGATTATTTCGTATTTTATTCCGTTTATTATGTCTAGCTAAATTTCCGTTCTAATCCTAGGGTTTGCGTGATTCTATCCTAGATGTTGTGATTCCTGCTATTGTTATTTACCTTCCATGCATTGATTTATGATTCTTGGTGCTTAATTATATGTGTTAATTTCTGATCAATCTTGATGCATATCTAGTTGCCAGTTAATTACTTAACCGTTTTAATTGTCAATCGATCTTGAATGCATAATACGAATAAGCCTTGAGTCGTAGTTGAGATAGGAACATTTGTAGGAAGCATATTCTTTGTGATCCTTTTGGAGTTGCTTATTTTCACCTAGAGACGTAACGGTAATAGGGAAAATTAGTAATCAACTGCCACAATTGTCGTAACTGAAATTGTTTGTTACATATGTGATCTTCGATCTTGTCTGGATTAAAATTGGTTAATAGGAAGCAGGGTAAACATACGTTGTGGGTAGGATTAATGCATCCATAGGGTTAGTCTTTCTATCTTATTATCTCTTTGAGTGTTTATTGATTTCGTTTATTTTTGCTTTGTGACCTTTTGCTTTGAATTTAATATTCAAAGCCCTAAACCCTTTTTAAAAAAAATCTGTTCTTGGATAATGATGAATTGTTGTTGAGTTAGCTTCTGTGTTTTCGTGTTACAATCCCTGTGGATACGATACTCGACTTACCTTTCTACTTGCACGTTTTCGTGTTAGAAAAAGTGTCAATCACCAGCGCCTCGCCCTGCGCACATTGCCGTATCACCCGGTGTTCAGCCCATGCCCGCTCACCCCTCATCCGGCGCTCGCCCAACCCTCGAGCGCTCAACCACACACTCCCGCTCTCTACCCGCCGCGTTTGCTCACCTCAAACCGGCGCTCACTTTGGGAACAGAAGCCTCTCTCCGCGCTCGCTCATCCACAACCGGTGCTCACTCACTTAATATATATATGCGCTTAGGTCATTTTGAAGAAGTCTAATTTTTCACGCAGCCGCGGCGCTGATCCTGGACACCAACTTCTGGAGCTTCAGGCGACAAGACAAAACAAATACAATCATAGTTTTAATTCCTGTCTTTTATTTCTTTGATTTAATAATTTAGTTTATCGTTTTACGCTGTTGGATTTATGCGGTTGGATTTATCGGTTTATGCTATTGGATCTTCATTCCTTTGATTTATATTATTGCTTTGTGATTTCTTGCTTTATGATTCTTATGGATTCAATTATTTAGTAGACAAGGGATTAGTGGTTACTTGATTGATTCTATCTTATTCTGGTATTTGATAAATTTACATTCTATGCATTTGATATTGAATTTTAGTTATATGTTGAATCTTTGTTCGATGGATTTTATTGCTTTCTGTTTGAAGATTTAGTTTAGTTTGTTCTACGTTTTAGCTTCCTGCATTCATGTTTTTCGTAGGTTCTCAACTAGGGATTAACAACCCCTAGTTAGGTTGCTTTCTTTTATGTTTAATTTTTCGTATTTCAATTCCCGTTTGCTTCAAAAACCCCCGTTGGTATTAGAGTGTTTAGAATTTATCGTTTTTATGTGTGACATGAACAATAATCCCTGTTAAGTTTTCCTTGAGATACGACTTGGGTTACCTTTCCATCTATACCACCTCATTCGATTATGAGTCAATTAAGGGAACACTTTTAGTTGAAACAAATTTTAGCGCCGTTGCCGGGGAAAACTTTAGGCGTATTGTTTGTGTTGTTTATTTTATGTGTTTCTTTTAGTTCTTTTTGTTTTTTTCTCCCCCCGGTGCGTGTGATCCTATTTTTGTAGTTGGTGTCTGTTAATGCAGGGTTACCAGCAATACGAATATGGTCAAACAACAAATTCTTCTTACGAAAAATGGAATTGAAGAACATGGCTGCGCGGAGAAAAGAACTAAATCTCTCCTTACCTTACTCACATATATATATATATATATATATATATATATATATATATTAAGTGAGTGAGCTTCGGTTCACACTGAGCGCAGGTTGAACGGGTGTTCTGACCAATGGGTGAGCGCCGGTTTGGAAAACCTTCTGTCCAGATATTGAGCGCCGATTCACAATGAGCGCAGGCTGGAGAAGCGTTCTGTATTGAGAGTGAACGCCGGCTCAAGGGTGAGCGCCGGTTGGGTAGGCGTTAGTGCCGGGTGATGCGAGAGCGGGACCTTGATGGAATTCCATTTCTCTTGTTGATATGTGATTAAAGTTCAATGTGAATTGACGAGATTGTGTGTATTGATCTTAAATCGGTGGTTATTGACGTGATTTTTCCGGCTAATGCTAGGGGGAGTTTTAACATTGTGGTTACCTATATAATTGTTTCATTTTAAATAAAAAAAAGAAGAAGATAAAAATGAGGAGAATAAAAACTCTAGTAAATTGTTGAGATTGTTGAAATGGAGGATGTGATTATGCCCCTCTTTCTCGTAAATTGAGAAATGGGCATGGGAAACCATGTTAGGAGACTCGAGTTCATCGAGAGTTCACATTTCGAACATTGTTCCAAAATCTGTTAATACTTTCTATGTTATCAAAGGAAACTTGTTGCTAAAGGTAACCGCTTTAGTTAATTCACCCTTATCGGAGAGTTGGGTCTGAGAAAAAATAACCTACTTGTTTATTTGATATTTTCACAATCTTAGTTTTGTTTCACGTTAACTTTGATTATGCATTCATCAAGTTTGAGGGAGAGGTAAAAAGAGGTTTGATTGATTAGATTAAGAGTTAAGTTGTACGAGTTATTTTTCTACTCTTATTAGTATAGACTTTGCTTGAGGACAAGCAAATGGATAAGTGTGGGGGAGTTGTGTGGTTTCATTTTGTGCATATTCTTGGTATTGTTTTGCATGTTGTTTTCAGTGGTTTATCCTATTTATGCCGTTGGTTTGATTAGTTATTATTGACTCGGACTTACTTGGTTTGTTTTGATGTTTTGTAGGAAAAAAGCATTAAATAGGATGAAATGTGTTTGGTTTCATTTTGTGCTTATTCTTGGTATTGTTTTGCACATTGTTTTCAGTGGTTTATCCTATTTATGCCGTTGGTTTGATTAGTATTTATTGATTCAGACTTACTCTGTTTGTTTCGATGTCTTGTAGGAAAATGGTATTAAATAGGATGAAATGGACCTGTAAAGAATGTTCATATATTGAAGAGCATCTCGTCAGAAATCCGTAGGCGTAAATGGATTCTAATTCCGAGTTTAGACATGGGAGAACGGGGCGAATAGTCAAAGTCGCGCACGGGCACCCCTTAGCACACCCCGTTCGGCGCCGTGCCCCGTCGCATGACGCACCCCGCTCGACCAAGCGCCGCACACAACCGGTGCTCGACAACAGCCAACGCCTCGCTCGCGCGTGCTGGCATCACCCAACGCTAGCTCCCGCGAGCGTTTTCCTTCCAGCGTCCGAGTTCAACCGGCGTTCGACGTACACCCGGCGCTCACCCCTCGTCCAGCGCCCGTTGCCTCCAACACGTGCGCTCATCCGTGCGGTCTCCTTTCCAAGCGTCGGCTCGCGTTCGACAACACCTGCTCCACCAGCATGCATTCTAGCTCCCGCACGACCTCATCCAGCGCTCGATGGCATAGTGCCTTCCCTAGTGCCCGCTGGACGCCACCCGATGCTCGTCCATCATCATCCGGCGTTCGCCCAGCTCGCGCGTTGTAGATCATGCATCCGGTACTCGGCGCCGAGCACCCGCTCGCCCAATCACCCAGCGCTCGTCTTGCTCTCCGTGTGCCTTCCCACGCCTTGCCTAGCCTCGCCAGCTCGCCGTGCATCCGCGCTCCATGCAAGGGCCCGTTCCAGCACCCTGCTCAGCCGGCGTTCGACTGCACCCGGCGATCATTACGTGCGCCCGCTCACCCAGCCCGAGCGACCAAAGCCTAGCCACCTGGCGCTCACTCTTGAGCCGGCGTTCACTATCAATACAGAACGTTTCTCCAGCCGACGCTCATTTCGAACCGGCGCTCACCCATTAGTCAGAACGCCCGTTCAACCTGCGTTCATCCACAACTGGCGCTCACTCATTTTATTTATATATAAACACGCAACGTGTTAGGGCAGGGAGTTCTAATAGTTCTGATTTTTCTTCTGGCGCGGCCGCTATTCTTCAAGAATTTTCGGGAGTTACTTTCGATTGACACAGACACAGATAAATCTTTATTTTAATTCCTACTTTCAGTTTCTTCGATTAATACATTTGTTTACCGAATTCATCTGTTGGATTGATCGATTATTGCTATTGGATTTTCACTCATTTGATTTATATTATTGCTTCGTGATTTCTTTCTTTATGATTATTGTTGGATTGAATTACATAATTGTTATTGGATTATTGGTTTTTACATTGGCATTTGATAAGATTACGTTCTATGAATTTGATATTGAATCTTTCTCCGATGGATTTTATTGCTTTCTGTTTGAAGATTTAGATTAGTTTGTTCTTCGCTTAGCTTCCTGCTTTCGTGCTTTCGTAGTTTCTCGACTAGGGATTGACAACTCCTAGTTAGGTTGCTTTCATTTATATTTCCTTTTTCGCATTTAAATTCCCGTATGTTCAAAACCCCCCCGTTGGTATTAGATTGTTTAGGATTTACTGCTTTATGTGTTTGACATGAACAATAAGCCCTGTTAAGTTTTCCTTGAGAGACGACTTGGGTTAACTTACCCTATTATAACACCTCATTCGATTATGAGTCAATTAAAAGAACACTTTTAGTTGAAACAAATTTTGGCGCCGTTGCCGGGGAAAACTTTAGGCGAATTGTTTGTGTTGATTATTTTTTGTGTTTCTTTTTGTTTTTATTTTGTTATTCTCTAGTTGCGTGTGATCTTTTCTTGTTTGAGTGTTGTGTATGCTAGGTCGTCGTAGTCTAAATAGACCGCTTGCTACCCCGTTGGACCACACTCGAAGATCTAAAAGATCGCTTCTTCCATCACCGGAGGAGTTTGGTGCCACTTCTGTGAGTGGTGAACAGTCAGAGCCGATAATCAGAGATCATCCTGCGGTAGAGAATACTCCCCCGCTGAGAGAGATGGGTGAAAATCCACGAGCATTGCATGATTTCTGGGACCGATGATCGGGCGCTACTTTTCAATTGTTCTTGGACTGGCAGCCCGAGACTATGAGCTTAAGCCGAATCATTTCTCGCTCATGCCAACTTTCCATGGGCTTGCTAGTGAGGATGCCTTAGGATTCATAAGGGAATTTTGCTCGGTATTGTAGTCCTTCCCGTTGGGAGGACTAAATGAAGATCAACTGAAGATGCGCTGTTTCCTGTACATCCTTAAGGATAGGGCTAAGTCGTGGTTTTTGCCACTTCCCGTTAACTCTCTGCAGAATTGGAATGCCGTGGTAGATAAATTCATGAAGAAATACTACCCCAATAAGGAGAGTTAGGAGTTGAGGTCACAGATCATGACCTTTAATCAGACGTCAGACGAGCTATTCCATGAAGCTTGGGGACGGCTCAGGGACTTATTGCCGAAGTGCCCTCACCATACCTTGCCAGATGAAATTCTTTATCAATTCTTTTATGAATGATGACTCAGAGTTTTCAGTACATGGTGGACAATGCTGCAGGTGGAGATATTGGTTCTCGAACGACAGAAGATATCGTGGACATTTTTGAAGCTATGGCTGCTGCTTCACAGCAGAAATCCATTCTAGGTGGAAGAGCCAAAGCACATGCCGTCATCCCTTCTTTCGACATGAATAAGCAAGTGGTTGAGCTTATGAGGGAGGTGCAAGAACTTAAGATGAAGAATCCTTATCCACCAGCACAGCACAAGGAATTCATGGAACCTTGTGGAATCTGCAATAAACTTGGGCATAATGTTGATACGTGCCCTAGGATGGGAGAGCATAACTTTGAAGGCGAAGCCGAAGCATATGCTATGCAAGAATCTCAACCTAGACGGCAGTTCGAGCCTAATCAGCAACAAGTTAACATGGGATGGAGGAATCAAAATCAAGGGCAGAGTTCATACCATAATGCGTCATACCAAAGACCTCCACAACAGTAGTAGTTTCAGCAGCAGAGGCACTATCCGCAGCAGCAGCAACCCTCACAGCAGCAGTTCTCCCAGCAACAGTTCCCGCAGCAGTAGCAATATCAGTGGGCACCTCCACCACCACCTCAAAGACCAGCTTGGGAGGATATGTTCACCCAATGAATGGATGCTTTCGCCAAAGAATTGATGCTCAAGACTCCACAAACAAGCGTTTAGAGACGCAAATGGGACAGATTGCTAGCACGCTGAATGAGCTATTACAGCAAGGAGCAGTGGGGAAACTTCCAAACCAGGCTCATCAAGCTCATGCGATCATTGTTCTAAGGAGTGACCGAATTGTTGCGAGTGAAGTGGGAGAGTCATCAGGCAAGCCGTTGCAGATGCATGAGGTTGAAAAGAAGAAAGAAGCCGAGGTCAGACTGCATAAGGCTACAAACCCTTACATTCCACCGATACCCTTTCCACATCGGTTGAAGAACGAGAAGCAGGACCGGCGATTCAATGAGTTCTATAAACTCCTGTCCAAGGTGAATGCTAATTTTCCCCTGTTGGACGTGATCAGAAATGTGCCGGCTTACGTCAAGTTTTTCAAGGAGCTCGTTGTTCAACCAAAAGTATACTCTCAATTGACTCGCAATCGTACGAGGTGTTATAGTAGGGAAAGTTAACCCTAGTCGTCTCTCAATGAAAACTTAACAGGGCCTAATGTTCGTGTTGCTCACAGAAAACGATTAAATCCTAAACACTCTAATACCAACATGAGTTTTTGAGACATACGAGAATTCAAATACGAGAATCAAACAGCAAATCTAAGCCAGGGTTTGTCAATCCCGAGCTAAACTAATTAAGCAATAGATCTAAACTAGAGGTTGTCAAACCCTAGATGATAAACTACTAAACATGGAATCAGGAAACAAATCAAAAGCAATTAAATAAGATCTCCAAACAAGAAACGATGAGATTCAACGAAGAACGATTAATCATGAAATCCGAGTTCAACTCCACTTGCATACAATTCAGATTATTAAAATCGGAAAGCAAGAACTGATCAAGAGCCCAACAAAACAGGAATTAAATACAAGCAAGATGAATTAATACGTAGATGAAACGATCAAGAACGACGGAACAAAATACTGATAAATTACTCTCAATTCAAATCCAAAATCACACAAGGTATTGCAAGAATCCATAAATAAAATTGAAGAGAACTAAGTACCGTTTACAGGATGTTTAACCAATGTCTGAATTGACTAAAATTGAAGAACAAATCGATCTTTGTTCCAGCGGCGCGATGGCGAACGAAAAACAGAGAAAATACGTAAAATCCGAACTCCGAATTACGATCCGTTTATGCCTGAGAATTTCTATCGAGATGCTTTTCAAAATAGGAAAGATCTTGAAAGCTCCACTTCATCCTATTTAATGTCGTTTTTCTACAAAATATCGAAACAAACCAAATAAGTCCAAATCGATAAATACTAATCAAACCAACGACATAAATAGGACAAACTATGGGAAACGGCATGCATAAACATATGAAAAATAAGCACAAAATCGTACCAAACAACTCCCCCACACTTATCCATTTGCTTGTCCTCAAGCAAAGTCTATACTAATAAGAGTCGAAAGATAACTCATGCAACTTAACCCTTATTCTAATCAATCAAACCTTATTGAATTTCCCCCACACTTGGTGTTTACGAATTCAAAGATAATGCGAAATAAATCAAGAACGGCAATTGACTTCCAATAAATAAAAAGGTAATCTCTGCTCAGACCCAACTCTCTGTTAGGGGTGAACTAACTAATGTGATCACCTTTAGCAACAAGTTTCTTTTATAAAGCACGAAGAATGTTTTAACAGATTTTGGAATAATATTCGAAAGGTGCACTCTCGATGAACTCGAGTCTCCTAACGTGGTTTCCCATGTCCATTTCTCAAATTACGAGAAAGAGGGACATAATCCCATCCTCCATTTCAACAATCTCAACAAAATACTGGAGCTTTCATTCTCCTAATTTTCTTCTTCTTTTTCACATTTTTTTTATATAAATAAAATGAAACAAGTATATAGGCAACCACAATGTTAACACTACCCCTACCATTAGCCGGACAAATCACATCAATTTCCCCCTATTCAATTTCTATCAATCACAGTCTCGTCAATTCACATTATACTCAAATCATATATCATCAAAAGTTTCGAAAATTCAAAATCAGTATGATCAATACCACAGAGTTCAGTTGCACAAATCAAGATCCTAACTTACTCGCATAGACAAAGCTTACGTCCAAACAATCAAAATAAGCACAAGGGCACATCATTAAGCATACGAAAATATATAAGAAACGCACACAAAACTGAGTAAACATCCCCCACACTTAAATCGAGCACTGTCCCCAGTGCTCAAAACATTAAAAGCTCAAAATGACCATAGAGGATGATACTTCCCTGATAATCGACGAATGTGCGCTGTAGAGTTGGAGCATCACGGCTTCATCTCACTGCTGACAGCTTTCCAGATCTGAGCAAAACAAACACAGACACAACAGATAGATCAAAGAACAACGAAACAAAACAAAAAAAGAAAGAAAGGAAAACAAAACCAAAACGTGGGTTGCCTCCCACGGAGCGCTTGTTTAACGTCATTAGCTCGACGTGTTTATTAGAGTAACGGTGGTGGTCAATGTGGCGGTCCGCCATAATCATGATGCCATGAGCTCCATCGGTGCCCCAGAGGACTATACCAAGTGTTGCTCCAGATAGGGCATAGACACCCTTTATCGCCAGCTTTTAAAACCGCCACCCTCTATAAGCACCGAGGTCAACTCGCTTTCTCCAAAATTAGAAGCTCGGTTGAAAAGATCACCGCTTCCTTGCTCATCCTCCACGAACACATACTTCATCGGTAGTTCCTTCAATACCATTGTGGATCTGGGCATGCTAACAAATTCCCTTTACCAATCCTCTTCATCAACTGAAATCGCATGAACTACTTCGACCGTGTTCTCAAGGGTCAGCTCATACTTGCCGGAGTCTAACTCGGAGACTACCACCTCTTCCTCCTTTCTTGTGGTGGCGAGAATATCTTCGATGGCTCTTCCACAACACGATCATCTGCCGATCACCTTGAAGGACAATGACCGCTTGAGCCTCACGGGGTGGGCTCGAAGTTCTCTCACTGCAAGTTGTCGTTGATACTCAACCAACTTCACAGCCATCAATCCCACACGTGCTTCTAAACGCTCAAGAGTTGCGTCTCTATCATCCAATGGCGAACTCTGATGGTCAGTGGTCGCCTGAGCCTCATAGGGTGAGCTTGGAGGCTCCCTATTGCATCTTGTTGCAAAGAACTCGCCCATCTTCTCGGTCATCATTTCTAATTTTGCTTGCAAGCGCCTCGATTTTGGTGTCGTCAGCATCCAACCTTTGGTGGCGAGGTCTGAATCAATTCGGTCTCCATATTATCCAACGGATACCTCTGAGGTGGTGGTGGAGGTGGTGGAGAATAATACTCTGTTGCGGGTGGTACCACCGCTGTTCTTTGTGGAGGTTGTGGTCGTTGGATCATAATATCCATAGTCAGGTTGTGGGTCCCAACATCTCAAATCGGGATGTGGTTCCCACCATTCTGAATCGGACTGAGGAGGCTGTTGCTGCTGTGGATCCCACCATCCCAAATCGGGTTGTGGATCCCAATATTCCGGGTTTGGTTGATTCCACAACTCCGAGTTGGGTTGGTTATTCCACCCCGAACCATATTGTTGCTGGTAAGGCTCAAATTCCTGTCGGGGTTGGAATCTATGTGCGTCATAGACCTCGGCGTTGCGGTCAAAAGCATACATCTTCCATCAAACGGCGGCAACCTAGCATTCACAACACTCACACTGTCACGCCCCAATTCCCGAGGGAAGGCACGGATGCCGGGGTGTGATTAGGGATGGGGGTTAAGCGAGGAAGAAGGGATACATATAACATACATGATAAGAAGATGTGACCATGGAATCGGGCAAGATCTCCTCTATAACTAGGACATATCCTCGAAGGGAGGGTGCACAAACAATCCACCAATGTAATAATATCGATATCATATCCTCGTAAAACATGATCTTGGTTTATTATAAGTAATGCAAGAAGTAAATAGCATTACATCCCGTCAAGACCGGTCAACCACATAGCATTACATCCATAATAAATCTTGTTCCCAATCAACTAGACCGTCAACCACATAGCATGCTCAGAAGAACGAGACTCACCCAAATTCTCCTCCATCTCGTGAATAATTTAATAAATCTTGTTCCCAATCGAAAGCAAAAGGTAAGGGACAAGAATACATCAATATCGTTATTAATCATAGAACCATGAACCACGATCGTAGCAAAATTAGGGTTTTCCCGTCGAACCATAACCACCTCATTACCATTTCCGTGTGGACTTACTATCCCTTCGTAACCATTGTTCGGCACTCTCAATACTCAAGATGGTCCGTGCACAACCATGTTTTCAAATCAACTCGATGCTCAAAATAAGCATATATAATCCAAGGAAATATATTCGATCCGCATCAAGACCTATAATAGGGAACAACTACCTTCAAAATATGCATGCATTAGGTTTTCGACTTTCTGTGCTCCACATTTGCAAGTTGACTCAAATCTTAGCAAATCTTAAGAAGCTTCAAAATCGATGCCTATCCTCGGATCTAGGATAAACCATCCAAAATCAATGCATGAAAATGGAAACATAAGCAATATGCATAACGATTTAACATGGAATGACAAACGACGTTGAAAATGGATAACCCGGCATGTACTTCCTTTAGAAAACTCAAGCAACGGAAAACATCCCGACATGCGTAAACGCGAAAAATGTAAAAACGGAATCGGTACTTTAGTAGAATGCATAGCCCGAACTCAAAACCTAAAGGACCCAGAATTGAAGCGTGGTCTGTTGACCACCAAACGGCGGCCAACAGCCACGGCCATGGGCGGCGATTCGGCGGTGGTCGGCGGTTAAATTGTCGACCTCCGTTGTTATCCCGTCCCGCCCCTTTAGAATCCCGAGTTCTATGCTATACGATCTACTAAAAGGCGGAATCAAACAAGAAAAGGACAAAAACAAAAAAAGCGGGCTGCGGGGTGGTTGATCGGCGGTGGTGGCTCGGCGACAGCAGATAATGGCGCCGGCCGAGCCTCCCGGCCGATCCCCACTCCTCCAGGCTTCAGCAGCGTGCACGAGCTGCTCGGCTCTTCCGTAAACACAGAGACGAAGGAAATGAACGTTGAAAATGAAGGCCCTAGCCTCCTATTTATAGGAAAGCAGGTGCATTGCTTGTCAGCAAGCTTCCCTTTTCGAAAACGCAAAACCGACGCAACTTTTGCAAACGGACTCAAATTTAGCAAACTTGGTACCCATGGACACGAAATAAAATACCGGACACAATGACTATAAACAAGATATGCTTTTAAAAGACCAATGAAAAGTTCGGTTTTTCGATAACTTCCCCGGAGTGCCAAACCTTCATGGGTGGTCGAAAACCTGCATACTTAGTGTCTATGAATTCGTCATAAGACACTCTTCACAACGCCTGAGGTTTCGTGAAGGTCACATCACCGAAACAAAAAGTCAACCTTTTGACCTTTTCTCGAAAAACGTGCCATGCAAAACAGAAGCTTAAAAAGACGGGGTATTACACACACAAAAATGGATCACGTGCAACTGGAGTATAACAAAATAAAAACGAAAAGAAAAACAGAAAATAAACAACACAAACAATACGCCTAAAGTTTTCCCTGGCAACGGCGCCAAAATTTGTTCAACCAAAAGTATACTCTCAATTGACTCGCAATCGTACGAGGTGTTATAGTAGGGAAAGTTAACCCTAGTCGTCTCTCAAGGAAAACTTAACAGGGCCTAATGTTCGTGTTGCTCACAGAAAATGATTAAATCCTAAACACTCTAATACCAACATGAGTTTTTGAGACATACGAGAATTCAAATACGAGAATCAAACAGCAAACCTAAGCAAGGGTTTGTCAATCCCGAGCTAAACTAATTAAGCAATAGATCTAAACTAGAGGTTGTCAAACCCTAGATGATAAACTACTAAACACGGAATCAGGAAACAAATCAAAAGCAATTAAATACGATCTCCAAACAAGAAACGATGAGATTCAACGAAGAACGATTAATCATGAAATCCGAGTTCAACTCCACTTGCATAAAATTCAGATTATTAAAATTGGAAAGCAAGAACTGATCAAGAGCCCAACAAAACAGGAATTAAATACAAGCAAGATGAATCAATACGTAGATGAAACGATCAAGAACGATTTTAACAAAATATCTTGATAAATTACTCTCAATTCAAATCCAAAATAACACAAGGTATTGCAAGAATCCGTAAATAAAATTGAAGAGAACTAAGTACCGATTACAGGATGTTTAACCAATGTCTTAATTGACTAAAATTGAAGAACAGATCGATCTTTGTTCCAGCGGCGATGGCGAACGAAAAACAGAGAAAATACGTAAAATCCGAACTCCGAATTACGATCCGTTTACGCCTAAGAATTTCTATCGAGATGCTTTTCAAAATAGGAAAGATCTTAAAAGCTCCATTTCATCCTATTTAATGTCGTTTTTCTACAAAATATCGAAACAAACCAAATAAGTCCAAATCGATAAATACTAATCAAACCAACGACATAAATAGGACAAACTATGGGAAACGGCATGCATAAACATATGAAAAATAAGCACAAAATCGTACCAAACACTCGTCTCAAAGAAGAGAGGGTTTGGGGAGCACGAGAAAGTCATGGTCTCAGGAGAAGCTAATTCCATCCTACAGCACAAGTTGCTCCCAAGCTCCGGGATCCAGGTAGTTTTATTATTAAGATTGCTTTGGGTAACGGGAAAGAAGTTTCTGGCATGCTTGATTTGAGGGCCGGGATTAATCTTATGCCTTATTCTATGTTCAAACGATTAGGATTAGGTTAACTAAAACCCACTTGGATGTGTCTACAATTAGCTGATAGGTCCGTAAGATACCCCAAGGGTATTGTCGAGGATATATTAGTAAAGATGGGTGGGTTGATTGTTCCCGTTGATTTCGTTGTTTTGGATATGGGAGATTTAAGGGAGGATGGGGAGGAACACACACTGTTGTTGGGGAGGCCATTCATGGCCACAACCAACACACTAATTGATGTTAAGAATGGCACATTGAAAATGATTGTTCTTGGTGAATCTGTGTCTTTCTCTGCACATGATAGTGTGATATTTCCCTCTGTTATATTCATTGACAATCGTGCTTCCATAGATGTTGTTGATCCCTTGGCCGAGAATGTTTTGTTGCAGGGTGAGAATGCTAATTTTTACAAGGGAAAAGTGAAACAGATACATGATTGGCGGAGAATTCGCATGGATTTAAAGTCGGGAATGAAAGTTTCACGTCTATAGTCTCGTGTTGATCTTTTCCCCGAAAAGCTCAACTCCAGGTGGAGTGGTCCTTACATCATGGAAAAGGTGTTTCCTTACGGAGCAGTCTTACTTCGCGACCCCAACACCAATAGATCATTTACTGTGAATTGACAGCGGGTGAGGCCTTACTTTGATCGAGGGATGGTCCAAAAGTAGTTGAGAAATCCAGGCTCATCGATCGTATCTGTCTCTGACGGGATTACGTCGTGCTCATGACGTAAAACTGAGTACTACGTGGGAGTTTACCCACAGATTTTGCTGTTATTTTTCTTTCTTTCTCTTTTGTTTGTTTCGTTGTTCTCTTTGATCTATGTTTAGTATGAATTTGTGCGTATTCTTGGTATTGTTTTGCATATCATTTTCAATGTTTGTCCTATTTATGTCGTTGGTTTGATTAGTCTTGATCGAATTGAACTTATTTGGTTTGTTTCGATGTTTTGCAGAAAAATGGCAGTAAATAGGATGAAATTTATCTACCAAGAATGAACCTATATTGAATAGCATCTCGATAGGAATCCGTGGATGCAAACGGATCTCAATTCGGAGTTCGTAAGAGAGAGAACGGAGCGAAACCGCGAAGTCGCGCACGCGAACGCGCGTCCGGCGCTGGGAACGCCCAGCGCGCGCGCGTTCAGCTCACCTGCAGCCCTCCAGCGTTCACTCTACGCAACGCGGCCACGGCCGCGATCTTCACAATGCGGCCACGGCCGCGCCTCATGCGTCTTCACAACGCGGCCACGGCCGCACCTCACACCTCCGCCGCTTATCTTCATAACGCCACGGCCGCGCGCCACGCCCCAACCCGGCCTTGCCAGCCCGCACATTGCGCCTTTCGTCCGTATTTGGGTGGCGGCCCAGCCAGCGCCGATTGGAGCTCCACTCCGCTCGCCTGCAGCCGCGTCCGGCGCTTGATGTCCAGCCTGCGCTGGACGTGTCTCCAGAAACATGGCGCGCCCGGCGCTGAGCTCCGTCCGGTGCTGGGTTGCTGACGCTTTTCTTTCCAGAATCTCCTCGCGTCCGGCGCTGCGCTCCGTCTGGCGCTGGGCGTGAATTTTTGCCTGATATAAATATTGAAACGCACACTGAAAAACCTAGTTCCTCTTTTATTTTTCTTTCGTCTGTTCCTCTCGCGATTTCTTTTCTCTTTTCTTTTTCTTTCCCTTTTCCTTTTAATTTTTGTACTTTGGATTAACAATTGGGATTGCACGATTCTGGATTTTGGAAGACGAATTTGTCTATGAATGGTTGTAAGTTTTTCTGGTTTTGATTATGTCTATGTAATTGGGACTGGATTAATTTCTATCATGAGATGAATTATGAATTGTTGGGAAATATATGTTTAATTGTTCTCGTATTGAATTGGGATTATTGAATTAATGATTTGCGATTTTTCTCATCCGTATGAATTGTTTATTTTATGATCTTCATGCATGGTGTTTGAAAGAATAGTGTAGGTTGATTGTATGCTTATGTTTGATTATAAAGATATGCGAGAGCAGATTTATATTAAATATAAGTTTGACAATGAAAGTGATCGAGAGATTGGTTTGTTGTCGAATAAATGATATATGCGGTTAGGGTTTTGCTATCGTGTGCTTTGTACTAAAATATCCTTCGTAGTTGATGGTGGGTTGATTGAGAGATCCCCTGTCATTAAGTTCGAGTCTAACGTTGACGTAATCGAGAGATTAGTTAGTGTCGACCGCTTGGTGAGGCGTGGGTGTTTTATGCATTGTGTGCGGGTCTTTGATTCATTAATAGCGAGGATAGATTTGAACCCTAGAACACCGTCTCCAATTCCGTGTATCTGTCAATTCCTATTGTTGTCCAAGTGCATCCGTTTTTCCTGCTTTCGTCCTTTCCGTAACAGCCCCCCTATGTTAGGACGTTAGTTTTCCTTTTACCTTACGTGTTTGACATAAAACCGTAGCCCTGTTAATCCTTCCTCGAGAGATTCGACACGGCCGACCTTACCATTCTATAAGGACCTCGAACTATTGCGAGCGACTGAAAAGAACAATTTGGTCGGAACAAATTTTGGCGCCGTTGCCGGGGAAGGCTTTTGGCTTTTGGTTTTGTGTCGTTTTGTTTTTTTGATTCTTCCCCCGTGCTTCTTCTTTTTATTTCTTTCTTTTTCTTTTTCTTTGTTTCTATTTTCTCCAACAGGTGCGTGTGATCTTGTTTTTGTAGTTGGTGTCTGTTAATGCAGGGTTACTGTTCAACCAAAAGTATACTTTCAATTGACTCACAATCGTACGAGGTGTTATAGTAGGGAAAGCTAACCCTAGTCATCTCTCAAGGAAAACTTAACAGGGCCTAATGTTCGTGTTGCTCACAGAAAGCGATTAAATCCTAAACACTCTAATACCAATAAGGGTTTTTGAAACATACGAGGAATCAACACGAGAATTAAACAGCAAACCTAAGCCAGGGTTGTCAATCCCGAGCTAAATTACGAAAGCAATAGATCTAAACTAGAGGCTGTCAAACCCTAGATGATTAACTACCAAACACGGGAACAGGAAATAAATCAAAAGCAATTAAATTAGATCTTCAAACAAGGATAAATGAAATTCAACAAAGAACGATTAAACATGAATTTAAAGTTCAACACCACTTGCATAGAATTCAGATTATTAAACCCGTAAACAAGAACTAATCAAGAACCTAATCAAGACAGATTAATCGAAAGCGAATCTAATCAATATGTAAACGAATGATCAAGAACAATTGAACAAAAGTCGATCAATTACTTTCAATCCAAATCAAAAATTACACATCAGATTGCAAGAATCCGTAAATAAACTCAAGGAATACCGATTACGTGACGTTAAACAATGATGAATTGAAGAAATTGAAGAACAGATCAACTCGAGCTCAGCGGCGCGTTCGAGAGAAAACCAGAAAATACGTAAAAATCCAACCCTGAAATAACCTAAAAAACGTATATATATAGGCATTGAGCGCCGGCTGGAAACGAGCGCCCGCTCAGGAGGCGTAAGGCGTCGCGGGAGGCGAGCGCGAGGCGCGAGAGAGGGCGAGTGAGGCGCACGAGAGGCGGCGGGAAGAGCGCGCGGAAGGTGAGCCGCGTTCACTCCGAACGCGAGGTAATTGGGAACGCGCGCTGAGTGAACCGCGCTGGGCGAAGGGATGAGCGGGCGAGGCGCGGGGCGGGCGCACGGGGTGGCGCGCGGGCGGAGGCGCGGGCGAACCGCGTTAACTCCGAGCGCGAGGGAAATTGGGAACGCGCGCGAAGTGAGCCGGCGTTCAGCGCGCTGGCGCGCGGGACGGAGGCGCGCTGCGGGCGTGCGGCGTGTGTGTGCGCGGATGTTCGGCCATGCGACGGGCCGTCGCGACTTCAACAATTGCCTCGCTTCTCCTTGGTCCGAACTCCGAATTAGGATCCGCCGCCTATGAACTCCTATCGCGATACTCTTCATTATACTTGATCCTTGGTAGATTCATTTCATCCTATTTAATGCCGATTTTCTGTAAAACATTGAAATGAACCAAGTAAGTCCGAAACGATAAATAATAAACGAACTAACGGCATAAATGGGATAAACTAATGAAGACAACATGCAAAACAATACCAAGAATAAGCACAAAATGACACCAAACAACTCCCCACACTTATTCATTTGCTTGTCCTCAAGCAAAGTCTATACAAGCAAGAATAGAAGAATAGCTCATGCAACTAAACTCTTAATCTAATCAATCAAACCTCTTTTTGCAATTCCCCGCACATGATGAGTACATAATCAAGGTTAATGTGAAACAAATCTAAGATTGTGAGAATGTCAAATAAACAAGAAGATTATTTTGCTCGCACTCAACTCTCCGTTAGGGGCTTAATTAACTAAAATGGTTACCTTTAGCAACAAGTTTCTTTTGAGAACACAAAGAAAGTATAAACAAATTTTGGAACAATGTTCGAAGGTGAAGTCTCGATGAATTCGAGTCTCCTATCGTGGTTTCCATGCCCATTTCTCAATTTACGAAAGAGGGCGTAATCCTATCCTCCATTTATACAATCTCAACAAATTATTGGAGTTTTCATTCTCCTTCTTTTCTTTCTTATTCACTCTTTTTTTTTTTTTTTGAAACAAGTATATAGGCAACCAAGCTGTTAACACTCCCCCTAACATTAGCCGGACAAATCACATCAATAACCCCCGATTTAAGATTTATTCACACAACCTCGTTCATTCACATTGCACTTCAATAACGTAACATCACGATAAAAGAGAACACATCAAGGTTTGACCAATACCACAGAGTTCAGGTGCATAAATTACAATCCTAACTTATTCGCATAGACAAAAACTTGAGTACAAGATGACAAAATAAGTACAGATCCATGGTGTCAATCATGCAAATACCCCGAGCACAACATATACAACATATCATCAACAACTCCCCCACACATAGATGAGCACTGTCCCCAGAGCTCTAAACATGAACAACAAAATAAGGCCAAAAGAGAACGAGACTTCCCTGATAACAGCTGAGAGAAAAGGAGGTCGGGCGGACATCGAGTTCCAAGGATAGTCTGCAGAAGCACCGTAAAAGACAAGGAAAACAAACAAACCATAAAGGAAAACAATGAACCACCAAATAAGGACGAGAGCAAAAGAAATAAGGAAATATATATACTACTCCAACAAAGGAAGCCTCACCGCTGGTCCGGCGGTAGTGGTGGTGGTGGAGAGGCGGTGGGGATAAGGACCAGTGTCCCACTGGCTTGAAGGTCGCCAAATGTCGCTCATGGGTGTCTAAACGCCGTAAACATCTTGACGGAAATCCCTAAACGCCTGCTGTGAAGATTGACTGAAGGCGTTGAATCAAGCGATTTTGGGCATCAAGACACTAATATACCTCAAGACGGAACTCTCCGAAACCTTGGGTCAAGATTGGTCGAACTCGTGAATTGTCGACCCATCCGCCGCCGATACCTCTCAAAGTTCGATTCGGTGAGGAGCTACGGTCCCAAATCGCTGTGAAGTGGCTCGCTGGCCGCCAAAATCGAATCAAATGAGCCCTAAGACCACCGAAAGCGCCGCCGTGGGACCGATGGCGAGGGGTAAGCAAGGAGGGTATGACATTGGGTGCCGCTTGTCCTTCTTCGTGGCCTCGATCATCGTGGGAATCTTCATCCATTGGGGTAGCTGTCCCGACATTAGACCCGGATGGTCGGTTCTGCTTGAATGTGATATACTCTTGAACAGTACGCCGTGCTTCATAAGGAAGCAATGTTCCCGGGTCAGAAGCAATCAACCGGAAATCACTAAAAGTGATGGGGAGATGCTCAATAACAGTGGAGCTCAAGTGTATATCATCTCTAGTCACTCCCACAAAGTATTTGGCAAGTATAAAAGGGTATTGGCTCAAGGAGAGTTTGGCCTTACGGTTCCGCCTCATATACTCAAATCGCCGCCATAAGAACGGTGCTGCACAAATCTTCTTATTATTCACAGCACACCACAAGAAGAAAAGCTCTATAGACTCACTTTATTGGCTTGCTCTTTCCCGATAGGTTGTATGCTAGAACTTATGAGCGATAACCAAAGCGTGGTCTCGAATAAAGGCACTAGAAGTGCCACGATGACCAATTGTCAAAACCAGCTAAAATTTTCCATGTCTCACCCATATGGAAATCCATTGGTACATCGAAAAACCACTACTATGAAAACCCAAAACCTCACGCCAGAACCTTAGGTGTAACGGCAAATCTATTCTCCCCAACCGACGTAACGCAGACTTAAAATCTTCACCGGTCTCGAGTGACACACAAAATTCCCTAAGCAAAGGCTTAAAACCATCTTCGGGTTCCCTAGTTGCCAAACCAAGGCACCCCATACTTTCATATATCTTTTCACAGCACCATCAACACCCAATGAAGCTAAAATAGACCAATCAAAAGAACGAGGGTGACTTATCCCTTTTGGCTTAATAACGAGAAGAAAATACCTTCTTGGGGTGAAAGAATAGCGAACGGGCATTGAAGTCTCCGTAGAATCTTCCGATTGTTCACCGGATCCCGAAGCACCTTCGTCAGTTCTTGCTCGTTTCGCCAAAGAGGCGAGAGGGTTTTTTGTGCGAACCATGCTTCAGAAATGCTCGGAAGGAGCTCGGAGCTAGGTGAACAGGCTGGGTGAGCAGGGTAGAGGTTGTGCACGAGGAGGCTCGGTGCGAAGGAAGAGCACTCGGCACGCGAGCGGCACCAAGACGAGCGCCTTCATGGAGAGGTGGTGTGCGCGCAGTGAGAGGCGAGAGAGCTCACCGGTGGGCGGCACTGGAATGCACGCCGGCTGAGGTGGCGAGGGCGCGCGGGGTGCGGTGAAAACGCGCTACCGGGCAAGGCGGACAGAACGCGAGATGCGGCGTGCTGGCGTTTCGAGTGAACGCCGGCTGCTGGAGCGGGCGCTGAGGTTACGCGCCGGCTGAGGAGCGCTCAGGGTGAGCGTGCGGAGATGGCGCGCGCTGTAGAGGCGGGCGGAAGGAGTGAGCAGCCACTGGAATACGCGCCACCGAGAAGACGGGCGGCGAACGACGGGTCATGGAGACGGCGCGCGCTGTGGAGGCGGGCGGAGGGAGCGAGCGCCCGGCTGCTGGGTGGCACGGAGAAGAGGACGCGCTGGCCTCGTTGAACGCCGCGCCGAGGACGGCGAGGAGGGACGCGTGCGTGCGGGCAGGCGCACGGCGGGCGCGGCACCGGCTGCACGCCGCGCGGTACTTGAGAACGCCCGGTGGGGAGAGGTGAAAACGAGAGAAGGTAGGAGAGGGTATGGATTTCAAATCGTGAAGTGAACGAAAATAGGCAACAAATTATTTAAGACCGGTTCACCGAGCGCCGCTCACCTATTTTTATTTTTTTTTTTTTTATTTTTTTTTTATGAAAGCTGAACGCCGGCTGGGTTTGAGCGAAAGCTTTAAAATCATTCTGCCCATTTTATGAACGCCGGTTCACATCGAACTCCGGTGAGAAAAGCTATCGACCAAGATTTGAACGCCGCTTCATTGAATGCCGGATGAGAAAAGCTATCGACCCAATTTTAAACGCCGGTTCATTTTGAGTGCCACCGAGAATGGCTTCAGACATTTTGAACGCGGTTCGATTGAGCGCCACCGTGATTAGCTTCAGACATCTCGACGCTGGACAACTTCGAACGCCAACTTTGAATGGCCCATGTACATCTTTTTAAACGCCAGCCTCAATTATAATAGCTGCATTAATGTATGGAGAAAGATCGATAACAAAACCGATAAATCAAAGGATAAAAGAAAAAAAAAAATAAGAAAACTGTGGGTAAACTCCCACGTAGTACTCGCTTAACGCCGTGAGCCCGACATAATCCGGTCAAAGATATTGGGACCGACAAGCGTAACGCCTCCACTTCTTCCGACTCCTCACGATCAAAATACGGTTTGACTCACGACTCGCTCACGAGAAATGATCCGTTAGTTTTGGGTCGCGCAAGAAACCGCCCCATGGGAAAACACCTCCTCAACGAATAGGGCCACTCCACCGGAGTTGAGCTTCCCGAAAAGTTTCACCGAGACCGAAATAACAAAGACCTTCATTCCTTGGTCTTAACTCTTTTCGCACTATTCTCCGATCATGAATCCTCTCGACTTTGTCCTTGTAAATGCGGGCGTTTCATATGCTTCGTCCCAAGTTCTTCGAGTTCGGTGATCCGGAGAGCTCTCCCTTGCTCGCTCGTGATGTCAAGATTCATGGTTTTAATTGTCACGCCCAATTCCCGAGGAAGGCATGGATGCCGGGTGATGATTAGGGGTGGGGTTAAGAAGCGGGAAGAAGGGGATACATATAACATACATGATAAGAAGATGTGACCATGAAATCGGGCAAGATCTCCTCTATAACTAGGACATATCCTCAAGGGAGGGGTGCACAAATAATCCACCAATGTAATAATATCGATATCATAACCTCGAAAAACATGATCTTGGTTTATTATAAGTAATGCAAGAAAGCAAAATAGCATTACATCCTCGTCAACTAGACCGTCAACCACATAGCATGCTCAGACGAGACTCACAGAATAACATAACAAATCTTGTTCCCAATCGAAAAGCAAATAAGGGACAAGAATACATAATTATCGTAGTACGATATAACACAACATCGCTGAAGCATAGCATGAAGAACCCGCAGCTCCACCCCTCGTCGCCTGTCCCACCTCCTCCATCCGTGAAAAGATTTGAAAAGAGTTTGGGGTAGTACTAGCGCACTCACCGGGTTTTATCATAAATCAAAAGAATCATGATGCCGTGTTTAGAGCACTTACCTTAGAAGGTTTTAAACGAACCACTTATAAGTAAGCAAAATAGATTTTTCATTTTTGATACCGATCCGTTATTATCCGTTACTCCCATCATAGAACCATGAACCACGGCTCGAACGTATCCCGCCACCCATCACATGACATTCATTCGCCCGAACATATCCAGCCGCCCACGCCCGAACGTATCCACCGGGTTAACTCGGTGTGGACTTCGTGGTCAAATCCCATCGTAACCATAACCACCTCATTACCATTTCCGTGGACTTCCGGGTCTCCCCTTCGTAACCATAACCACGTGTTCGGGTCTATCCCCTTATGATCAATACTCAAGATGGTGATCAACCCACCGAATAGAGATCCGCACAATCATGATAGAACCATATCTCGATCGAGAACGAGAATAATTTCACAAAACATTTTACGGCGCATATGTTTTATTTTGAAATATCGAGTAAATAACTCAAAATAAGCATATATAACCCAACCTCGAATGTATTTAAAACGTCAACCGAGAGATATCTACGGATCCGATGACTTCACCGATCGCACTGGTAGGTACCTGGTAACAAGACGGAACAACTTTTGGGGTCACTTCCCACAAAGCAAAGCAACAACGTGATCCAAACGATGATCGTAGTAAAATTAGGGTTTTCGACTTTCTGAACCCACATTTGGCACTCTCCGGGTTTTCAAATCAACTCGATGCAGAAGGGAAATATATTCGTGGCATCAAGACCTATAATAGGGTACCTACAAAATATGCATGCATGCAAGTCGACTCAAATCTTAGCAACAAGAAGCTTCAAAATCGATGCCTATCCTCGATCTAGGATAAACCATCCAAAATCGATGCATGAAAATGGAAACATAAGCAATATGCATAACGATTTAACATGGAATGACAAACGACGTTGAAAATGGATAACCTGCATGTACTTCCTTTAGAAAACTCAAGCAACGGAAAACATCCCGACATGCGTAAACGCTAAAAATGTAAAAACGGAATCGGTACTTTAGTAGAATGCATAGCCCGAACTCAAAACCTAAAGGACCAGAGCTGCAGGTGGCCTGCTGACCACCAAACGGCGGCCAAGAGGGCGGCGGTGGCGGCTCTGGGCGGGCGGCGGTTTGGTCGAATGGCGGCCTCCGCCGTTTCTCGCCTCATCCCTTTAGAATCCCGAGTTATATTCTATACGATCTACTAAAAGGCGGAATCAAAACAAGAAAAGGACAAAATAGAAAAATGGGCTGCTGGGGGTGGTTGATCGGCGGTGGTGGCTCGGCAAGCAAGGCAATGGCGCCGTCACCGAGCCTCCCTGCCGATCCCCACTCCTCCAGCTGACTCCAGCAGGCACTGAGCTGCTCGGCTCTTCCGTAAACACAGAGAGACGAAGGAAATGAACGTTTAAAATGAAGGCCCTAGCCTCCTATTTATAGGAAAAGAGGGTCACAGTAGCATGCAAGCGCGCCCTTTTCGAAAACGCAAAACCGACGCAACTTTTGCAAACGGACTCAAATTTAGCAAACTTGGTACCCATGGACACGAAATAAAATACCGACACAATGACTATAAACAAGATATGCTTTTAAAGACCAATGAAAAGTCCGGTTTTCGATAACTTCCCTGAAAGCCAAACCTTCATGGGTGGTCGAAAACCCGCATACTTAGTGTCTATGAATTCGCATGAGACACTCTTCACAACGCCTAGGGTTTCGTGACGGTCGATCACCAAACAAAAGTCAACCTTTGACCTTTTCTCAAAAACGTGCCATGCAAAATGTGCTTAAACAGACGGGGTATTACATTAATCGCCTGTAATGCTCGTGCTCGATCTCAACGGTAGATGGCACGCTTTTCCATATACAAGCCGATAGGGACTCATCCCCAAAATGCTCTTGAAAGCGCTCGGTATGCCCAAAGTGCAAAGATTCACCTTTCATCGACCGCCTCCTTCCGGATGGTCGGACCGTCTTCTCAAGCACACCGATCCGCTTGTTGCTTGTCTCACCGTCCTCAAGTCTCGTGGATGATATGGCGTGGAAACCTTGTGGTGATGCCATTCTTCTCCATGAGCTTTTGAACAACTTATTACGTAAATGTGCTCCCCATCACTTATGATCGCCTTGGGAACCCAACCTGCAGAGAATGTTCTCCCCGCACAAACTTCAAGACAACATTAGCATCACTAGTCCTCGTGGGAATTGCTTCTACCCACTTGGACACATAATCTACAAAGAAGCAAGATATATTCAAAACCATTAGACTTGGGAAAGGCCCTATGAAATCAATACCCCAAACGTCGAAAATTTTAACTACTGTGATATTGTTCGTGGGCATCTCATTTCTCCTCCCCACATTCCCAACTCGTTGGCATCTCATCACATGAAAGGTAGAAGGGTGGGCGTCCTTGAAAAGAGTCGGCCAAGAGACCACTGCAAAGACCTCGAAAGTCGCTCTTCGCCTACCAAAATGTCCCCGCAGCGGGTTTCATGACACAACTTAAGGACTTGACTTTGCTCCTCATCGTGGATGCATCTTCTAACCACCTCGTCCTTCCCGAGTTTGAAAAGGTATGGATCATCCCAAAAGTAATTCCCGTGATACACTAAAAATCTCTTCCTTTCTTGGGAAGTCAAATCAGTCTCAAGGAGCCACAAACCAAGTAATTAACAATATCAAAGATACCAAGGCGATGAATTGATTTCCAAAGCATGCTCAAAAGGATAAGACTCAAGAAGACTCTCTTGTGTAAAACGAAAGGGATTCGAGACGAGACAAATGGTCACTACACAATTGTCACTACCCTTCCTATCTATGATTTCTAGATCAAATTCTTGCAAAAGAAGGACCCAACTAATTAATCTAGGTTTAGCCCGAGATTTAGTCAACAGAATCTTAAAGCGCAGTGATCACCGTGAACAATTACCTTAGAACCAATGATATAAGCTCGAAACTTATCCAAAGCAAAGATTACAAATAAAAGCTCCTTTTCAAAGAGTAGTGTAATTCATTTGAGCGTAACTTAAAGTTAAGCTAGCATAATAAATAACACGTAACATTTTATCCACATGTTGACCTAATACAGCTCCACACCACATTGCTAGCATCACACATTATTTCAAAGGGTAGCGACCAATTTGGGGCAACAACAACGGTCAAGAGTCAATTTCTCCTTAAGTAAATTGAAAGCATGCAAACATTTTCATCAAACTTGAAAAGAACATCTTGAGCAAGAAGATGACATAAAGGTTGGCTAATCTTAGAAAAGTCTTTAATAAACCTACGGTAAAAACCCGCATGTCCTAAAAACTCCTAATCCCTTAACATCAACGGGTGGAGGTAATTTCAATTACATCCACCTTAGCCTGTCAACCTCAATCCCATTCCTAGACACAAGATGTCCCAATACAATCCCACTCTTAACCATAAAGTGACTCTTTTCCCAACTAAGAGTGAGATTGCTCTCCACACAACGTTTTAACACACGATCAATCTTATCTAAGCAATCATGAAAAGAAGATCTGAAAATCGAAAAGTCATCCATGAATACCTCGAGGAAATCTCCAATCATCTCGGAGAAGATTGACATCATGCACCGCTGAAAGGTGCCCGGTGCATTGCATAGGCCAAAAGGCATCCGCCGGTAAGCATATGTCCCAAAGGGACTTGTAAACGCCGTCTTGGCTTGATCCTCCGAGCAATTGCAACCTGATAATAGCCGATAATCCATCAAGAAAATGTAAATATTCATGTCCACTAATCTATCAAGCATTTGATCTATAAAAGGGAGAGAAAATGGTCCTTTTTGTCGCGACATTCAACTTATGGTAGTCGATGCACATACGCCACCGTAGTAGCCCTTAAGGTACCATCTCCCTTTCTCGCTCTCCACCACCGTGATACCTCCTTCTTGGGCACCACATGTATTGGCTAACCCACTCGCTGTCCGAGATAGGATAGATTAGCCCTCCATCGAGTTTCAAACCTCCTTCTTCACCACTTCACCGAGGATCGGGTTCACTGCCTCGGGCATCAATCACCGGTTTAACTCCATCCTCAAGCGTGATGCGATGCATACATGTTGCTGGATCGATCCCCTGATGTCGGCAAGACTCCACCCAAATGCCGCCTTATTCTTCTTCAGACCGAAAAAGCTTCTTCTTCAACACTTGAAAGCTCTGGAGGAGATTATTACAGCTTTTCATTTCCTCCTCCAGAAAACATACTTCAAGTGTCTCGGCAGCTCCTTCATTTCTAGAGTAGGCTTGGGCATACTAGCAACTTCACGTGCCCACTCTTCCTCGTCACCGATCCTCGCAAAACATCCTCGAGGCTATGTTCCCGCAACAACACATTCTCGCCAAGGGATCAATAGCATCAATGAAAGCACAATCATCAATTGAATTTACTGTATGAAACATCACACCGTCCCTAATGTAAAAGACACAGCCACCAAGCACGCCATTTTTAAAGTGCCACTCTTAACGTCAATTAGTGTATTGGTTGTGGCTATGAATGGCCTCCCCAATAATAGTGTATGCTCCTTTCCATCTACTCTAACCTCACCAATTTCTAACACAACAAAATCAACATGAACTATCAACCCACCAACCTTAACTAAAATATCTTCAATAATACCCTTCGGATATCCGCGGACCTATCTCGCTAGTTGTAGACACATGCGAGTGGGTTTAAGTTCGCTAATTCTAATTGTTTAAAAATCGAATAAGGCATCAAATTTATCCCTACCCCCAAATCAAGCATGCGAAGCCTCCTTACCATTACCAAGAGCAATTTTAACGATAAAACTACGGGTCCCGGAGTTTGGGAGGTAATCGATGTCATGAGGATGGAATTGGCCACCTCGAGACCACGACCTTCTCATATTCTCCAAACTTCCTTTTCTATGAAGCCGCCTCCTTGAAAATTTTGACGTGGTCGGCACATTTCGATCACGTCCAAAAGAGGCAAATTGACATTCACCTTGGACAGAGTTTGTAGAACTCGTTAAACTGCGATCTTGTTACTCATTTCTTAGTCGGTGCGGGAAGGTATCGGAGGAGTAAGGCTTTGTTGCCTTATGCAATCGGACCTCAAGATCCTTCTTAGTTTCTTCATTTTGAGATTTCACCGCCTCTGGATTTCTCCCCACCTGCTCTCAATCACACGACCACTTCTCAAATCAGAATCGCTCGAGCACGCTGGGTTGGCTAGGGAGCTTCCCACCGCTTTTCTTTGTAGTACCTCTTTAGTGAGCTAGCAAGCTGTCCTATTTGCGTCTCCATACGCTTGATTGTGGATTCTAGAACATCAAATCTTTGGTTCGTCACATCCTCAGATGCTAGTCTCTGAGGTGGCGGCGGAGGTGCCACCCGATCACCGCCGCCGCGGGTATTGCTGCCATGCTGAACCGCTGTTGTGGGGGTTGCTGCTGCTGCTGTGGATATTGCCTCTGCTGCTAAAATTGTTGTGGCTGTGGAGGTCTTCGAAAGGGGCGCTCTGATTAGAATTCGGCCCTTGACTCTGATTTCTCCATCCCACGTTAGATTGATTCCTCCACCCCGAGCCAAATCAAGGTCGATTAGACTCAAACCGCTGTCGGGTTGGAATCCTTGCATGGCATAGGCTTCGCCGCCTCATGAGTTAGCTCCCCATCCCGGGCACGATCAACGTTATGCCGGTTTCATTGCAGATTCCACAAGGCTCTAAGAATTCCTCGTCTTTGGGTTGGTTGATCGGGCTTTCTCAATTTCAGCTCTTGTACCTCCCTCATCAACTCGGCCACTTGTTTAGTCATGTCGTATGAAGGGTTCACGGCATGAGCCTTTGCTCTCCCACCTCGACTGGACTTCAGTTGTGAAGTAGCAGCCATGGCTTCAAAAATGTCGATGATATCCATCGCCCCCTAGAACCGATGTCTCCACCCGCAGCGTTGTCCACCATGTATTGAAACTTTGAGTCGATCCATCATAGAAGAATTGATACAAAATTACGTCTGGCAAGGCATGATGAGGACACTTTTGCAACAAGTCCCTGAACCATTCCCAAGCTTCATGGAATGGCTTGTCAGCTGTCTGATTGAAAGTCATGATCTGTGACCTCAACTCTTGACTCTTCTTGTTCGGGTAGTACTTCGTCATGAACTTGTCTACCACGGCGTTCCAGCTCTGCAGAGAGTTGGCAGGGAGAGCCAGAAACCAAGACTTTGCTCTATCTTTCAGGGTGTACGGGAAACACCGCATCTTCAGCTGATCTTCATTTAGTCCTCCCAACGGAAGGACAAAGAAACCGAGCAAAACTCTCTTATAAAGCCCAAAGCATCCTCACTAGCAAGCCCATGGAAAGTAGGCATGAGTGAGAAATGGTTCGGTTTCAACTCATAATCTCGGGCTGCGGTCCAAGAACAATTGGGGACGAGTCGCCCCGATCACCGCCTATAAAAATCACGCAGAGCACGTGCATTCTCACCCATGTCTCTCAACGGGGAGTATCTTCAACAACCGGTTGATCTCGTGATAAACCGCCTCGACTGCTCACCACTCTCGAAGTGGTACCAAACTCCTCCAGCCCGGAAAATACCTTTTAGTTCTTCGAATGTGGTCCAACGGGTAGCAAGCGGTCTATTTAGATCATGCAACCTAGCATACAAAACACTCAAACAAGAAAAGATCACACGCAATCGAGAATAACAAAATAAAAACAAAAGAAACACGGAAAACAAATCAACACAAACAATACGCTTAAAGTTTTCCCGCAACAAGCAAAATTGATTGAGCTAAAAACACACTCAAATTCACTCTCAATCGTACGAGGTAATCGTAGCGTGATAAGTTAACACGAGTCATCTCTCAAGGAAAACTTAACAGGGCCTAATGTTCGTGTTGCTCACGACGATTAAATCCTAAACACTCTAATACCAATAAGGGTTTTAAAACATACGAGGAATCAACACGAGAATTAAACAAAGAAACCTAAGCTGTGGTTGTCAATCCCGAGCTAAATTACGAAAGCAATAGATCTAAACTAGAGGTCACAAACCCTAGATGATTAACTACCAAACACAGAACAGGAAATAAATCAAAAGCAATTAAATTAGATCTTCAAACAAGGATAAATGAAATTCAACAAAGAACGATTAAACATGAATTTAAAGTTCAACACCACTTGCATAGAATTCAGATTATTAAACCCGTAAACAAGAACTAATCAAGAACCTAATCAAGACGAGAATTATTCAAAGAAGTAACAAATCAATATGTAAACGAATGATCAAGAACAATTGAACAAAAGTCGATCAATTACTTTCAATCCAAATCCAAAATTACACATCAGTATTGCAAGAATCAGAATAAACCGGAAGGAGTACCGATTACGGGACGTTAAACAACGATCGAATTGAAGAAATTGGAAGAACGGATCAACTCGAGCTCACCGCTGCTCGAGAGAAAACCAAAAAATACGTAAAATCCAACCCCGAAATAACCTAAAAACGATATATATATAGGCATTGAGCGCCATGAAACGAGCGCCGCCAGAGGCGGGCGGGCGGCGTCTTGTGGCGGCGCGGCGCGCGAGGCGGCGAAAGAGAGCGCGAGGGCGAACGGAGAGCGCCGCGAAGGTGAGCCGCGCTCACTCCGAACGTGCGAGGTAATTGGGAACGCGTGCTCGGGTGAACCGCACCGGGCGTGCGAGATGAGGCGGGTGGCGGGCGGGCGCGGCGGCGCGGGCGCAGGCAGAGGCAGGCGAACCGGCGTTCACTCCGAGCGTGAGAGGAAATTGGGAATGCGCGCCGAGTGAGCCGGCATTCAACACGCGGCGCATGGACGACGGCGCTGGCCCGCGGGCGTGTGTCGTGTGTGCGCGCAGATGTTCGGCCATGCGACGGGGCCGTGCGCGACTTCAATAATTCGTCTCGTTTTCCTTGGTCCGAACTCCGAATTAGGATCCGCTTTTACCTATGAACTCCTATCGCGATGCTCTTCATTATACTTGAGCCTTGGTAGATTCATTTTATCCTATTTAATGCCAATTTTCTGTAAAACATTGAAACAAACCAAGTAAGTCCGAAACGATAAATAATAAACGAACTAACGGCATAAATGGGATAAACTAATGAAGAAAACATGCAAAACAATACCAAGAATAAGCACAAAATGACACCAAATAGTTACCGGCGATACGAATATGGTCAGACAGGCCTAGAGGAGGAAAGCTCGTCGTATTGGGCAAATTCTTCCTACAAAGAAGGAGCCCAATTCGACAATTTTGAGGATACCACGTCGGTTGTGAGCATCAAGCCTATGATCCCTCATCAGACATCCTCGTAGTTCTTCATATAGTCGGGACCTCTTCTTCCAACAACAAATGATGAAGCCGACATTGAGGAGTCATTGCAGCGCTCATTCAGCGTAGTCACCGATGAAGCGGCCGGTGAAGCCGACATTGGAGGAGTCATTGCAGGCGTTCATTCAAGCGAGTTAGCCGGTGAAGCCACAAAGGTTCGAGATTTTGGAAACATCTATAGAGCGTTTAGAGACTCAAGTCAGTCGGTTAGCCGGGATAGTGGAAGAATTGGTCCACAACCAAAGTGTGGAGGAGATGCCGAGACAATTGGAGCAAACTTCTTCTATCATAGTTTATGAAGATGATGAAGTTGAGGGGAGAATCGAGGAAGATGATGAAAGTGAAGAGTCGAGGTTTCATCAAACCGAGACTAACCATGAACAACCTGATATCTTCCCGAACCAGTTAGAGGAGGAAGAGATGACATATGTTCAGGTAGCATCTATAATTTTTCAACATCCTAATTCTCCAAAGTATTGTGCTTTTGGAGTTGAAGTTATCTATTTTGCTTTGAAGAATAGGATGTTTGATTTGAACTTAATTAATTCGTTAATTGCTACCTTAACTGTCCTTTGTGCTTACAATGTTACTACTGATGCTCTGGTTGAGATGGTATTCCTGCAGGTGAAGGACTATGGATAGTCCAGTTTTCATTGGTGGAGCTCGTACCATTGAAACGAGCGCTACGTGGGAGGCAACCCACGAGTTTTTTTGTTTCTTATTTTATTTTTGTTTTCTCTTGGTTTTGCTTGTGTTTTTGGTTTTCGTCTTTGTTTTGGTTTTCTGTAGTGCAGGTTTCGGTGTTTATCATTCTTGAGTTCTGGGACATTTTAATACGTGTGGTGAAGCCGTGATGCTCCAACTCTACAACGCACACTCGCTCATTATCGTAAAGTATCATCCTCTATGGCCTTTTATATTATTAATGTTTGGAGCACTGGGGACAGTGCTCGGATTATGTGTGGGGGATGATTATTCAGTTTTATGTGCGTACCTTATCTATTTGTATGCTTGGTGATGTGCATTTATGCTTATTTTGATTTATTGGAATTAAGTATTGTATATGCGAGTAAGTTAGGATTTTGATTTGTGCAACTAAGCTCTGTGGTATTGGTCAAACTGATTTTAAATTTTCTAGACTTTTGGTGGTTTATGATTCGAGTGTAATGTGAATTGACGGGATTTTGATTGATAGAAAATGAATAGGGGAGAATTGATGTGATTTGTCCGACTAATGTTAGGGGTAGTGTTAACATTGTGGTTACCTATATACTTGTTTCATCTATTGATTATAAAAAAAAAAAATGTGTGAAAAAGAGTAGAAAATGAGATTGTTGAAATGGAGGATGGGATTCTGTCCCTCTTTCTCGTAATTTGAGAAATGGACATGGGAAACCATGATAGGAAACTCGAGTTCATCGAGGGTTCACCTTTCGAACATTGTTCCAAAATCTGTTAAAATATTCTATGTGCTTAAAAAAGAAACTTGTTGCTAAAGGTGACCACATTAGTTAGTTCACCCCTAACGGAGAGTTGGGTCTGAGCAGAGGTTACCCTTTTATTTATTAGAAATCAATTGCCGTCCTAGATTTATTTCACATTATCTTTGAATGCGTAAACACCAAGTGTGGGGGAAAGCAATAAGGTTTGATTGATTAGACTAAGAGTGAAGTTGCATGAATTATCTTTCCTATTCTTACGAGTATAGACTTTGTTTGAGGACAAGCAAATGGATAAGTGTGGGGGAGTTGTTTAGTATGAATTTGTGCGTATTCTTGGTATTGTTTTGCATATCATTTTCAATGGTTTGTCCTATTTATGTCGTTGGTTTGATTAGTATTGATCGAAGTGAACTTATTTGGTTTGTTGCGATGTTTTGTAGAAAAATGGCAGTAAATAGGATGAAATTTATCTACCAAGAATGAACCTATATTGAAGATCATCTCGATAGGAATCCGTGGATGCAAACGGATCTCAATTCGGAGTTATAACGAGAGAAAACGGAGCGAAACAACGAAGTCGGCGCCAAGCGCCGCCGTCCGCGCTGCTGTCCGCTGTCCGACGCTGAACGCCCAGCGCGCTGTTCAGCTCACCTCCAGCCCTCCAGCTCACTCTACGGAACGCGCCACGGCCGCGGTCTTCTAATCTGACCACGGCCGCGCCTCATCTTGTCGTGGCGCGCCCCACGCTTCAAGCGCCCAACCCAGCGCCCAGCTTACCCGCGCACGTTGCGCCTTCCGTCCGGCGTTGGGTGGCCAGCGCCCAGCCCAACGCCCGATTGGTGCTCCATTCCGCTCGCCTGCAGCTGCATCCGGCGCTTGATATCCAGCCGGCGCTGGACGTGTCTCCAGAAACTTGGCGCGTCCGTGCCGAGCTCCGTCCGTATTGGGTGGTGGCGACGCGATCCCGAATCTCCTCGCGTCTGGCGCTGCGCTCCGTCTGGCGCTGGGCGTGAATTTTTGCCTGATATAAATATTAAACGCACGCTGAAAAACCTAGTTCCTCTTTTATTTTTCTTTCGTCTGTTCCTCTCGCGATTTCTTTTCTCTTTTCTTTTTCTTTACCTTTTCCTTTTAATTTTTGTACTTTGGATTAACAATTGGGATTGCACGATTCCGGATTTTGGAAGACGAATTTGTCTATGAATGGTTGTCAGTTTTTCTGGTTTTGATTATGTCTATGTAATTGGGATTGGATTAATTTCTATCATGAGATGAATTATGAATTGTTGGGAAATATATGTTCAATTGTTCTCGTCTTGAATTGGGATTATTGAATTGATGATTTGCGATTTTTCTCATCCGTATGAATTGTTTATTTTATGATCTTCATGCATGGTGTTCGAAAGAATAGTGTAGGTTCATTGTATGCTTATGTTTGATTATAAAGATATGCGAGAGCAGATTTATATTAAATATAAGTTTGACAATGAAAGTGATCGAGAGATTGGTTTGTTGTCGAATAAATGATATATGCGGTTAGGGTTTTGCTATCGTGTGCTTTGTAGTAAAATATCCTTCGTAGTTGATGGTGGGTTGATTGAGAGATCCCCTGTCATTAAGTTCGAGTCTAACGTTGACGTAATCGAGAGATTAGTTAGTGTTGACCGTTTGGTGAGAGGCGTGGGTGTTTTATGCATTGTGTGCGGGTCTTTGATTCATTAATAGCGAGGATAGATTTTAACCCTAGAACACCATCTCCAATTCCGTGTATCTGTCAATTCCTATTGTTGTCCAAGTGCATCCGCTTTTCCTGCTTTCATCATTTCCGTGACAGCCCCCTTATGTTAGGACGTTAGTTTTCCTTTTCTGCTTCTGTGTTTGACATAAAACCGTAGCCCTGTTAAGCCTTCCTCGAGAGATTCGACTTGGGTCGACCTTACCATTCTATAAGGACCTCGTACTATTGCGAGCGACTGAAAAGAACAATTTGGTCGGAACAATCTATCCGTTGTCTTTGTGTTAGTTTTGTTCAGAATTGGGACGCTGTCAGTGAGGTGAAGGCTTGATATTCCAGCTATGCAGCGCACGCTCACACTTCAGCCCTGTTTCCACCATCTACTTTCAGGGAAGTCTCCATTTCTTTTGGCCATTTTTGAGTTATTACTGTTTTTTAGCACTGGGGACAGTGCTCGAATTTAGTGTGAGGGAGATTATTTAGTTTTGTATGCATATCTTATCTATTTTCATGCTTGGTGATGTGCCTTTGTGCTTATTTTGATACCTTGGACTTAAGTTTTTGTCTATGTGAATAAGTCGGGATTTTGATTTGTGCAACTGAACTCTGTGGTATTGATCGGACCTTGATATAATTCCATTTCTCTTGTTGATATGTAATTAAAGTGTAATGTGAATTGACGAGATTGTGTGAATTGATTTGAAATCGGAGGTTATTGATATGATTTGTCCGACTAATGCTAGGGTTAGTGTCAACAGTGTAGTTACCTATATACTTGTTTCTTTAAAAAAAAATATTAAAATGAGGAGAATAAAAACTACAGTAAATTGTTGAGATTGTTGAAATGGAGGATGAGATTCAGCCCCTCTTTCTCGTAAATTGAGAAATGGGCATGGGAAACCATGATAGGAGACTCGAGTTCATTGAGAATTCACCTTTCGAACATTGTTCCAAAATCTGTTAATACTTTCTATGTTATCAAAGAAACTTGTTGCTAAAGGTAACCATTTTAGTTAATTCACCCCTAGCGGAGAGTTGGGTCTGAGCAAAAATAACCTACTTGTTTATTTGACATTCTCACAATTTTAGATTTGTTTCACATTAACTTTGATTATGTATTCATCATGTTTGGGGGAATTGCAAAGGGAGGTTTGATTGATTGGATTAAGGGTTAAGTTGCATGAGTTATTTTTCTACTCTTATTAGTATAGACTTTGCTTGAGGACAAGCAAATGGATAAGTGTGGGGAGTTGTTTGGTTTCATTTTGTGCTTATTCTTGGTATTGTTTTGCACGTTGTTTTCAGCGGTTTATCCTATTTATGTCGTTGGTTTGATTAGTATTTATCGATTCGGACTTACTTGAATTGTTTCGATGTTTTGTAGGAAAACAGTATTAAATAGGATGAAATGGACCTGTCAAGAATGATCATATATTGAAGAGCATCTTGTCAGAAGTCCGTAAGCGTAAACGGATACTAATTCGGAGTTCAGACGAGGAAGAACGGGACGAATAGTTAAAGTCGCGCACGGACACCCCGTAGCACGCCCCGTCCGATGCCCTGCCCCGTCGCATGACTCACCCCGCTCGACCAAGCGCCGCACACAATCGGCGCTCGACAACAACTAACGGCTCACCCGCACGCGCTGGCATCACCCATCACCAGCTCTCACGCGCGTTGCACCTCCAGCGTCCGTGCTCAGCCGGTGTTCGACGTGCACCTGGTGCTCACCCCTCGTCCATCGCCCGCTGCCTCCAACACGCGTGCTCATCCGTGCGGTCTCCTTTCCAAGCGTCGGCTCGTGATCGAGAACACCTGCTCCACCAACGTGCGTTCCAGCTCTCGCACGACCTCATCTGGTGCTCGACGGCACAACGCCTTCCCCCAGCACCCACTGGGCACCACCCGATGCTCGTCCATCATCACCCGGTACTCGCCCAGCTCGCGCTGTGCAGATCAAGTGCCCGCTCGCCCGTACATTTGGTGCTCGGTGCCGAGCACCCACTAGCCCAATCACCCAGCGCTCGCCAAGCTCGCCGCGTGCCTCCCCACGTCATGCCTAGCCTCGTCAGCTCATCGTGCATCCGGCGCTCCATGCGAGCGCCTGCTCCAAAGACTCGCCACCGGCATTTGATCGCACCGGCGCCAAGACATACGCCCGCTCGCCCAGCCCGTGCGGCCGAAGCCTAGCCACCCGACGCTCACTCTTGAGCCGGCGTTCACTCTCAATACAGAATGTTTCTCCAGCCGACGCTAATTTTGAACCGACGCTCACCCATTAGTAAAACGCCCGTTCAACCTGCGCTCATCCACAACTGGCGTTCACTCATTTTATTTATATTTAAACACTCAATGCGTTAGGGCAGGGAGTTCTAATAGTTTTGATTTTTCTTCTGGCGCGGCCGCTATTCTTCAAGAATTTCCGGGAGTTACTTTCAATCGACACAGACACAGATAAATCTTAGTTTTAATTCATGCTTTCAGTTTCTTCGATGAATACATTTGTTTACCAAATTCATCTGTTGGATTGATCGATTATTTCTATTGGATTTTCACTCCTTTGATTTATATTATTGCTTCGTGATTTCTTGCTTTATGATTATTGTTGGATTGAATTACATAATTGTTATTGGATTATTGGTTTTTACATTGGCATTTGATAAGATTACATTCTATGAATTTGATATTGAATCTTTCTCCGATGGATTTTATTGCTTTATGTTTGAAGATTTAGATTAGTTTTTTCTTCGTTTAGCTTCCTGCTTTCGTGCATTCGTAGTTTCTCGACTAGGGATTGACAACTCCTAGTTAAGTTGCTTTCATTTATATTTTCTTTTTCGCATTTAAATTCCTGTATGTTCAAAAAACCCCCGTTGGTATTAGATTGTTTAGGATTTACCATTTTATGTGTTTGACACGAACAATAAGCCCTGTTAAGTTTACCTTGAGAGACGACTTGGGTTAACTTACCCTATTATAACACCTCATTCGATTATGAATCAATTAAGAGAAAACTTTTAGTTGAAAAAAATGGATCTGCTAAGATTTAAGTATATTAAAGATCCTTTCGATAGGAGTCCGTAAGCGCAAACGGATCGCAATTCGGAGTTCAGACGAGGGAGAAAGGAGCGAATCATCAAAGTCGCAAGACAGCACCCCGTCGCACGGCCGCCACCACCCGGTAGCGCGCCGACGCTCCCCCCGGACTTGCCCACCTCCGTTCTCCCGCTCACCCACCCAGCGCTCGCTTCACCCGCTAGCGCTTCGTCGCTCCCGCGTCTAGCGCCCGCACGACTCCACCTGGCGCTCGTCCATCCTCACGCGCTCAATCGCCCAAGCCGCGCACCAGCCGAGCGCCCGCTCCAGCCCGCACGTAACGCCCAGCGCCCGTGTGCCCGTGCTTTGCGCTCCCGCATCGCTCGCCCTCACGCACGTTTTCAGCCAGCGTTGCTGCCTCGGCCGACAACCGCGGCGGCCGCCGTGCTGCGTAACCGCCGTCTGCTGCCAGGTACCTCTCCCGGCGCCCGCCGGATCACCCGACGCTGACGCCTAACCAACCGGCCCTCACCCTTGAGCCGGTGTTCACTCTCAATACAGAACGTTTCTCCAGCCTGCGCTCATTGTGAACCGGCGCTCAGTATCTGGATAGAAGGTTTTCCAAACCGGCGCTCACCCATTAGTCAGAACACCCGTTCAACTCAAGCTCGATGTGAACCGCGCTTACTCACTATATATATATATATATATATATATATATATATATATATATATATATATATATGCGCGAGTTAGGTCAGGAGAGATTTAGTTATTTTCTCCGCGCAGCCGTGTTCTTCAATTCCATTTTCCGGAGCTTTCTTTTCAGGCGACAACAGATATAGATCACTAGAGTATTAATTCTTGTTTTTATTTCCTTCGATTACGTATTCTTACTTTGGATTCCTGTTGAATTTCATTCGGTCATTTACGTGCTTTACTTTGAGATTATTGTTGGATTGAATTACATAGTATTATTGTTTGAGATTTCTGTTGGATGTAATTACATAGTAGTTATTGGATTGTTGGTTTTCCATTGATTCTATTTCTTCTAGCACTAGGTACATTTACATTTTATGCAATTGATTTTGGATTTTAGTAGAGTGTTGAATCGTTCTTCGCTTAATTTTATTGCTTCTTGTTTGATGATCTAGATTAATTGATTCTATGCTTGGCTTCCTGCTTTCGTGTTTTCTTAGGTCCTCAACTAGGGATTGACAACTCCTAGTTAGGTTGCTTTAATTTATTTTTGTTTTCAGCTATTTCAATTCCCGTTTGTTTCAAAACCCATGTTGGTATTAGAGTGTTTAGGACTTACCATTTTATGTGTTTGACACGAACAATAAGCCCTATTAAGTTTTCCTTGAGAGACGACTTGGGTTATCTTACCCTCTACAACACTTCATTCGATTATGAGTCCAATTATGAGAACACGTTTAGTTGAAACACTCCATGCGCGCTCAACTCCGTGCGTGCACCTCTGTGCACGTACCTCCGTGCGCATGCTCAACCGCCAGTACCTCTCCCAGCGTGCGTTGCCGCATCACCCGGCGTTCAGCCCGCGCCTGCTCACCCCTCACTCGGTGCTCGCCTATCCCTCGTGCGCTCAACCACACACTCTTGCTCTCTACCCGCCGCGCTCGCTCACCTTAAATCGGCGCTCACTTTGGGAACAGAAGCCTCCGCTCTTTGCTCGCTCATCCAAAACCGGCGCTCACTCATTTAGTATATATATATATACGCGCTTAGGTAATTTTGAAGAAGTCTAATTTTTCATGCAGCCACGGTGCTGATCCTATACACCAACTTCTGGAGCTTCAGGCGACAAGATAAAACAGATACAATCATAGTTTTAATTCCTGTCTTTTATTTCTTTAATTTAATAATTTAGTTTATCGTTTTAAGCTGTTGGATTTATGCGGTTGGATTTATCGGTTTATGCTATTGGATCTTCATTCCTTTGATTTATATTATTGCTTTGTGATTTCTTGCTTTATGATTTTTATGGATTCAATTATTTAGTAGACAAGGGATTAGTGGTTACTTGATTGATTCTATCTTATTCTGGCATTTGATAAATTTACATTCTATGCATTTGATATTGAATTTTAGTTATATGTTGAATCTTTCTCAGTTGCATTTGATATTATTGAAGATTTAGTTTAGTTTGTTCAACGTTTTAGCTTCCTGCATTCATGTTTTTCATAGGTTCTCAACTAGAGATTGACAAACCCTAGTTAGGTTGTTTTCTTTTATGTTTAATTTTTCGTATTTCAATTCCTGTTTGCTTCAAAACCCCCGTTGGTATTTGAGTGTTTAGAATTTACCATTTTTATGTGTGACATGAACAATAAGAAATGTTAAGTTTTCATTGAGAGACGACTTGGGTTACCTTTCCCTCTACAACACCTCATTCGACTATGAGTCAATTATGAGAACACATTTAGTTGAAATAATAATTTCTTGTATGACATGGTACTTTCTCTCTATGTGTTTGGTCGTGTTGTGGGTGGGTGCAGTAACCTGTGGTTCTCTATCTTGCACAACTTACTGGGTAGGTACTACTGTTTGGTTTCATTTTGTGCTTATTCTTGGTTTTCTTTCGCATGTCGTTTCCAGCTATTTGTCTTACTTATGCCGTTGTTTTGATTAGTATTTTTTGATTCAGACTTATTTGGTTTGTTTCGATATTTTGTAGGAAAATTGTATTAAATAGGATGAAATGGATCTACCAAGAGTTATCATATATTGAAGAGTATCTCGATAAAAGTTCATTGGCACAAAGGGATCGCAATTCAAAGTTCAGACGAGGGAGAACGGAGCGAATCATCAAAGTCACGCATGTGTGCCCCATTGCCCGTCGAGTCCGGTGCCGTGTCCCGTTGCGCGCCACGTATCCACCCCGCATTCTAGCCCGCACGCCCTTCCGGCGCTCCATGTCGAGCGCCCGCCCCGCCTCTCTACAACAGAATCCCCAAGACCACTGGCTCGCCCAAAGATCCTCCTCACGCCACGCCCCAGCGCTCCACCCGACGCTCGACCAAGCTCCGTACCCCATCCAGTACCGCCATGCGCGCCTGCTCACTGCCTCCCAGTGCTCAGCGCTTCACCCTGTCTTTCGGTCGCTCCGACCGCCGACAAAGACCTAGCGCCCGTTCCACTTCGACCGCAAGCCCTCCCGCGTGTGCGTTCCCAGCACACCTAGTGTTGTGCATCGCCCAACGTGCGCTCACCTCCCACCACGCACACTCTCCATCCGGTGCTGGGAACCCAGTGCTTGCCATCCCCTGCGCGCGCGATCACTTTGCTTCGCGCGCCCGTTCACTTCGAGCCAGCGCTCACTTCTGAGACAGAGGCACCCGATCAGCGAGTGCTCAGTCTCAACCAGCGCTCACCTTTGGAACAGAACAACCCGATCAGCAAGCACTCAGTCTCAACCTGCGCTCACTTTAAAACAGAAGACCCCGTACCATGCTCGCTCAACGTGCAACCGGTGCTCACTCACTGTTTTATATATAAGCGTACACGTTGAGTTAGGGCAAGCTCGTTCATTTTTACGCAGCCACATTTTATTCAATTTTATTCTGGGTGCTTCCAACGAGACGATAGAGACAGACACTACATATTAGAGTTTTATTTCTTGCTTTTCATTCCTTTCGATTTACGCATATTATTTTGTGAGTTCTGTTGGATTCAATTACATAGTAGATGTTGGATTATTGCATTTCCCAATGATACTATTTCTTCTTGCATTCTATAAATTACGTTCCACACAATTTGATATTGAAATTTAGTGTTATGTTGAATCTTTCTCCATCGTATTTTATTGCTTTCCGTTTGATGAATTTAGCTTAGTTTTATTCGATGCTTTTAACTTTCGCATTTGTGATTTCTTTTGATATTAACTAGGGATTGACAACTCCTAGTTAGATTGCTTTTACTTATATTTTCTTTTTTGCATTTCAATTCCCGTTTGTTCCAAAATCCCCATTGGAATTAGAGTGTTTAGGATTTACCGTTTTTATGTGTGACACGAACAATAAGCCATGTTAAGTTTTCCTTGAGAGACGACTTAGGTTAACTTTCCCTCTACGATTTTCTCATTCGATTATGAGTCAATTAAAAGAGTGTTTTTAGTTGAAACAAATTTTGGTGCCGTTGCTAGGGAAAACTTTAGGCATATTGTTTGTGTTGATTATTTTTCATGTGTGATGGCCCAACTTCTCAAAGAAGTACGGATCATATGGATCGTCACTGGTATGATAATGCAGCGGATATATACATAACTAATCAATACAATTAACCATTAAACTACTCATAAATGCATGGACTGAAAGGAATAAGTTGTTTCAATACAAACTCAAGTCACAGAAGGACTTGCCAAAAGGTTCAATGTTCAAAGATAACCCAATCAGGATGCAATTCAAGGAACGAGGTACGACCTCAAGTTCAATACGATAATGGAAAGCAGTTATAATCAAAGACACCAAAACAATATTAGAGTTTAGCAGCAATAAACGTGTGGACATACATATGACGATACATGCCCAAGGTTCTAGAAACCTTTCTACTATAGCAACAAAATATCTGCCACTCTGCACCACCTCGCACTCATCGTCAATCCCTGCTCAACATGCACATCAAAAACGAGATGCAGGGCTAAGTACAAAAGTACTCAGTGGACTCATTACCGAAAACATTTTCTTTGTAAAGTTATTGAACTGCACACAATAGCACGTGAGGATTCTAGTTAAAAGACTCATGCCTATCAAACATTTTATCATTTTCTAAAAGTGTCCGGCCGGACTATTTCATCCACGTTGTTCCATATCTGATTATTCATTCATTCATTCGCTCACTATGGAAGTGGCTACCTACACATAGTCGCCGTGACCGGTCGATGTATCTAAACTTAACACACAGTCACACGTGTACACAATCCGAGTTATTCCTTAACTAAGCCGGATCCTATCGTTCCCCTTTTTTAACGTTGGTGGACCAAAACATTCACATACCACATTTGATATACCAATCTCAGATAGGATCACAATAAAACATAAACATTTGGTAGTCAATAATAGTTTATGTAATAATATTTCATAAAGCTTTTGTAAATCATGCTTTGAGATAGATATGCATATCATTTTTGTTTCAAGAGAGCCCACCTGCTAGTCCGAAGCTATAAGTTCTAAGCGGGACAGAGTGTGAGTGTCCTTCCTCGGCAACTACGTACGAACATGACCTTCATAAGAAAATAACTTTTCTTAGATTCCTTCTATTGATCGAGGGTCGTTTATAAGTTACAACTTAAAGTTCCCAATTAGGGTTTCTTTATGATTTCATGTGATGGTCTTAATATAATTTCTATTATCTTACATTCTCAATTCCCAAACTATATTACTTCATCATTCATAGATGAACCTCAACTTATGAGTCATATACTCCGAGTCTATCCTCGACTCTAGCCTTAGTGTTCTTCTAAACATTATTACGTTATAAAGTGTTGGTACTCAAGTTATGATTGGTGTATTAGGATATTCTCAATCCACTAACTAGACTTAATAATTATAGTTACGTCCTAGTAGGTTATGCTTGACGGCTTGCCGTATTAACACGACGAATAAAGGAGAGTCTTGACTTATGATTCAAGTGATCCCATACTATCACGTAAGTAAATACTTAGAAATAAATGCGGTTCTTTGTGAATACTAACTCGACCTTTGAGACATAAGGATCAACATCTTATGTTTGGATCTTAGCTTACACTTTTTGACATTGTTTGTTTCTCTTAACTCGTCGGAGATTGTGTACGTTATGTAATCGCTATTCGTATCGAGTTGTCTTAACGATCAATCTAATATCGTATTAGGTTATCGTTGTTGAGCATTAACGTTGTAAGTCGACTTCTGGTTTCTTTAACTTAGGAACTCACGTTCGAGTTATCCTATTATTAATAGAAAACCCTAAATTTGTGTCTAACTTCGATTCTCATTAATTCCTTCTTAAGTTATCGAAATTTGTCGATTTCTTTTGGATTCTCGTAGATAAAGTACTATGTTGTTTACGTTTGGGGTTTTGTTTGTCGGTACAACATAAATATAACCATTCAACACCATACAACACCATACACAACATAAACTATACTAAAGCATTAGAAAACCCTAATTCTAACATAATACCGAACTATTATGTATGTGTGCATTAGTGTTCCATTCATTCATCATAATTACAACCATTCATTCTAAACTCATAGATTAACTACCATGGCATCATTCACAATTAAAATCAACTCATACTTAATCATTTTGCTATATTTTCGATAATTAGCAATAATTATCATAAGTAATCCAATAAATTCCAATAAAATCATGATATGCTCCTATCATACTATAGAATTTAATTATCAACTCGATACCATCAAATAAAATTTTAAACCATGAGTTGAAATTCCTAAAGTTTTCGGTAATAATGATTTAGTGCACATTGGTGTTCAATAAATTCCACAAAAATCATAGCATGCTTATATCATATACTAAACATGAAATATCATCTCATATCATACATTAAGATTAAAGCACATGCTCATTACTACATATATATTTTCGGTATCACTATATATATATATATATATATATATATACATATTCAAATATATTCTACCAACTTCACAACATGTTTATAATATGTACTAAACATGTAATATTAACCTTAAACATCAACTAATATTTATAATATGAACTAAATGCTTGAAATTCTTTTTGTCCTCACACATATATTACATATGTGTTCAATAAATTCCCAACAATGCATAATAGGTTCATATTATTTCTAAACATCATATATTATATTATTTTCAACAAATAAAAATCAAATAAATCTTAGAATATTTATACATAGTTTCGGCCTTTTCATAAAAATAGGAGTAGTGCCTCAAAAATTTCAAGATTAATATATGATGTTCATATCATATATTAAACACTATATCTCAACTATTTCTCAACAAATAAAATAAAAAATGGCTTAAAAATACTTAAATAAATTCTACCCTTTTGAGAAAAATAGGAGTAGTGTTTAAATAATTTCAAGATTAATATATGATGTTCATATCATATATTAAACACTATACCTCAACTATTTTCCAACAAATAAAATAAAAATAAATACAAGAAAATTCCAAAAATTATCATATTTATTATACATGCTCCTAACATGTCAACAAACAACAATGTGAAATAATATTCACAAAATCATGCTATATCTTCTATAAAAATAATTATAACAAAAATAAAAAAATATTAAACATGCTCCAAAAATTCTCAAACTTTAAACACAACCTTAGAACATATTTCTAAGCATATTTCATTCATATCTTGAGAGCATTTGGTGGCTCAAAAGTCATGAAGAAAATGAAGAAACAAAAATAGGGTTCTTCATGAAATAATTCAAAAAAAAATCTAAAAAAAATTATACTCCATTAAAAATAGAGAGAATTATGAATGCTAGCTTTTTATGGTCTTAGAAAAATTATTGGAGGGTTGGAATGGAGGATTTGAGGCTTGTAGAAGGTGAAAATTTTGAAAAAGTAGAGAGGATTTTGTGTTCCAAAGAGAGAGAGAGGGAGGCATGAAATGATACTGTATTATGGCAGAAAATGGCTTTCATAAGCCTATAGGGAGTTCCCTTGATGGTAGTTGGGAGAAAGACTAGTCAAATTACCTGATTTGGCATGTTAATACCGGTTCTTTAAGTTTTATCGTGCTTAAGATTGATTTCTTGGAACCTTAAGATTTTATTTTCTTAAATAGCCTTAAAAGACTTATTTCATAGTTTATAATAATTTAATGAAGTTCGGATGGCATCCGGTAAGTCAATTCCGAATTATCACGGAAAAACAGCTTCCGACGATTAAATTATGCTCATTCGAAATTCTATTGAATTTTTGAGCTTTCATAATTAATTTGAGTCATATAAATCATTTATTATTGATTTAGACTCTTGGTTAGAGTTTCGGTTCGTTCGGATCAGTTTAGGGTTTTTCCGGTATATATTCCCGGCATTCGGTTAAGTTCTTCAGGAATTTCGTTCAAAAATTGATTCTTATGAATTCTAAATTCATAATAATATATTCCTATATGATTTTGATTAGTATCATTAATTTCCATGATTAGCACGGACTGGGATTAGATCCGGCTCGTGAATAGTACTTTTGAGACTGATCAGGCAAGCATGCCCGAAAATTCCAATTTTTTGGCTTCTCACATTTTTTCATGAGATGATTCTAGAAATGAAATCCTTTTGTTGAGATTCATTCTAGATATTTCATTCTATGTTCAGGCTATTCAGGAAACCCTAATCCGAATCGATTCTAATTCATTTCGTTGGTTACCTTAAACATAATTAAGGTCTAAGCACCACAAGTAATTGGTTTAATCATCACTAATAAAAGTTTTAAATTTTTTGGGTTATTACATTCCATCCCCCTTAAAATAAATTTCGTCCCGAAATTTGCTAACCTTGGAAAAGATCTAGGTATTTCTCTTTCATAGTTGATTCTAATTTCCAGGTTGCTTCTTCTTGTCCATGGTGTCGCCATAGAACTTTTACTAACGGTATTTCTTTGTTCCTTAGCTTTTGGATACGTCGATCCAAGATTTCCGTAGGCAATTCTATTTTTTTTTGGTAATTTAATAAAGAAATTTTAAAGTCTGCGTCACGGTGCAATCGAACCCGAGATCTTTGGCCTCGGGCATTAACCACTCTACCACTAGGCCAACACACACACACAAAAAGTTTTTTTTGGTCAACTTAAAAAAAAATTCCGTAGGTAATTCTACATAACTTATGTTGTCATCGAGGACAATATATGTCGGTGGTATTACATGGCTGGGGTCATGTATGTTTCTGAGTTGTGAAACATGGAACACATTGTGCACGTTTCCAAAACTTGGCGGCAATGCAAGTCTGTAAGCCGCTGGCCATATCCTTTCCAAAATTTCATAGGGTCCTATGAAACATGGTCGTAGCTTCCCTTTTATTCCAAATCTCACGATTCCTTTTGACGGGGAGATCTTCAAGAAAACTTTGTTTCCCACTTCAAAGTGTAGTTCTGTGCGACATTTGTCGGTGTACGACTTCTGTCAGTTTTGGGCCTCCTTGATCCGTTGGCGGATCTGTCTCACAATCTCGATCATCTCTCCCACAGAGTCAGGTCCTAATACTCTTCTTTCTCTCACTTCATCCCAGTAAAGTGGTGATCGACATTTCTTTCCATAAAGTGCTTCATACGGGGCCATTCCAATAATTTCTTGGTAGCTGTTGTTGTAGGCGAATTCTACAAGTTGTAATACATGTTCCCAACTTTCTCCTCTATCGAGGACAACAGTTCTCAACATTTCTTCAAGCGTTTGAATGGTCCTCTCGGATTTTCTGTCCGTTTGTGGGTGGAACGCGGTACTGAAATGTAGTCGACTTCCAATTCCTTTTACAAGCTCGTCCAAAATCTGGATGTGAATTTTGAATCTCTATCAGACGTGATAGTCTTCGGAAATCTATCTAAACGTACGACTTCTTGAACGTACAACTGTGTTAATCTATCTTATCCATATGTTATCGGAATTGATAGAAAATGCGCGCTCATGGTTAAACGATCGATGATGAGCCAAATAGCGGTATTTCCTCTTTGTGATTTGGGTAGCCCGGTAACAAAATCTATTGCTATATCATCCATTTCCATTTCGGTATGTCCAGTGGTTGTAAGGTTCCATACGATCGCTGGTGGAGTGCTTTCACTTGTTGACACGTCAAACAACGTTCTACGAATAAAGCTACGTCTTGCTTCATTCCATCCCACCAAAATTTCTCCTTGAGATCTTGGTACATTTTGGTGCTTCCGGGGTGTGCGGTGTAAGAAGTCTCATGGGCTTCTTTCAAGATCTCGCTCTTAAGCCCTTCGTCTTTTGGAATACACACTCTCCCGTCATACAACAAAACATCATCTGTTGCTTCTCTAAAATTTTTGTGGTTGTTGTCCTTGATTTTGGCTCGTACTTCCTCTAGCTTCTTGCTCTTCCTCTGGGCTTCTAAGATTCGGGCTCTTAAGTCCGGGATTGCAATCAACATTGCAATACAGCCTTCTATCGTCTGAGACAGGTCCATGACTTCGTGTTCATCTTCTGAAATTCCTTTATAAGTATCTCTTCATGACTGAGGAGACATCCTAAACTAGGGTGGGATTTGCGACTCAAAGTATCGGCTACAACATTAGCCTTGCCTGGGTGGTAATTGATACCACAGTCGTAATCTTTCACCAATTCTAACCATCTACGTTGCCTCATGTTAAGATCTTTCTATTCAAAGAAATACTTCAGGATTTTATGGTCAGTATAGTTCTCACATCTAATTCCATAGAGATGGTGTCTCCAAATCTTTAAGGCATGTACGACCGCTGCTAATTTCAGGTCGTGCGTAGGATAGTTCAACTCATGTAGGCATAATTGCCTTGACGCATAAGCAATAACTTTGCCTTCTTGCATCAGAACACATCCTAGTCCATTCTTTGAAGCGACCGTGTAGATTGTGTACTCCTTATCTGCTTCGGGTACTGCGAGTACAGGTGTTGTCGGCAACAACTCCTTCAATCTCTAGAAACTAGCCTCACACTCGGCGGTCCAAGTGTACTTGATTCATTTTCTTAATAATTGGGTCATGGGTCGGGCTATCATTGAAAATCCTTCGATAATAGCCGGCAAGTCCTAAGAAACTCTGAATTTCATTCGGGTTCTTTGGTGATTCCCATTCTCGAACTGTATCGATCTTAGAGGGGTCTACTTTGATTCCCTCGGCGGACACGATGTAACCTAGAAATATCACTTCTCCTAACCAAAACTCGCACATGCTAAACTTGGCAAAGAGTTGCTATTGCCTCAATGTTTGCAGCACCGTTCTCAAGTGCTCTTCATGTTCTTGGTTATTCTTGGAGTATATTAGGATATCGTCTATAAATACTAAGACAAATTTTGTCTAAGTATGGGTAAAATACCATATTCATGATATCCATAAATACTGCTGTCACGCCCCAATTCCTAAGGAAAGGCACGGATGCCGGGGTGTGATTAGGGGTGGGGGTTAAGAAGCGGGGAAGAAGGTGGGGGATACATAAAGCATACATAATAAGAAGATATGACCATAAAATCGGCGAGATCTCCTCTATAACTAGGACATATCTTTGAAGGGAGGGTGAGCATGTCACGCCCCAATTCAGGAAGGCACGGATGCTTGGGGGTGTGATTAGGGGTGGGGGTTAAGAGCGGGGAAGAAGAGGATACATATAACATACATGATAAGAAGATGTGACCATGAAATCGGGCGGATCTCCTCTATAACTAGGACATATCACGAAGGGAGGGTGCACAAATAATCCACCAATGTAATAATATTGATATCATAACCTCAGAAAAACATGATCTTGGTTTATTATAAGTAATGCAAGAAAGCAAAATAGCATTACATCCAGTCGACTAGACCGGTCAACCACATAGCATGCTCGTATCGAGACTCACAACAGAATAACATAACAAATCTTGTTCCCAATCAGAAAGCAAATAAGGGACAAGAATACATAATTATCAGAGTACGTATATAACACAACATCGCGGAAGCATAGCATGAAGAACCCGCAGCTCCACCCTCAGCGTCGCCCGTCCAAACCTCCTCCATCTGTGAAAAGATTTGAAAAAGAGTTTGGGGTGAGTACTAGCGCACTCAGCTGGGGTTTTATCATAAATCAAAAGAATCATGATGTTGTTTAGAGCACTTACCTTAGAAGGTTTTAAAACGTAAATCCACTTCTAAGTAAGCAAAATAGATTTTCATTTTTCGATACCGATCCGTTATTCTCACACTCCCATCATAGAACCATGAACCACGGCTCGGGCGTATCCCGCCAGCCCATCACATGACATTCATTCGGCCGGAACATATCCGGTCATTACGCCCGAACGTATCCACCGGCTAACTCGGTGTGGACTTGGGTCAAACCCCATCGAACCATAACCACCTCATTACCATTTCCGTGTGGACTTAGGGGTCTATCCCTTCGAACCATAACCACGTGTTCGGGGTCTATCCTTATGATCAATACTCAAGATGGTGATCAACCCACGAATAGAGATCCGTGCACAACCATGATAGAACCATATCTTGGATCGAGAGCGATAATAATTTCAAAAACATTTTACGGTACATGTTTTATTTTGAAATATCGAGTAAATAACTCAAAATAAGCATATATAACCCAACTGAGCAGAAACGTCAACCGAGAGAAATCTATGGATCCGATGACTTCACCGATCGCCTTTGGTAGGTACCGTAACAAGACGGAACAACTTTTGGGGTCACTTCCCACAAAGCAAAGCAACAACGTGATCCAAACGATGATCGTAGCAAAATTAGGGTTTTCGACTTTACAACCCACATTTGGCACTCTCCGGTTTTCAAATCAACTCGATGCGTAGGAAATATATTCGAGGCATCAAGACCTATAATAGGGTACCTTCAAAATATGCATGCATGCAAGTTGACTCAAATCTTAGCGGTGAAGAAGCTTCAAAATCGATGCTATCCTCGGATCTAGGATAAACCATCCAAAATCGATGCATGAAAATGGAAACAAAAGCAATATGCATAACGGCGAACATGGAATGACAAGCGACGTTGAAAATGGATAACCTGGCATGTCTTCCTTTAGAAAACTCAAGCAACGGAAAACATCCCGACATGCGTAAACGCGAAAAAGTAAAACGGAATCGGTACTTTAGTAGAATGCATAGCCCTGAACTCAAAACCTAAAGGACCCGTAGCTGTGTGGCCGTTGACCACCAAGCGGCGGCCAAGAGGCGGCGGTGGCGGCCTAGGCGGCGGCGGCGGTTTGGCGAAATGGCGACCTCCGGCCGTTTTCGCCTCGTCCTTTAGAATCCCGAGTTCTATGCTATACGATCTACTAAAAGGCGGAATCAAAACAAGAAAAGGACAAAACAGAAAACGGGCTGCCCGGGGTGGTCGATCGGTGGTGGTGGCTCGGCGGCGGCGCAATGGCGCCAGCCGAGCCTCCCGGCTCGATCCCCACTCCTCCAGTGACTTCAGCAGCACTGAGCTGCTCGGCTCTTCCGTAAACACAGAGAGCGAAGGAAATGAGCGTTGAAAATGAAGGCCCTAGCCTTCTATTTATAGGAAAAAGCGGGGGTTCTTGTATTGCTTGCATAAGCGACCTTTTCGAAAACGCAAAACCGACGCAACTTTTGCAAACGGACTTCAAATTTAGCAAACTTGGTACCCATGGACACGAAATAAAATACGGACACAATGACTATAAACAAGATATGCTTTTAAAGACCAATGAAAAGTCCGGTTTTCGATAACTTCCCTGAGTGCCAAACCTTCATGGGTGGTCGAAAACCGCATACTTAGTGTCTATGAATTCGTCATGAGACACTCTTCACAACGCTCGAGGTTTCGTGACGGTCGCATCACCGAAACAAAAAGTCAACCTTTTGACCTTTTCTCGAAAAACGTGCCATGCAAAACAGAAGCTTAAAAAGACGGGGTATTATAGAGCAAACAATCCACCAACAGAATTATATCGACATCATAACTTCATTAAACGTGATCTTGATTAAATACTAGTAATGCAGGGAAACAAAATAGCATTACATCATGTTGACTAGACCGTCAACCACATAACATGCTCTTATCGAGACTCACAGCATAACAACATCATAGCGAACCTTGTTCTCAATCAGACAGCAAAATAAAAGGGACAAGAATACATCAACAATAGAATACGTAGATATATCACAACATCGCGGAAGCAGAAAGCATGAAAGAACCCGCAGCTCCACCCCTCAGCGTCGCCCGCCCAGCCCTCCTCCATCTGTGAAAACATTTGAAAAAGAGTTTGGGGTGAGTACTAGCGCACTCAACTGGGGTTTTTAACATAAAACAAAATCCATGATACCGTTCAGAGCACTTACCTTAGAAGGTTTTAAAACGTAAACCCACTTCTAAGTAAGCAAAAAGAGATTTTCCTTTTTGATACCTGACCCGTTATTACTGTTACTCCCATCATAGAACCACGGCTCGGAACGTATCCCGTCAGCCCATCACATCTCGGCCCATAACATATACAACCAGCCCACAATATCTCGACCCGGAACATATCCAACCAGCCCACGCCGGAACGTATCCAAATAGGCTAAATCGGTGTGGACTTGATTCAATCCTTCGAACCATAACCACTTCATTATCATTTCCGTGTGGACTTCCGGGTCTATCCCTTCGAACCATAACCACGTGCTGGGTCTATCCTCTTCGATCAATACTCAAGATGGTGATCAACCCACGAATAGAGATCTGTGCACAATCACAATAGAACCACATCTCGGAGCAGAGAACAGTAATAACTTCGTTAAAACATTTTCACGGCACACATGTTTTATTTTTGAAATATCAGAGTAAATAACTCAAAATAAGCATATATAACCCAGCCTGAACAGTCGAAAACATCAACTGGGAGATATTATCGCTACTTTTTCTAACACGAAAACGTGCAAGTAGATAGGGTAGTCGAGTATCGTATCCACATGGATTGTAACACGAAAATATAGAATCTAACTCAGTAATCCTTCATCATTATCCAAGTAATAGATTTGGTTTTGGAAATGGTTTTGGGACTTCGAATATTAAATTCAAAGTCAAGATCAACTAAAGCAAATAAAGATAAATAAACAAATACTCAAAGAGATAATAAGACTGAAAGACTAACCCTATGGATGTATTAATCTTACCCACAATGTATGTTTATCATGTTTCCTATTAACAAATTTTAATCCAGACAAGATGGAAGATCACATATGTAACCAACAATTTCAGTTATGACAATTGTGGCAGTAGATTACTAATTTCCCTATCACTGTTACGTCTCATGGTGAAAATGAGCAACTCCAAAAAGATCACAAAGAATATGCTTCCTACGAATGTTCCTATCTCAGTTATGACTCAAGGCTTATCCGTATTGTGCATTCAAGATTGATTGACAATTAAAACTATTAAGTATTTAACTGGCAACTATGTATGTATCAAGATTGATCAGAAATTAACACATAAGTTTTAGCACCAAAAATCACAAATCAATGCCTGGAAGGTAAATAGTAATAGCAGGAATCACCACACATAGGATAAAATCATACAAACCCTAGGATTAGAATGGAAAATTAGCTAGACATAATAATCGAAATAAAATATGAATTAAACATAGAAATAAGAATTAAATTGATTAAACCCGTAATGTAGCGTCGAAAGAACAATGGTTGGGTTCGTATCCAAATCCAAGAAGAAAACTGGAAAATAATGAATTCGCCCGGATAAAATCGTTCCCAAGCGATGATAATGCGTAGAACAATGATAAACTAAGGACTAAATGAATATAAATCAATACTAGAAGGAGAGTATGTGAAAAACTAGTAAAAACTGAAGGAAATCGTGCCAAAATAAGTGTGTTGCGTGTTGGAGGCGCATGAGCAAGCCTAGGGGTATATATAGGTGCAGGGTTGAACCCTAATTCGCGCCCAGCCGTCACGCCTCACGGCCGGGCTCATGGTCACAAGCTCTGCCCGATACGTTCTGGGCACTTTCTCGCGTCCACACTCGCGGCCGTGAGGGTGGTCGCGAGCTCCTACGTAGAATGCGCGACTTCGCTGTTTCGCTCCGTTCTCTCACGTTCGAACTCTGAATTACGATCCATTTGAGCCTATGGACTCCTATCGAGATACTCTTTAACATTGTAAAATTTTTACATCCATAGTTGTCATATCCATTTCATCATCTTTGGTTACATCTTTGCCTTGTGCATCGATTATCACCTGAAAAGCCTACAAAACACCAAAGAGGAACCCCAAGAGCAGTATCTTCCAAAAATAGCTAAAAAATAAATATCGACTATATAAAAATACTTAAAATGATCTAAATTATTCATAATATATCATTAATAAACGAGTAAAAATTGCGTTTATCACACCCCCAAACTTAAAGCATTGTTTGTCCTCAAACAAAACAGAACAAACGAAAGACAACCAAAAGATAGGGAATGAGTCGAACGACAATAGCAATGAGCCTCAGAGCAATGAGCAACAAAAGATTCACCTCAAATGAAACAAATCACAACATCTTCCGTTTAACTCCACATATCATAATAACCATAAGCACTAGCCTTCTCAAACTTAAATCCTCATGGCATGAATATAAATATAAGAATCTCAAACACTCAAGTGTATCAATGAGGATGTGTATACTTTCAAAGTTTAAAAACACACGGAATCTACCATAAGCTTGCAAATCGTCTAATTCTCCATTGCTCAAATATATGCTCAAGAACTAAGATCAAAAAGGTCTTTATAACGAGTTATAATGTAGGCTCTTTGGTAAGGTAGGATATATTTAGGCTAAGTGACTCATAATCCCATAATGAAAACACCATAAGTATCATAAGACACAATTCCCAAACTTTCACAATTCATTTCAATTTTCCATACCAATAAGTCATTTTTCTTTTAAGAACATCACACTGATCATATAAATGATGTACTCATCTCAAGCACTAGCTTCTTACCCATTTATGTTCTTTTCACACACTAGAGTCAACTTTTTCTTTTTCTTTTCTTTTCATTTTTTTTTATTTGAACTTATATAGGTAAGCAACTATTTTTGATTATCACTTTTCATCATCTATTTTTTTTTCTTTCTTTCTTTTTTTCAACCCTCAATTCTCACAACCAAACATCATACTAACTACATAACCCCACCCACGGCGATATGAAAGAATAAGCTAGGCTCAAACGGGCTCATCAAAGGATTCAATGATTAACAGGTTAGTGTTTGGATAGTATATAGGCTAAGAAAAGAATGTCTAATATCATCTCCCAATTCTTAAGCACATCAATGCAACCTCGAAAAAGATCCAGAGCAAGTTCTAGAGATACCATGCTATTTCAAACTATTTACACAGAAAGAAACAAGACTGAAAAGATATGACAGTCAAAAGCTCAAGTCTCACAGGTTTCAAACATGTGATCAAGTTCTCAAAGGCTCAATACTCACAATAATCATAACATGCTTCGTCTCACAAAATCAGTTGCAATCAAATTTTCTAATAAAACAATTCTCATCATCGGCTGCTCGTCATTCAACTCAACCCCAAACAGACACAAAACAAAACAAGAAAGACCAAAACAAAAAAAAAACAAAAGCGAAAGCGAAAGCAAAATAAAAACAAAAAGATTGGGTTACCTCCCAACAAGTGCTTAGTTTAACGTCTTTAGCTAGACCATCACATACCTCGATCAATCCGGTGTTTTGGCAACTGCCTTCTTGCCCAACTTGTGCTTGCTCTTATACTTTTCATTCACAGCAGACCACTACTGAGTGTGGAAGTGCCTACCCCCCCTCCCAAAACTTGAATGAATCACTCGGGATTCCATACCGAGTCTATTTCTTCTTTGTAGCATCCTCATCGACTGGTTGGTTTACATCCAAGTGTGGGACTTGTCTAGCTGTGGCAGTGGTGATAGAATAGCAATCCTCATGCTTTTGGCTATCGTGTTCCTTGATGACATCATATATTGAATTTTTCAGCTCCTCATCGTTGACACGAAATGTAAGATCACCTTCCTGCACATCAATTAAAGCACGACAAGTTGCTAGAAAAGGCCGACCTAGGATTAGTGGTTGATTCTTGAATTCAGGTATGTCTAAAATAACAAAATCAGCAGGAAAGACAAAGTCCCGAATTCTTACCAACACATCTTCAACTATTCCCTTAGGATATGTGACTGACCTGTCAGCCATCATCAATGAAATTTTAGTTGACTTCATTTTCCCCAGCTCCAAGAGGTTGAACACAGAGAAGGGCATCAGATTGATGCTCGCTCCCAAATCACACAGCACGTTGGGGAATATATGCTCAGCAATCTCGCACTCCAATGTGAAACTTCCCGGATCCTTCTATTTCAGTGGCAATTTCTGTAGTAATATCGCGCTACATTCTTCAGAAAGGTTAATTTTTTCAAATTTTCCTAACTTCTTCTTATTTGCCAAAGCATCTTTGAGAAATTTCACGTATCCAAACATGTTTTGAGCACATTAAAGAGAGGTCTGTTGATGTTTACCTTTTGGAATATCTGTTTCAATTGGTCGAACTCCTCGTCATATTTTGACTTAACTAGCCGACTTGGGAAAGGTACCGGAGGAGTGTACGTTAGCAGAATCTTCTTCTGGACTGCCTCGTGGCCACCCTCGCAATCGCGAGGATGGTCGCTAGGCGCTGGAGCTACGTCTGCCTTCTTTCTCGTGGCCGGGCTAGCGGTCGCTAGCTCGATCGCTAGTTCTTCGGCAGAACCCTCTAGACTATTTCTCACGGCCGGCCTAGCGGCCGCTAGGTCGGTCGCTAGCATCTCGATAATACGATCTGTATCATTCCTCGCGGTCGGGCTAGTGGTCGCTAGCTCGGTCATGAGCTCGTCCTCGCTCACCGTATGTCCGTCTTCTCGTTTCGGTTGGCTCTGATAAGCTTTTCCACTCCTCAGCTGGATGGCAAAGCACTGATTTATCGGGTTTACCTTTGTAGTTGATCGCTCACTTTTCTAACACGAAAAACGTGCAAGTATAAGGTAAGTCGAGTATCGTATCCACAGGGATTGCAATCCGAAAACACAGAAGCTAACTCTCTATCCTTCATCATTATCCAAGCAACAGAATATGGTTTGAAAGGTTTATGGCTTCAGATAATTAAATCCAAAGCAAAGGTAACAACTTGAAAATAAACAAAGGCAATAAATACTAAAAGATGAATATAAGAGATAAAGACTAACCCTAGGGATGCACTAATCCTATCCACAATGATGTTTATCCCGCTTGTTATTAACGGTTTTAATCCGCACAGGGATGGAAGATCACATATGTAGCCAACAACTTGATTCGACAATTGTGACAGATTGATTACTAATTTTCCTATTATTTATTCGACTCTAGAGGAAAATAAGCAACTCAAAAGGATCACAAAGAATATGCTTCCTACGAATGTTCCTATCTCGATTCACGACTCGAGGCTTATCCGTATCATGCATTCAAGATCGATTGTCAATTAAAGCATTACGTAATTAGCGGCAACTATGATATGCATCAAGATTGATCGAAATCAACACATATAATTAAGCACCAAGAATCATGAATCAATGCCTGGAAGGTAAATAACAATAGCAGGAATCACAACATATAGGATAGAATAATGCAAACCCTAGGATTAGAACAGAAATTAGCTAGACATAAATAACGAAATTAAATATGAAATAATCATAAAAATACGAATTAAATAGATCAAACCCGTAGGAAAACTTCTGAGAACAATGGTTGGGTTCGTATCCAAACCCAACGGAAAATGGGAAAACGATGGAATTTGTTCGGACAAAAGCGTTCCGAAGCGTCGACAATGCGTAGAACTAACGTAGAACAATGAAAAACTAAAGCTAGAATGAATCTAAATCAAAGCTAGAGTGTAAAAGAACGAAAAATAATGAAAAACTGGACAAAAACGTGTAAAATAGGTCTGGGGAAGGTTGGGGGCGCGAGGGGGCGAAGCCCTATTTATAGAATTAGGGCTGAAACCCTAATTTGGAGTATGCCGCCATGCCTCGCGGCCGGGCTCGCAGTTGCGAGCTCGGTCGCGAGGGAACATTTCATCTCGGCCAATCTTCGTTTCTCGGCAGGTCGCTCGTGCACGGATTCGCCTCGCGGCCACACCTCGCTGTCGCTAGGTGTGGTCGCGTCGCATGGAAAATCATCGCGGGCACGTCTCGCGGCCGCTGGGACTCCTCGCATGCCATGGGCTTTCCTCGCGGCCGACCTAGCGGTCGCTAGGCCGGTCGCGAAGCTTTCCCGTGTCTTGCGCATCGCTTCGCGCTTCGTCGATGGATGGTTCGCGGTCTGGCTAGCGGCCGCGAAGGCAGTCGTTAGGCCCTCATTTATGCCCTCGTCTGCTTGTTCTTCGTTCCATGCTTCGGTTTTCAACTTATAAGCCTACAAAAAACCAAAACGAAACCCAAGAGCAGTATCTTCTAAAAATATGTAAAAGCATTGAGATCCAAGACATAAACGCACTTTATCGATCTAAAATCATCTTTAAAAATCAACAATAAACGTGTAAAATGCACGTTTATCAACCCCCCAAATTTAATTCATTGTTTGTCCTCAAACAAAAACAAGACCAAAAGAAAAGAGACATAAAACAGGAGCAACGAGCGTCAGCAAAGGTGATTAACCAATAAAGCCTCAGAAATATCTCAAAGCTCAAAATCATTAGTGCACACGACGACATTGGTCAAATCGACAATGTACAACCATTGAAAGCAAAAATCTCATTCAATTCAACCCTCACAATGGCTTGTGCATAATATATAGAGTACACTCAACTCATAAAGAAATAAGGGACGTGTATGCACTCAAAAATGAATGCAATGCAAAAATCTCACCATAGGCTTACCATTTCTCTAATATCTCCACCACGTCAAATGCATTCAAATTAGGATCAAAAAGGACTTTTTATAGGTTGTATTGTAGGCACATTGGTTAAGGTAGGATAATATATGGCTAAGTGACTCAAATATATTCCAAGTACTTCCATCTCTATAATCAGCTCATATGGACTTTGTCCATTTCCTTTTCCTTTCCAACATGCTATTTCGACATTTATTCACTCAAGGTACCATATACTATGATAATTGACTTCCTTTATGCTCATACTATTCACAATTTTTTTTCTTTTCTTGGCTTTGTAATAGAGCTTATAGGGTCTATTCTTTTTCACACGGGTACCATACTTTATCTTTTATCCCCACTTTGCATATCAAAACAAATTTTCTCCCATTTGATTCCCATATCCATCCTCACCTCCTATCATCTGGTTAACAAAAGAATAAGGTCTAATAAAGGCTCAAAGAAGGCGACAAATGGTATATATCATTGGGCTAGTGTTTGGGTAAATATGTGGTTTAACAAAGATGGCCTTTTATCCTTTCCATATTCAAAACACATATTGCGACCTCGACACGAGAAAAGGACAAGTTCTAGAAGATAATTAGATGCGATATCACACAAATAAAAGAAACTATAACAAGATGTGTATACTGATGGACGCCAAGTCTCACGGTTTTAGCAAATGGTTAAAAACAACAAGCTAAGCAATCTCAAGTTATCCATGCGTCATTTTCTAACATATCATGTGCACTATCACATATTTAACAGAAAATTTCTATCATCATTGGCTACATGGATTAACACATTTCACTTCAACTCGTTGATCGACCGACACAATAAAAACACAAAAGACACGACAAAATCCCTAACATATAATAACTTAACAAAACAAAGCAAAAACATAAACAAGGACTCTCAACCAACCAAACTCGTCCACTCACCCCAAACTTATTGTAAACAGTGTGAAATGGAGGCAATAAGGTTTGCACAAGAGTGTGATTGGGAGAGACCTTACCTCATGTGCCACTCTACTCGTGGCGGGGTGAAACCTCTCCATTAGTTCCATTGCTGCATCATCTGCATCATCGATGTTCTTTGCTCTTCTTGCTTCTTCTTTGGGCCGAGGAGTCTGCTTCTTTGTGTCATCATGGAGGTCATATTCTCGTCCATGCGGTCTAGACGACCGTCTATGCGATCTAGTCGCTCATAAATCCCGGAATATCCCCGAGCGTGCCATGGTTGCATCGCGCCACCGGCCTCGGGTGCCTCCTGCTGCTCGTCCTTCTCTCCAGGCTGCTCTTCCTCGACCTCGCCTTGCGCATTTAAGCGCTGAGTCCATGCATAGTGCTGGTCGGAGCTCATGCTCCAATTATGCTCCGGGGCGCCAACTCTGCTTATGCTGGTGAACTCGGGGTTGGGCAGGTGGACTATCGACTGGCCATGGTTGTCATATAGCATCCATAGGTAGCGGTCTCGGTGCCTCTTCAAGAATGTCTGGACATATAGATATTTCTTGTCCAGGAAAATATCTTGAGAGATGGGCTCCTCTCGAATCGTGATACCGTAAAAATCAGCAATAGAGGTAAAAAATCCCCCTATGCATATCCGAGCATTCCCTGACACCTCGGCTTGCATCTGGAAGTGCTGGGCCAAGAACATCCCGGCGTGCACTTTCTGTCTCATCGTCGCAGCCATCAGGAGACTCATGTCCTGAGATAGAACAGTGCCGGCATTCGAGCGGCCATGTATGGTGAACGTGAGTAGGCGGTGAAAGTAGCGGACTGCCGGATTTCGAATGGAGCTCGCCTTAGCCCTGGAGGCATAATAATATGGGCTCTGCTCCAAGGATGTGTCTGTGATCAATAGCCACAGATCCTGAGGCGAATGCTCTAAGTCCCCGATGTATCTGCCCTTAGGATGGCCCTCAATGATGGAGTTCAACTCGTCCACTGAGAGTTGTCTGGGCTCGTTATCGAGCTGGAACATTAAGTAATCCGGCGATCCATGTGTCTTATGAACATATAAGGTCAACAGGAATTCCAGCGTGAGGGTCCGGTATGATAGATGATTAGCTGTTACAACTGAATACAAGCCGGCCCTCTCCGCAAGCCATGAGACGTCATTGTCTATCCCCATAGCCTGGCAGGTCTCAATGCACATAAACCGGGAATGTCGGTGCTTTAGCTGCACCAGTCGCCTCCACCTTTCCCGTGGCGAGGGATTCGGCAGTCGCACCCCAACAGTGGAGGGATGGAACTCATCATGTGGCTCATCCCGGGATGAGGAAGCAGCTTCCTTACCCTTTCGCTTATGGCCGGAGTGGTGTGACATCTTGTACCTAAAGATAAGTGCCAAGTTAGTTCATGTACTTATTAAAGAGGAATATAAAAGCAAACGACAACCCATATCAAAATATAGACCTCCCCCAAACTTGAATTGAGCAAAATACCGCCCCCATTACTAACATATGGTCAAACAAAGCGAAATAAGGGGGAGGAATCGCACACACGCACAAAAATACATGAAAATAGCATTCTGGGTTGCCTCGCAGCCAACCTCACGATCGCGAGGGAGGTCGCGAGGTACCACTCGCGCTCGGTAGCTCCACACGCTCTCGCTCGCGCTCGTGCTCGCGAGCAAGCTTGCGAGGTCACTCGCGCTCGCTTTCTTGAAGCTCGCGCACGAAGGCGCGAAGACGTGTGCGGACATGCGTGCAGACCTCGCGGCCGGGATCACGGTCGCGAGCGACGCGCTGACAGCAACAATTTTAGGGTTTTCGAACATTTTTCATCCCAAATCAACAATGTAGGCAAAATTGACCAATAATAAGCATCAATACACATCTATAAACATCAATGGCCCTAACATTGTAACAATCATGCTCAAAAAACCAAGTAATTTAGCAATATGAGCCCTAATTCCTCAAAAATTCAAAAACCCACCACAAGGAGATATAATGGACAAAAATCCTCCAAATCATGCTAAAAAGCGTAAATTCTGAAGAAATTAAGTAAATGTAGCATACCTTGCGTGGATTAGAGGTGAAAAATGCAATCAAAATGAAGAACTTAGGTGTAAGGTGCTTGAGAGAGAGAGTTTTTCTGCTGAAAATATGTGTGTGCGTGTAAAATGGGGGGGAAAAGGGGTTAAAAAGGTGAAAAGACCACGGGTCGCATCTGGGCGCGGGTCGGGGCACTCCTCGCGGCCGGGCTCGCGGTCACGAGCTCGGCCGCGAGGTGCGCCCATGCGCGGAAAACTCGTTTTCTGGGCTAAGAGATATTCGCGGCCACACCTCGCGGACGCGAGGGTGGTCGGGTGGTGTGTTTTTTTTTTTTTTTAAAAAAGCAATTATACCTTGGGACTCAAAAACGACGAAACACGACACGACACGACAAAATAAAGAAAAAAGAAGAAAAAAACAAAACGAAAATCATAAAACAAGAAAACACGTTGGGTTACCTCCCAACCAGTGCTAGATTTTTTCGTCGCTAGCTCGACGTTACCTCTCATCAATCAGGCGATTTGACAACTGACAGCTTTCCAAACCTCGATTTTCCCTTGTACTTAGCATTTACAACAGCCCACCAATTGGCATAAGAATGTCTTCCACTGAGCTTGAACGAATCACTCGGATTTTTATACCGAGTCCACTTCTTCTCGCAAAGATGCTCGTCGATCGCCTATTGAAATTCGAGCTCAAGAATGGGCTGGCTGTGGTAGTGGTGATCGAATAGCACTCTTCATATGTTGAGTTATCATCTCCCGTGATGGCATCATAAATCGAGATTGTTAACTCATCTTTGTTCACACGGAAGGTGAGATCACCCTCCCGCACGCCGATCGAGCTCGCTCGTGGATAAGAACGGTCTCCCTAGAATGAGGCGTGTTCCCATCCTCCGCATATCGAGGACTACGAAGTCCGCCGGAAGATGAATCCTTGACTTTGATCAAGACATCTTCCACTATCCCTTTTGGCCTTGTGACAGATCGTCCGCCATTTGGAGAGTAATAGTAGTAGGCTTCAATTCCGATCCGCAATTTATTAAATATGGACAACGACATCAAATTGATGCTTGCCCCAAATCAAACAACACTTTGGAGAAGGTATGCCTCAATGACACAAAGTTATAGAAAGCTCGCCGGATTTTTCTCGCTTCCGGTGGCAACTTCTTATGCAAAGACAAGATCGCACTCTTGAGATGATTGATCGTCTCGAATTTCTTGACTTCTTCTTATTGGTAACGGCATCTTTCAAGAATTTCATATACCGGCACATCTTTGAGTGTATCTAGCAAAGGAATATTGATATTCACCTTCTCGAACATCTCCGTAAAGTCGAGTCACTATCATCCCGCTTGGCTTAGCCAAACGACTCGGAACGGAATCGGAGATGTATCGTCGGAATTTCGGCTCTGGGTGTCCCTCGCGATCGCGAGGATGGTCGCTAGGGAAGCGCCTGCTGCCGACGTTCTTCCTCGCGTCGCGCGTCGCGGTGCGGCTCGTTCCTCGCTCTGCACGGTCTCGCGGCGGGCTCGCGGTCGCGAGTACTTTTCATTCGCGTCGCAGGTCGCCGCGTATTCCTCGGGATGGCTGAGCGTGTGATGTCTCACGGCCGGCTCGCGATCGCGTGTGGTGCTCTTCCGTCGCTCCTTCTTCGTTCGGGTGGGTCTGATACGCTGCTCCACTTCTCAACTGGATAGCAAAGCACTGATTCTTAGGGTTCACTTCCGTATTACTCGGAAATTGGCCCGTCTTTGGCTGTGCATTTTGTTGTGCAGCTATCTGACCAATCTGATTCTCCATCATCTTCATGTGTTTGCCCATGGCTGCTACAGTGGATTCCAACTGTGTTATCCTCTGGGTAGTGCTATTGATGAACGAGTTCTGCTGTGCGGCCATCGAATTCTGATTTGTCGTCATTTGTTGGTTGCTCACAACCAACTGCTGCATCATATCTTCTAGACTTGGCTTCTTCGCCTCTTGAATCACTCCATTACGAGCAGTGAAAGCTTCTTTGGAGGTTGTTGGAAGTTATTGGGATTGGCATCTGACAGTTCGGATGATTTCGTTGTTCGGATGGTATGCGGATTTCCCCATGGTTCCTCCGATTGATATGATTAACCTCTTACGTCTCGATCGGCTCTTGAAAAGTGAACTTCTTCATAAGATCGTCAGATTTGAGTCACTCTCTGACGTTTGCTTTCGCCACAGGCGTTCTCTCCATCGGCCATTGATAACTATTGGCCGCCATCTCTTCTATGATGCGGCTGGCCTCCTCAACTCGACGGTTCAATAGGCATCCCCCTGCCGATGCATCTACAATGCTCCTCGTATGCAGCGTCAGCCCACTATAGAACTACGTGATCTGTTGCTCTTTGGAGAATCCATGTTGTGGGCACCTTCTCAATAGGCCCTTAAATCTCTCCCATGCTTCAAACAACGACTCGTCTCCTTGTTGGCAAAAGTGGGAGATCTCAGATATGATCTTCTGTGCTTTGGCTGGCGGAAAGTATTTTGAAAGAAACTTCTCGCAAAGTTTCCTCCAGCTGTCTATCCCGATTCAGTCCAGGCTCTTGAACCAATCTTTGGCCTGGCTGCACAGAGAGAATCCGAACATGCGCATCCGAATCGTATCTTGTGGCACCCCATTTTGCTTGATGGTGTCACATATATCGAGGAATGTCTCCAGATGAGCATTCGGGTCCTCAGTCACTCCTCCTCCGAACTGCTCTCCTTGCACCATACTGATTAGGGTCGGCTTTAATTCGAAATTGTTCACGTCCACGTGCGGGCCCCATTCTCCTCCTTGGAATTGTTCAGTGGGAGATCGGTACATGTAGTTCAGAGGTCACGTCTCTGGGGTAGGGACAAGGAGTCCCATATTCGCCATCTGGCGCTGCATCTCTGTGAAATCGGCTAGCATGCGTGCAGCTTGCTCGGGAGGAATGCCCCCGTTCTGTGGATTAGTTGCCATTGCAGCCCTTCTTCTCTCTCGTCTCATTCTCCTTTGGGAATTTTCGATCTCTTGGTCAAGATTTTGCTCAGGAGGTTCCCGGGACCTTGTGATCATAAACTACCTGGAGAAAAAGAGAGAGCTTAACTTTAACAAGAATAAATAAATATAATAATATATATAACTTTAATTAATAAATCCAAATCATCAATTTATTCCTATGTGATCTTAACAATCCCCGGCAACGGCGCCACAATTTGATCGCTCACTTTTCTAACACGAAAAATGCGCAAGTATAAGGTAAGTCGAGTATCGTATCCACAGGGATTGCAATCCGAAAACACAGAAGCTAACTCTCTAATCCTTCATCATTATCCAAGCAACAGAACATGGTTTGAAAGGTTTATGGCTGCAGATAATTAAATCCAAAGCAAAGGTAACAACTTGAAAATAAACAAAGGCAATAAATACTCAAAGATTAATATAAGAGATAAAGACTAACCCTAGGGATGCACTAATCCTATCCACAACGATGTTTATCCTGCTTAATATTAATTGTTTTAATCCGAGACAAGATGGAAGATCACATATGTAGCCAACAACTTGATTCGACAATTGTGACGATTGATTACTAATTTTCCTATTACAATTACGTCTCTAGAGGAAAATAGGCAACTCAAAAGGATCACAAAGAATATGCTTCCTACGAATGTTCCTATCTCGATTCGACTCGAGGCTTATCCGTATCATGCATTCAAGATCGATTGACAATTAAAATCATTACGTAATTAGCGGCAACTATGATATGCATCAAGATTGATCGAAATCAACACGTATAATTAAGCACCAAGAATCATGAATCGATGCGGAAGGTAAATAACAATAGCGAGAATCATAACATATAGGATAGAATCATGCAAACCCTAGGATTAGAGCGTAAATTAGCTAGACATAAATAGCGAAATTAAATACGAAATAATCATAAAAATACGAATTAAATAGATCAAACCCGTGGGAAAGCGTCGAGAACAATGGTTGGGTTCGTATCCAAACCCAACGGAAAATGGGAAAACGATGGAATTTGTTCGGACAAAAGCGTTCCGAAGCGTCGACAATGCGTAGAACTAACGTAGAACAATGAAAAACTAAAGCTAGAATGAATCTAAATCAAAGCTAGAGTGTAAAAGAAGGAAAAATAATGAAAAACTGGATAAAAACGTGTAAAATAAGTCTGGGGAAGGTTGGGGGCGCGAGGGGGCGAAGCCCTATTTATAGAATTAGGGCTGAAACCCAAATTTTGGAGTCTGCCGCCATGCCTCACGACCGGGCTCGCGGTCGCGAGCTCGATCACGAGGGAACACTTCGTCTCGGCCAATCTTCGTTTCTCGGCAGGTCGCTCGTGCATGGATTCGCCTCGCGGCCACACCTCATGGTCGCTAGGTGTGGTCGCGTAGCATGGAAAATCATCGCGGGCACGTCTCGCGGCCGCTGGGACTCCTCGCGTGCCATGGGCTTTCCTCGCGGCCGACCTAGCGGTCGCTAGGCCGGTCGCGAGCATTCGGCTGTGCGCATATGCGCGCTCGCGCTCGCGCTTGTGCTGGATGGTTCGCGGTCTGGCTAGCGGCCGCGAAGGCGGTCGCTAGGCCCTCATTTATGCCCTCGTCTACTCGTTCTTCGTTCCATGCTTCGGTTTTCAACTTATAAGCCTACAAAACACCAAAACGGAACCCAAGAGCAGTATCTTCCAAAAATATGTAAAAGCATTGAGATCCAAGACATAAACGCACTTTATCGATCTAGAATCATCTTTAAAAATCAACAATAAACGTGTAAAATGCGTGTTTATCAGTAGTGCTCGGGAATTGGCCCGACCTTTGTTACGTAATCAGCTGTGCAGCTATTTGGCTAATCTGGTTCTCCATTATCTTCATGTGTTTGCCCATTGCTGCTATGGTGGATTCCAGCTGTGTAATCCTCTGACCAGTCATACTGATGAACGAGTTCTATTGAGTTGCCAATTGCTGGTTGCTCAAAACCAACTGTTGCATCATTTCTCTAAGCTCGCTTCTTGACTCTGAATCATCCCATTCTCGCATCGCGAAGCCTCTTGGAGGTTCTTTGGAAGTTGTTGGGTTTAGCATACGACAAGTTGGGATGATTCTTGTTGTTAGGATGGTATGCCGGATTTTCCCCAGGATGGTTCCTCTGATTTATATAATTTACGTTCTCCGTCTCGAACTGGCTTTTCAGCAGAGTGAATTTCTCCATGAGATCGTCGTATCTGGGATCGACCTCTACTGCAACTGCCTTTACCACAGGCGTCCTCTCCATCGGCCATTGATAGCTATTGGCAGCCATCTCTTCTATAATTCAGCTGGCCTCCTCCACTCGGCAGTTCAACAAGCATCCCCATGCCGACGCATCCACAATGCTTCTCGTATACAGTGTCAGCCCACTATAGAATTATGTGATCTGCTATTCTTTGGAAAATCCACGTTGAGGGCACTTCCTCAATAAGCCCATAAATCTCTCCCATGCCTCGAATAAAGATTCGTCTCTTTATTGGGAAAAGTGGAAGATCTCGGCTATGATCTTCTATGCTTTTGCCGGTGAAAAATATTTCGAGAGAAACTTCTCGCAAAGTTTCCCCCAACTGTTTATACCAGTACGATCCAGGCTCTTGAACCAATCCTTCACATGGTTCCGCAGAGAAAATCCGAACATGCGCATCCGGATCGTATCTTGTGGCACCACATTTTGCTTGATGGTGTCACATATATCTAAGAATGTCTCCAGATGAGCATTCAGATCTTCTGTCACTCCTCCCCCAAACTGCTCTCCTTGTACCATGCTTATCAGGGCCGGCTTTAGTTCGAAATTGTTCGCATTTACTTCGGGGGCCCATCCATCTCCTTGAAATTATTCAGTAGGAGGTCGGTACATATAGTTCAGTGGTCTCGTCTCTGAAGCAGGGAGAAGTCCCATGTTCGTCATCTGGCGCTGCATCTCATTAAATTCTGCCAGAAAAAGTGCAGCATGCTCGGGAGGTACACCCCCGTTATTCGGATTTGGATTAACTGTCATCTCTTGCTCTCTCTTTTCTCGTCTCCTTCTACTTTGAGTTCTTTCGATCTCGGGATCTAAAAATTTTTCAAGAGGTCCCTGAGATCTTGTAATCATATACTATCTGGAGAAAAATGGAGAAATCAGCTCTGGCAAGAGATAAAGAATAACATAAAATATAAAACTTGAATTAATAATTCCAAATCAACAAGTTATTCCTATATAATCTTAAAAATCCCCGGCAACGGCGCCAAAATTTGATCGCTACTTTTTCTAACACGAAAACGTGCAAGTAGATAGGGTAGTCGAGTATCGTATCCACAAGGATTGTAACGCGAAAATACAGAATCTCATGCAATAATCCTTCATCATTATCCAAGTAATAGATTTGGTTTTGGAAAAGGTTTTGGGACTTCGAATATTAAATTCAAAGTCAAGATCAACTAAAGTAAATAAAGATAAATAAACAAATACTCAAAGATATAATAAGACTGAAAGACTAACCCTAGGGATGTATTAATCCTACCCACAGTGTATGTTTATCATTCTTCCTATTAACCAATTTTAATCCAGACAAGATGGAAGATCACATATGTAACATACAATTTCAGTTACGACAATTGTGGCAGTAGATTACTAATTTCCCTATTACTGTTACGTCTAAAGGTGAAAATTAGCAACTCCAAAAAGATCACAAAGAATATGCTTCCTCTGAATGTTCCTATCTCGATTCGACTCGAGGCTTATCCAGACAGTATTCAAGATCGATTGATAATTAAAACTGTTAAGTATTTAACTGGCAACTATGTATATATCAAGATTGATCATAAATTAACACATAAGTTTTAGCACCAAGAATCACAAATCAATGCCTGGAAGGTAAATAGTAATAGCACGAATCACCACACTTAGGATAAAATCATACAAACCCTAGGATTAGAATAGAAAATTAGTTAGACATAATAATCGAAATAAAAATGAATTAAACATAGAAATAAGAATTAAATTGATTAAACCCGTAATGTAGCGTCCGAAGAACAATGATTGGGTTCGTATCTGAAACGCTGTCGTTTAGCGTTCAAAATAAATTTATAACCTATTGCCCATCACAGGCGTAGCCAGCGATAAGTATAGGGTCGATCTCACGAGGAGTTGGTGTAGCAATGTCACGATGTCACTTAAAAGGAATGAGAGTAGTGTAATGATTTTGATTGCAATAAGTAAAGCTTAACGTAACCTGAAACAAACTAAAAGGGAGTATCAAATAATAAGACGAGTCTAGCTTGGGCAACAACTTCGTGAAGACAATTAACACTCGGTCCTAGGTGCAAAGGTTTTCACTACATGACATGCATCAACCGGTTATAAGAGACATACGTCGTGACCCCGTTGTCACGCGTCACGCCCACGACGCACCCCTCCAAGTCTATCCTTTCTGTGTAAAGAAGGCAAGGGACACCCTATGCAAACTATCTAACCCGTAATGCCCACGCACGAGGACACCTCAGTACATGCAAGCCTACAAGCAGCGTTATGATCTAGATGGACCCGGTATTGGCAAAGGCAGCTGCTAGGACTACTCCAACTCGCCCACACCAGTCGTACTATTTGGGGTGCGGGACACCCGACACCTTAATCCAATTATTACTTGCAACCCTCCCTTACCCACTATGTTATTTGCAACTAACACACCGAGTTTGGTAAAGTTATATATTGCCCAGGACCTAGTGCTTCGGGAACACACGCATGCAGATCGTAATGTCCTACTTAGACCTCTCGAGTTATATTAATCATGCTTCACTTAGTCATGCCCAAACCAGAATAAAGATTTAGCTAGACATAAAATAAATAAACATTCAACAGTTAATCGAAACCATAATTAAACAGAAACAATTTACTATTACTTAAATGAAATAAACGGCGAGCCCAAAGTGCCGCCGGCAAAACATACGACAAAGTAAATAAAAGTGTTTGCCCCGAAGGGACTTAATGTATGTGATGGTGATAGTGAATCTGATGCTAAGAGTATGAGAGTGAGAGTCGGAATGAGGAAGAGACGCACAAGTCGCGCCTTCATCCATATATATAGGCCGAGAGAGGCTGACGATGGTGTTGGCCCATGGGCTGAGCAATCTGGTAGGGTTTCCGTGTTGATCGGCATCTTTCCTTGCCCAGACGGATCTGGGATGATCTCCTCCGGATTTCAGGGGATTTAGCCTGCGCGCGCATCCTTTCCGGATTTAGCGAGATTCACCCCGATCTCGCGTATCTTGCCCATCACCTCTCTCTCTGACTTCTCTTGCCCTCCTTCTTCCTCTTGGTCGTTGGTTGCCTTCTTCACTTCCGCTTGCCCATTAACCTACCCTTCTGGAGATTAAACTTGTGCGGTTTGTAAGGAGGTCACGCCGTGTAACGGAACAGCTACTGGGGTTTGATGCCCTGGCTGTGAGCGAAGCTCCTTGTGCCCTCGAAGTGCAGTCGTATCTCGATCATCCGCCATTCTGTTACCACTCCGTCTTGCCCATTTACGCCTGCCTTGCCCTGCGCACGGTGTGTCCTCCCGCACACAAAACACAACAAGAAAGACACAAAAGACTCGATCTAGACCAAGACAAGACATAGAAAAAGAGCACAAAACTTGGGCTCGTCACACGCACACACTTTAAACATGCTGGTCCTCAAGCTTGCACGCGTAATTTGCCCAAGACAACAGAAGAAAGAAAAGACAAAACGAAAAAACACAAAAGGTTAGCACATCTCGACCAGCAGGTTATCTTGACCAATATAAGCTCAATGGAACAAGCCAGTGATTCAAGAGAACTCAATTCAAGCAAAGACCATCAAACAAGTCAAAATACAAATTTGAGCATATTGGGCATTTTCCTCACCAACACTCTGCGCTCTTGTGTATAGGCTAGTGTATACGCTCAGGACAACTGTCATTTCGACTATGCCATAGGCTTGCGTGCCCTCTACCATCTCCACCGTTTAGACAAAGTTTTAAACATTCATCCTTAGGTCTTTTATTTGGCTGTAATAGGGCTTAAGACATAGGTGGGAAATTTTTGGAACGAGGCTAAGGTCATCATGGACTCAGGTTCGAGGAATTTATTTTTGTCCTCCATGGGTTTCCTTTCGCTTTTTCTTACGGGCCTCAGCACAACCATCTTAGGACTTCATCAATATATATATATTCTTTTATTTCAAGTCCTTCATTTTTCTTTCAATTATGGGTACCTTCTTTATATTGGGCATTTTGCCCATTTCTTTGAAATTTTGGTAACCTTTGTTTCTTGCCCATTACGAGGCTACTGTTCTTCCCTTTTTGTTTGCCCTTCTCTTCTATTAGCTCCTGAGTCTAAATGACCGGGTAGGCTTCCTTTTCCAGGCTAATTTAAGTGAGTGAAAGAAATTATTAAGCTCAAGGGGGCTGAATGAGGGATTAACATTAGGTAGGATATTTTTGGCTCAGTGGGTTATTTGAAAGAAAAATTGCCTAAGTCATCTAAATGTTTTAGCTAAGTCAATGAGGCCTCGACATAAGAGTGCACGCAAGTTCTAGCAAAAGCCTAGTGACGATGTCAATTATCACACAAGAAAGGAAACTGTGTTGATCAAGATACAACAGTTTAAGCTCAAATCTCACCATGTGTGCTCAAATTTAATTCATCATCCTTATTTACATACAGTCACGCTCAAAACAATGAACCTAAAACCAATAACATTATTCACAGCAAGAAAATACAGGCCAATCAAACCCACCAATTTTAATATGCCAACCGTCACACAGAAACGAAAACCCCTCCCCACTCACACACTTTGCGTTGAGCAAAGTGGGTAAACAAGGAGGGAACACAAAACAACAAACAACGAAACGACATGAGCAAGGTAGGCAGTCCCCCTACTCACACACTTTGCCTTGGGCAAAGTGGGTCAGAGTGGGGACCAACTCTCTTAACTCGAACAAAACAAAAACAGATGCAACCCCCCTCACTCACACACTTTGCCTAGGGCAAAGTTGGTGAGGGAAAGGGGTTGACCACCAACAACAACAAAAACAAAAAACAAAACTAAAACAACAAAAACAGAAAAAACGAAACAAAACAGGAAACAAAAAACGAAAAGGGAGGACAAAAGGTCGAGGGTGGCGGATACAGAATCCAACAGGGGCAAAAATAAATGAGCGGGCATCATGGGTCGCTTTATGTTGTTCCTCCATCTTGGCCAAGCGGGCTTTAATATCCTCCTCATCCTGGCTATCTCCTACTCTTTCTGGTGGACGGGAGGCTGGCGAGGTTGTCGTCATCGTGGTGGATCCGTGAAGACTGGTTTGCCGTCCTGGTCATAGTAGATGTCCTTCATTCTCTCCAGCATAGCTGTGTCAATATACAGCTCGGGCTCTGCTTCCAAGTCGGTATTTGCTTCGTCCAGTACCTTCAGCTTCGTGGCCAAGACGGTCACCAAGTGGGCAAGAGAGATCCTCTGCTTGGGATGAGTCAGAATGTCCTTGAAGTGGGCTGCTGCAAACACGGCAAAATTAATCTTGTGGCCATGCCACATGCACCACAGAATGAACAACTCATGTTGGGAGATGGAGCTGCTGCTGTCCACCTTCCCGAAGAAACTGTAGGACAGGAGCCGATGGCACATCCTTAGCGCATTGCTCTTCAGCTCATTGCCCTTAGTGTATCCTGACTTGAATGTTGTGCCCAGACCAATCGTTGACCATTTTTCATTCCACTCCTCCCGGTGTGCTCGGGGCGAAGGTGAAAGCCTCCTTGTACTCTGTGGTCTTCGTCTCAAAACTTCATCATGCCGAGGCGCGGTTGAAGTGGTTCACGGAGAGCAGTGTTGCCCATCGGCCCAAATTTTATGCGGTCGGTGGTCGACTTCACCTTGCACAGGTTTTTACTTGAGGGTTTGAATGAACTCCCTTGTCAGTGTGATGTACAGCCGTCCTGGCCATTCCAAAAACGCTCCCCATTTAATACTTGCGAAAAACTTCTTCACTTCATCCTTAACCCCCAGACTCTCCAACACCTCCATGTCTAACGTCTTGGGCTTCACAATGCCCCTCATCAGTGGTCCAGTGGGTGAACTACGGGGTGGCCTTTCCGTGGTCAGGATGGCTTTCCCTTTTTCTGAAGAGGGTGATGCCATCTTGGCAAGGTACCCACGAGTTCTCTTTCGCGATGGCACTAGGAGCTCCGATGAAGCTTTTTTCTCAGTGGTGGTGGTGCCCTCGGAGTCTTTGTCAGCGGGGGTCTCTTCTCTTCCTTCACTTTTCTCCTTTTCGTCGGAAGGCTCAGGTTCGTCGGCTTCAGGGGTGGACTCCTCTGTCTCCAGCGGGGTATCCTCCTTTTAAAATCATTTGGGTGGCCTTTTCTCGAGCAGCTTTGGCTTTCTTCTTCTTGGGCTTCGCCGTTGGCTCTCTCGGTGGTTCCTCCGGTGCCTCCTTTGTGGGTGAAGGTACGGTTTCCTCGATTATCTTCTCCAAGTCTTCGGAGTTCACGGGAGAGGGGCTCTTGGTCGTCTCGGGAGGGGCAGGAGTCTCCGAAGGGGTCGCCATCTTTGTTTTGAGCTCGGTGGTTTTCTTTGGTTTGGAGGGGGAATCGAGAATTTTTGCGGTGCTTTTGGCTCTTGTTTTACGGGTGGTCATTTTTTGAAAGGGAATGGGGCTTCTTCCTTAAGGTTCAGGTGAGAGAGAGAGGGAAGTTGCAGAGGTTGAGGTGACGTGGGGGAGGTTAATGATGGAGTGGCCAGGTATAAGGGACGTTGTAATACCCCGTCTTTTTAAGCTTCTATTTTGCATGGCACGTTTTTCGAGAAAAGGTCAAAAGATTGACTTTTTGTTTTGGTGATGCGACCGTCACGAAACCTCAGGCGTTGTGAAGAGTGTCTTATGATGAATTCATAGACACTAAGTATGCAGGTTTTCGACCACCCATGAAGGTTTGGCACTCCGGGGAAGTTATCGAAAAACCGAACTTTTCATGGATCTTTTAAAAGCATATCTTGTTTATAGTCATTGTGTCCGGTATTTTATTTCGTGTCCATGGGTACCAAGTTTGCTAAATTTGGAGTCCGTTTGCAAAAGTTGCGTCGCTTTTTGCGTTTTCGAAAAAGGGCTTCTTGCATAACATTCTGTGACCCTGCTTTCCTATAAATAGAAGGCTAGGGCCTTCATTTTAAACGTTCATTTCCTTCGTCTCTCGTGTTTACGGAAGAGCCGAGCAGCTCAGTGCTGCTGCAGGAAGCTGGAGGAGTGGGGATCGGCACAGGAGGCTCGGTGGCCAGCGCCATTCGCTGCCGCCGAGCCACCGCCGATCAACCACCCGGGCAGCCCTTTTTCTATTTTGTCCTTTTCTTGTTTTGATTCCGCCTTTTAGTAGATCGTATAGCATATAACTCGGGATTCTAAAGGGACGGGGCAAGGAAACAATGAGGTCAGCCATTTCGGCCAAACCGCCGCAGCCGCCCATTACCGCCGCCGTGGGGGCTGTTGGCCGCCGTTTGGTGGCCGACGGGCCACCTTTTGGCTCCGGGTCCTTTAGGTTTTGAGTTCGGGCTATGCATTCCACTAAAGTACCGATTCGTTTTACATTTTCGGCGTTTACGCATGTATCGGGTGTTTTCCGTTGCTTGAGTTTTCTAAAGAAAGTACATGCTCGGGTTATCCATTTTCAACGTCGTTTGTCATTCCATGTTCGTCGTTATGCATATTGCTTATGTTTCCATTTTCATGCATCGATTTTGGATGGTTTATCCTAGATCGAGGATAGCATCGATTTTTGAAGCTTCTTGTTGCTAAGATTTGAGTCGACTTGCATGCATGCATATTTTGAAAGTACCCTATTATAGGTCTTGATGCCTGAATATATTTCCCTTACGCATCGAGTTGATTTGAAAACCGGAGAGTGCGAATGTGGGTTGAAAGTGAAAACCTAATTTTGCTATGATCTTCGTTTGGATCACGATTTTGCTTTGCTTTGTGGGATGTGACCCCAAAAGTTGTTCCGTCTTGTTACGGTACCTACCGGTCGATCGGTGAAGTCATCGGATCCGTAGATATCTCTGGTTGGCGTTTTAAATCATTCGAGGTTGGGTTATATATGCTATTTTGAGTTATTTACTCGATATTTCAAAATAAAACATGTACGCCGTAAAATGTTTTGTGAAATTATTCTTGTTCTACGATCGAAGATATGGTTCTATCATGGTTGTGCACGGATCTCTATTCGGTGGGTTGATCACCATCTTGAGTATTGATCGTAAGGATAGACCCGAACACGTGGTTATGGTTACGAAGGGATAGACCCGGAAGTCCACGGAAATGGTAATGAGGTGGTTATGATTTTGATGGGGATTTGACCCCTGAAGTCCACACCGAGTTAGCCGGCTGGATACGTTCCGGGCATGGGCCATTGGATATGTTCGGGCGAATGAATGACATGTGATGGGTGGCGGGATACGTTCGAGCCGTGGTTCATGGTTCTATGATGGGAGTAATAGTAATAACGGATCGGTATCGAAAATGAAAAATCTATTTTGCTTACTTAGAAGTGGATTCGTTTTAAAACCTTATAAGGTAAGTGCTCTAAACACGACATCATGATTCTTTTGATTTATGATAAAACCCGGTGAGTGCGCTAGTACTCACCCCAAACTCTTTTCAAATCTTTTCACGAGATGGAGGTGGGGTTTGGACGAGGCGGCGGGGTGGAGCTGCGGGTTCTTCATGCTATGCTTCCGCGATGTTGTGTTATATCGTACTACGATATTGATGTATTCTTGTCCTTATTTGCTTCGATTGGGAACAAGATTTGTTATGTTATTCTATTGTGAGTCTCGATATGAGCATGCTATGTGGTTGACCGGTCTAGTTGACGGGATGTAATGCTATTTTGCTTTCTTGCATTACTTATAATAAACCAATCATGTTTACGATGTTATGGTATCGATATTATTACATTGGTGGATTGTTTGTTCACCCTCGCCGGATATGTCCTAGTTATAGAGAATCTTTGCCCGATTTCATGGTCACATCTTCTTATCATGTATGTTATATGTATCCCCTTCTTCCCCTTCTTAACCCACCCCTAATCACGCGGCATCCGTGCCTTCCCTCGGGAATTGGGCGTGACAGGCGTTCGTCCTTTCTTGACAACCACCTGCCACTTGCTCCAGAGCTTACCCTCTTGCCCACGGTGAATATCAAGCGTCTCTTCTTGCCCATTTTGATCATGTTCACACCTGTTCCTGTAGATTGACCAACACAACACCACAAGCAAAACGGGGGCAAAGCCCAACAAAAACAAAAAAGAAAACAACAAAGAAAGCAAATAAAATACCAGGTTGCCTCCTGGTCAGCGCCTTGGTTATCGTCGTGGCTCGACCAGACATCTTCATTAATCTTTCCCGTCGAGGGCTTGCACTTGATGCAATTCCCCTGGATCTATCTCGTGATGCCCATAGTAAGCCTTTAGACGCTGTCCATTGACCTTGAAGGTCTTTCTCGTCTTTAGGTTTGCGACCTCGACAGCTCCATTCGGAAATTGAGTTTTGACTTCATATGGTCCGCACCACTTGCTTGTTAACTTGCCCGACATCAACTTGAATCGAGACTGTTATAAAAGCACCAATTGCCCTTGCTCGAATGACTTGGCTTTTATAAGACGGTCATGTGCCTTCTTTAATCTTTCTTTGTATAGAACGACATTGTCATAAGCCTCTAGCCTTATCTCTTCTAGTTCTTGAAGCTGAAGCTTTATAGCTTGGCCATCACGGTCCCAGTTAAAGTTGAGCTTGTTCACTGCCCAAAATGCCTTGTGCTCTAGTTCCACTGGTAAATGACACATCTTGCCAAACACAATTCGGTACGGTGACATGCCCAAGGGGGTCTTGTATGCTGTTCTGTATGCCCATAGCTCGTCGTCAAGACGAGTGCTCCAGTCTTTACCTATAGGTCCCACTACCTTCCTCAATATAGTCTTGATGATTCTGTTGGACAACTCCGCTTGCCCATTAGCCTGCGGATGGTAGGCTGTAGTCACCGATGAGTTACACGTGTTTCTCGAACAATTTGGTGATAGTAGTGTTGCGAAATGGGTTCCTTGATCGTGATAATTGTCTTGAGCACGCCGAACACATTGAAAATATTAGCTTTAAGAAAAGTGAAACCACCTTTGAGTCATTGGTGGCACTTGCCTTGGCCTCAACCCATTTGAAACATAGTCCACTTTGCCCGGCCACGATATCGCATTGCCCTTGAGCTCGGTAATGGTCCCATAAAGTCCATCCCCATACATCAAAGATTTGACGGGGAGGATAGGTATCATGGGCATCTCATTTCTCCTCGTGATATTTCCTTCTGTTGACACTCCTTACATTGCTTACATAGCTCATAGCATCCTTGAATATCATGGGCGGAAGAATCCATTGTCTAACACCTTCCTCATTGTCCTCTTGTGCCCAAAGTGACCTCCACATTCTTTGGAGTGGCGGTGATTCGAGAATATCTTTGATCTCGGTTTCAGACGCATAGCGTCGCGGGACTTGGTCGGTACTTTCTCCATAAGTAGGGATCGTCCCATATGTAGGTTCGACGATCGGCCTTGATCTTGTTTCTTTGATCGTAGTGAGCCCACGGGGAGTTCTCTAGTGGTTTTGTAATTCACCAAGTCGCATACCATGGCTCGAATGTTGGATTTGTATCTTGGCAGTTTTGGTTGAGCTTGTATACAATGTTTCTGTTACCACTATTACAATCTCTATCTGAATTGAATACTTGATTGCATATATCGTGTCCCTTATCTCATATATAAGTTAGATCATACGATGTGTAGAAGATCACGAAGTGCATATGATTGGTCAAAACAATGAGATATAAAAGTTTCCTGGTGAGACAACTTGAGGACGAGTTGTCGGTATAGGCTGCGGTATAGATAAGTGACTTGACTTGGTTGCTTGTCTATGCGTGCGTCTCGACGTATTGAAGGATCACGATGAGATGAGTTCTTCTATCGACCGTAGTGAAGAACCTAGATCTCGGTGACTTGATGATCTAAATCTCGATAAGGTATTAGGTGAGTATGAGTTCTTGACCATCACTTTGACTTGTTATGGGTGAGGTTATATGTTCTAACCCAATATTCTCCGCGTCTTGGGTGGTGGCGGTGCTTGTATGTCATGCTAGTTATACGTAGTCAGTCACCGTATCCGTTTAGGATGATGGCGTCCCATAAGGAGCTCAAAGGTTTATTGTACTAAACCTGCGGTTGAGTTAGCTCAAGTACAATAATAAGGTTGAGTGGTACTACTTAAGGAATTAAAGCTATTAATTATTTTAAGCAGTCAGAATGCTATAAATAATTAATGGACGTTCGATATCTTAAATCGGGGATTTCGTAATGTCTAAGTGCAAGCCCGACTCACCTTCGGCAATAAAGGGGTAAGTCAGCATTTATTCTCTAGTGGCATGAATAAATGTTTATAAATTAATTATGTTCTAGTGAACATAAGATAATTAATTTATTTGAGGCCCATCTTTATTCCTTGCATTTGATCCTTGGGCTGGCCCATCCAGGCCCTTTAGCTAAGGAAAATCGGCGCCTCCTATGAGAATAAGGAAAGGATTTGATTCTCTTAATCCCACAGGATATTATTATATTTATGGATATGCATGGATCCTTTCTAATGGGATTATGGTAATGCATTATAAATATAAGGTAAGTGATAGATTCAAGGCTAATCATTAATTATCCATCCTCATAATTCTCGAAAATCACTAGAGCTTTAGTGAGAATTTTGAAAATTATCTTGAAACATTAGCGTTTTTTGAAGCATTCTCCATAGATCGTCCTCACTCGGCGTTGGAGATTGGGTAGCAGGGATCTGATTCGGAAGGTCAAGCACGAGTCTCGATCCGTTCATTCCGTTCGGCCCGAAGCGGATCCAAGGTAAACACGAAAACCCTACGTGTTGCAATTAATTATATAGGCGCATGCTAGGAATATAATCAATGTATGGTGAATTAAATATCGAAGATAGATCCTCGGGCGAGGCTAAACCTAGTTTTCCCATCAATTGGTATCGAGCACGTGATCGGTATCTTGGCTCATTGGATTAATTCACGTTTGATTATTACGTGCGCTTAATTAATTGTTGGATGCATCGTTCATCGTTGGCTCGTTTATTTTTGTCGGATTTTGTTTTACACCACGAGAAAATCCGTGGTTAGATTAGATTTATTTTTCTTTAAATCTTATACGTAAAAGAAAAACGAAGCAAGCACGAAGAAAGAGGCGGCGGAAGACACAGCGGCCGCCGGCGCAAGGGTGTCTTGGTGAATGCCGCCGTGCGTGCTCGGCGCTTCGCGAGCACACTCTCGGCGCCATGCGTTTTTCGGCGAGGAAGGCGGCGGCGGGCGGGCGAGCGGGCGACGCGGGCGGCAGGGTCGGCGGCCGAGGTGCGGGTGCGCGCCGGCGCGGATGCCTCGGCACCACTGGCGGCTGGCGTGCACGCTTCAGCGGCGCTCGTTGCGGGAAACCTCGAGTGCGCTTCGCGCGGCGGCGGCGGCGGCACGCGCGCGCCAGCGGCGTCGCCGGCAACGCACGCGAGACCCACGCCGCAAGCGCTCGGCGGCAGCGGCGCAGCATCGTGAAAACCTCAGCGAGTCTCGGCGGCCTTGGGCGACTCGGGCGCCACGATTTTCACGCGGACGCCCGGCGGCCTTCGGCGGCGTGGCTCGGCGGCGCTTCGGCGGAGAACGGGTGAGCTCGGCGGTCGCGGTCGTCCACGCGACCATGGCGAGCACGCCGAACGCAGCGAGGATAGAGGCGATGGCGGTCTTTGGGCGCGCATGGGCTGTGCCCTAGCAGCCTTGGCCCCCATTTGGGCCAACCCGGCCCAAACCCGGCCCAGATCTGACTTTTCGGCCCGAACCTATTTTTTCCGGCCCGAATCCTGTTTTGACGAATCCGGTCCGTGCCCGTGCACGCGAGGCCCGTTTTTGAAGTTTAATTCTGTACTTTGCAATTCTATGTAATAGATTAGGCAGGAATGTGCAGGTTTCACGAGTGGGCCACGATGAACGTTTTATTTTATTTTGATCGTTCATTGCATGTCGTGGATGTTTAAATTATGCAGTAGCATGCTATGTATGTTTAAATTACGTTGACAAACCTTTAAGAGTTTTACGTATTTAAGTGCGCATAGTAAGCATGCTAGGTTTATCGCGTTTTCAAGCATATTTTAGAATTCTGCGAGCATGTTTTACATGTTAAGTTCTATAGACAAGCATGCTAGGATTACGTGATCTGCATGGACAAACCTTTTGAACAAAAGACTAAGCAAGCAACCGACAAATTAATTTTCCAAATTAAAATGTCGAGACCTCCTTTTGATCTCTAAACAAAGTGATACGCATTGTGAGTGGCGTCCACAGCGTGGCTTGCTTGCACTATTTATCATATGTTTGTTAGATGAGATTTCTAAATAAAACATTTTAAATCTATTGAGAAGTGGGAGTTTCATGTATGGCGATCCACACGCGTGGCTTGCATGTGCGATTTTCATAAGTTCTCTAGAGATAGATATAAAATGAGATAACAAAAATTTGAATTGGGCGGTATGGTCCGGTGAGTATGCCAATTCTAAAATTCATTTTACATTGTTAAAAATGTGGTCATTGTAGACATCACCTCGAGTACAACTTCCGTGAAGTCCCTTCTTGCGATAGTTATGTGGTCTAGTAAGGTCCAATCGTTAATTTCATTTGTCGTAAGGTTAAGTTGACATGGATTGAAATTAAGCGACTAAAGGTATATTTTAGTGCAGTCGGGGGTTCGTGTGTAGCGATCCACAGCGTGGCTTGCATGTGGGATTCCTTGGGCGATTGGAGGTTTCAATTAATATTGTTTTATCAAAGGTTACAATATTATTATTACAATTATGTGCGATCGTATGCTTATGTGTTTTTTTTTATCGTTTTGAGATATGTCTCTTTACGATTATCAATATGCTACACAAAATCCGTTATCCGATCCAAATTTTATCAGTGGAAGCGAAACTTGGAATATGTTCTTATCATTGAAGAACACATGTTTGTTCTCACTACTCTAAACCCGATGCCCTTCTTGGCGATCGGTGATGAGCAGCGAGTCGGCGGACTTTGGAATAAGTCGAACAATATGGCTAAATGCTATATGATGACTACTATGTCCAAGGCTTGCAGCTCAAACATCGATCGATGGTGAGCCTATGACGATATTTGGTCGAGTCTCGAGGTAAGTTTGGGCGATCGGATCGGACTATCGCTTTCACACAATGAGAGAAATCTTGGCGTGTAAGATGGAAGAAGGAAGTTCGGTCCATGAACATGTCTCCATGACTCATCTCATGGATAGTCTTGATCGGTTGGGAGGAGGTATTGACGGTGAAGCCAAGGTCGATATCATCCTCAATACCTTTGCCAAGTCTTTTGAGAACTTTCGGCGTGAATGCGATCATGAGCAAGACCGAGTATACACTTAGTCGGTTGCTTAATGATCTCGTGGCGGCGGAAGGAGTTATGGGAAAAGGAGCACATGCTCTTGCTAGCACATCTAAGGGCCCAAATTTTCCGTTGCAAAATGGAAAAGAAAAGGGCACCAAAGGTGGTAGAGGCGAAGGAAAAGTGGGAGCAATGGGAGCAAACTTGGTGCCACCGGAGGCAGAAGCGAAGGAGAAGGGCAAATGCTTGAGTGGGTGCAATTGAAGGCTAAGTGCCCTATGCTCGAGAACATTTGCTTATATAGCGATGTTTAGCTACTTGTTCTACCCATTCTTGGGTAGTGAACAGGTCTGTTGATCGTGTTTGTTACACCTTGCGAGGATTCTGCGGACAAGGGAGCTAGCTAATGGCGAGATAACGATCTCCATGGACAGCAGCAAAAGTCGAGGCTGTTGCGGTTGGAGATGTTTCTTTATGTTTTGGGATGAGTTTTGAAAAGCGTTTTATATGTGCGGATTTTGGCGGAACCTTGTTTCTTTTGAATTATTTACTCATGGATATTACATTATTTTTGATAGTGGTGTTTCTATCATAAGAAATGACGAAGTTATACGTGTTGTACGTTATATAATTCTCTTTATACTATTTACGCAAAACATAATACCTATAACTATGTTGCATCTTCTACAAACCCTAAAAAGAAAGTTTTCTTAGCAAGATGACACCGCTTTTCTCGGCATCTTAGATTAGGTCACATCAATCTAAATAGGATCCAAGGCGGCTAAGAATGGTGCGTTGGGTAATCTCACGGTTACTCTGTTCCCGATCTGCGAATCACATATAGAAGGTAAGATGTCGACCGGACCGCTCAAGCGAAGGGTTATAGAGCGCGAAAATGTTGGAGTTAGTCCATTCGACTGTGTGGACCGATGTCCACACAAGCTCGTGGAGAATGCAGTATTTTGTCACTTTCATTGGCGATTACTCGAAAGTGCGGATCGTATACACCTTCGCCACAAGTCGAATGCTTTGAAAATTCGAGAGAGTTTAAGGCGGAAGTGGAGCGAAGCTAGGTAAAGTATCAAGTCACTGCGATGCGATCGCGGTGGCGAATACCTCAATAACGAGTTTATGGACTATCTAGTGAAGTGTGGGATTACATCCCGGCGCACTTCACCCACACCACCTACGACAAAATGGTGTGTCGGGCGAAGAAATATGACTCTTTTGGAAATGGTTAGATCTATGATAAGTTATGCTACATTGCCTATTTAGTTACGGGGTATGCCTTAGAAAGCGACGACATACTTGCTAAATCTAGTACCGTCAAGTCGATCGAAAAGACCCCTTTCGAGTTGTGGTTTGGCGCAAGCCCGGTTTAAACCACATAAGGATATGGGCGATCCGGCACACATCTTTGAACAAGAAGGCGACAAGTTGGAGGCTAGATCCGGCCTTGAGGCATTTATTGGCAATCTAGAGGAGCGAAGGTGGTTTATTCTATAGTCTAAGGATCGGAAGGTCATTATTAGCACTAATGCTCGATTCTTGAAGAGGACTACATGAAAAATCATAAATCCAAAGTTGAAATCATTCTTGAGAATTAGAAGATGATCGTATTCCACCACCGATTAGGCGAAAGTGCGAGATGTCGAGTCAGTGGGAGGATCGACACGGATACTTGAGAAATTGAAGTGGGTCGAGTTCCTTTGGAGATACCGACCGTACAAGTGGTACCTACCCGGCATGTTGTGCAAGATAGAGAACCACAAGTTTACGCACCCACCGTTGCCATAGTGCACAGTAGAACCTCGTCGTAGTGGGAGGTTGTTCGTCGACCCGAGCGATTTATGTTCGTGGGACAATCTTGGTTTAGTCGAGAAACAAGCGAGCAATAATCGACCCATGGACATCTGAGGAGGCGTCTGAAGACATTGATGCAAGATCATGGCACACCGCTATGGACTTAGAAATGGAGTCTATAGCGGCTATGGATGTATATGAAAGACACCTCTACCGGATGGCAAGGAAGCCATAGGTAGTAAGTGGATATACAAAGGAAGAGATTCCGATGGAGGGTTTCGACTTTTAAAGCCGGGCTTGTGGCGAAAGGTACACTCAGTTGAGGGCATCGATTTCGATGAGACCTTTTCTCCTGTAGCAATGCTCAAGTCCATCGAATTCTTACGGCCATAGCAGCCCAGCGAACCTAGAGGTTTGGCAAATGGATGTTAAAACCGCTTTTCTAAGCGGTTACCTTGAGGAAGGTAGAGACATCTATGTCACGACAACCGAAGGTTATGTGGTAAAGGGTGAAGAGCATCTAGTATGGAAGCTTAAGTCCATTTATGGACTTAAGCGAACCTCCGATCATGGAACTTACGCTTTGTGAAGTGGTAAAGTCTTATGGATTTACCAGTTGCCTAGCGAGTTGTGTGTATCGGTTAGATATTAACGGTGATGTGGTATTTCTTGCACTTTATGTAGATGACATTCTTCTAGTTGGCAACAACGTGAAGCATTATCGAGCGTAAAGAGTTGGTTATCCGATCGGTTTCAAATGAAAGACTTAGGAGATGCGGCGTACATTCTTGGGATCAAGGTTTACCGAGATCGCAAGAAGAAAATATTGAGCTTATCTCGGGCGTCTTACATTGATCTTGTGATTACTCGTTTTAGTATGCGAACCGCCAAGAAAGGTTGCTACCTTTCGGACATGGCGTTCCTTTATCTAAAACCTTGATCACCTATGACCAAAGGAGATAGAGGAAATGAGACAAGTTCCTTACGCTTCGCCGTAGGAAGTCTCATGTCTGTAATCTATGCACGAGGCCGATATACGCTATCACGGTGGGCATAGTAGCTAGATATCGATCTAACCTGGACAAGCTCATTGGATTGCGGTAAAGCATATACTCAAGTACACGAAAAGGACTCGAGATTATAGGCTGGTTTACCATGCGAGATAGTCGAATGCCTTTGGGTTATCTGATTTCGGTTTCTAAGGCGATCGTGATGAGAAAAGTCTACCTCGGGCTATTGATAAGCAGCGCATTTACGTTTATAGTTGATATTTGAAGATGAGTTTAGCTCGTTTAATGTGCGTTTATGTATTGATTCTTAATGTTTTATCTATTTCTAGAAGATCTTGCTCTTGGGTGTTCCTTTGGCGTTTTGTAGGTTTATATGTTGATAATCGAAGCAAGGAGCGGCGCACGAGCAAATGATATGTCTGCCATGATTCTAGCGACCAGCCTAGCGGTCGCTAGGCGGCGCTAAAACACGCGCGAGAACCCGGTGAGCGCGACCACAACAGTGCCCGCGAGCGAAGCCTAGCAGAGAACTCATTGGGCGATTTCTCGCGACCGGTGCGAAATTGCTAGCGACCGCTAGCCCGATCGCGAGTGCCATGCGGCGCAAGAAGGGTCATGGCGAAGAAGAAAGCGCGTGAGATGGCTCGCGGTCGAGCTAGCGACCATGAAGCGATCATTGACGGTGGCGGCGAGCGCAAATTAGGGTTTCCACCCTTTTCTATAAATAGGGCAAGAGCCCTTGCGCCCCCAACACACCCTAGACGCCCCAGACTCGTTTTTATTCAGTTTTCCTCAGTTTTTACAGCTTTTAGTCTTTAATCTTCTTTTAGCTTAATTCTAGTATTGTTTTTACGTTGTTCTAGTTTAGTTTATCGTTTCGTTATCCATCGGAACGTTTTGTCCGATCGTTTTCCGTTGTTTTCCGTTCGTTCGCTTGGGATTGGATTCAAGACCAACCATTGTTCATCCAACGCTTCCCTACGGGTTTTATATATTTAATTTCCGTTTTTATGGTTAAATCGTATTTCATTCCGTTTATTATGTCTGGCTAGTTTTCCGTTCTAATCCTAGGGTTTGCATGATTCGATCCTATATGTTGTGATTCACGCTATTGTTATTTACCTTCGGGCATTGATTCATGATTCGATTGTGCTTATTTATATGTGTTGATTTACGATCAATCTTGATGCATATCTAGGTTGTCGGTTAATTACGTAATTGTATTAATTGTCGATCGTTATCGAATGCATGATCGAATGAGCCTTGAGTCGTGGCGAGATAGGACATTCGTAGGAAGCATATTCTTAGTGATCCTTTTGGGTTGCTTATTTTCCTCTAGAGGCGTAGCGTGATAGGGAAAATTAGTAATCAGCTGCCGCAATTATCGTGGCGAAGTTGTTGGTTATATATGTGATCTTCCGTCTTATGCGGATTAAAGCGGTTAATAATAAGCGGGATAAACGTCGTTGTGGATAGGATTGGTGCATCCCTAGGGTTAGTCTTTCTTCATAGTTATCTTCCGTGATTTTATTGCTTTATTTATATTTCTGCTTGGTTACCTTTGCTTTGGATTAAGTTCCGAAGCCCCAAAACCTCTCATCCTTTATCTGTGCTTGAATAATGATGAATTATTGTTGAATTAGCTTCTGTGTTTTCGGATTGCAATCCCTGTGGATACGATACTCTGCTTACCTTATACTTGCGCGTTTTTCGTGTTAGAAAAGTGAGCGATCAAATTTTGGCGCCGTTGCCGGGGATTGTTAAGATCACATAGGAATAATTTGACGATTTGGATTTATTAATTCAAGTTATATTTATTATATTATATTTATTTATTTTAGTCGGTGCTAAATTCTCTCTTTTCTCGGGTGGTTTATCGTCAGAGATCTCGGGGACCTCCTTAAGTATTATTAGATCCGAGATCGAAAGCTCTCAAAGGAGAAGAGGATGAGAGAGGAGGCGGGCTGCAATGGCGGCCGATCCATAAGCAGGGGCATTCCTCCCGAGCAAGTTGCCGCATGCTAGGCGACTTTGCGAGATGCGGCGTCGGATGGCGAATATGGGAATCATTGTCCTGCTCCGGAGGAAAGACCTCTGAATCACATGTACCGACATCCCACTAAGCAGTTCAAGGAGGCGGTTGGGGCCCGCGTGAATCAAACAATTTTGAGCTCAAACCGTACTGATCGGTATGGTCGAGGAGGCGCGTTTGGGGGAGGATTCACGGAAGACCAAATGCGCATCTCGAAGCGTTTCTCGATATTTGTGACACCATCAAGCGAATGGGGTGCCACAAGACACGATCCGGATCGCATGTTCGGTTTCTCATTGTGACCGGTGAAAGATTGGTTCAAGTTTGGACCGGTGGCATCGACACAGAAACTTTGCGAAGTTTCTTTGAAATACTTTCCGCGGTGGCGAGAAGATCATCGCGAAATCTCTCATTTTGCCAAAACCACGACGAATCATTATTCGAGGCATGGGAGAGATTCAGAGGTCTATTGAGGCGATGTCCACAACATGGGTTCTCGAGGAGCAACAAATCACACAGCTTCTACGGTGGTGACATGGCGAGGCGAGGAGCATGGTGGATGCATCGGCGGGGGCTGCTTATTGAACCGACCGGTGAGCGAGGTAAGCCGTATTGTAGAGAGATGGTTGCCAACAGCTATCAATAGCCAGCGGAAGGCGCTATCGTTCAGCGGTTCTTTGTTGAGAGTGATTCAAAATATGGCGATCTCATGAAGAGTTCACTCTTTTGAAGAGTCGATTGAGACGACGTCGACCACATCAATCGGAGGAATCATCGAATTTCCAACAACCTCCGGTGAGGCTTCAATGTTCATAATTCGATTCAAGAGCCGAGGAAGCCAAGTCTCGAAGACATGATGCGCGATTGGTTGTAAGCAACCAACAATTGGCAACGAATCGAATCGTTCATAAGCAACACCGCAAAAGATAAATCATTTGGAGTCCTTTGGCGGCTATGGGAAGCATATGAAGATGTTGGAAAATCAAATTGGTCAAATAGCGGTACAAGTGAATGCACTACAAAAGGCGGGCCAATTTCCGAGTGTCTGGTGAACCGAAGAATCGGTGCTTCGCCATTCGGGCGAGGTGGGCGAGCCTGCAGAGCCCTACAGGAAGAAGAGCAAGAAAGCATTCGAGCGAGCTTCGCGACCGAGCTCGCGACCGCGAGCCGATCGCGAGCCATCGAAAAATTATCCACGAAGCCCGCGACCGGCGCGCGCCCGCGCGCTGCGACCGTGAGCCGTCGAGTGTCGCGCGCCACGGCGGCTTCGCGGCGACCCGGCGCCATAGCTTCGCCGCGAGCGGAGATCGGCGTCAGCGGATACCTCGCGACCTTCCCGGTGATCGCGAGGTCGACCGCGAGCAACCACGAAGCAAATCCTCGCGTACATTCCTCGGTCCCGTTTCCGAGTCGACTTGTCAAGTCGAAATATGACGAGTTTGCTCGTTTCAAAGGGTTTTCAAAAGTTGAGATAAATTTGCCTCTCTTTGAGTGACTGCTGAATCTTGCCTGCTACATGAAATTTTTAAAGGCAGCTTGCAAGCAAGAAGAAACTTGGGAAATTTGAGAAAATTTCCTATCCAAGAAATCTTGATGCCGTCTTGCAAAGGAAGCTCCCTCTGAAGCAAAAGGATCGGCGGTTTCACGTTAGAGTGCGAGATCGCCGAGCGGACTTTTCAAATGTTTTGTGCGACTTGAGGCGAGCATCAATCGATGCCATTGAGCGTTTTCAACCGGCTACACCTAGGAAAGATGAAGCCGGCGAAGATTTCATCGATGATGGTGACGGTCGGTCACATATCAAAAGGTATCGTCGAAGGCGTGTTGGTAAATTCGGGTTTTGTTTTCTGCCGACTTTGTGATTTTAGATATTCCGAATTGAAACAACAACCACTAATCCTTGGTAGACCTTTTCTATGGCTGGTGGTGCGTTGATTGATGTGCGGAAGGCGATCTCACGTTTCGTGTTAGCGATGAGGAGCTCAAAATTTCCATATCTGACGCCATCAAGCAACACGGCGTTGGAAAGCCGGAAGATTGTTGCTCGATCATGGCTGCTTCTTTGCCGCACATCTCGCGTTTAGAGGTTTCGATCGATCGAGGAAGCTGTGAGAAGGAAGAAGTGGACTCGGCATGGAACTCCGAGTGTATCGTTCAAGTTTGGGGGCCACTTCCATAGTCGATGGTGGAGATCCGTGAATGCTAAGTTTAGGAGAATCCACGAGTTGAGAAGGATTCTGTTGCCACCAAAATGCCGTTGAAAAGGTTAGTGACGGTCTAGCTAAAGGCGTTAAAGTAAGCACTTGTTGGGAGGTAACCCAGCGTTTTCTTTATTTTGTTTTCGTGTTTTATCGTGTCTTTCGTTTGTGTTGCTTTTGTGGTGTTTACGTTTTTCTTTTCGTTTTAGTATGCATCGATCAACGAGTTAAGTGAAGTGTGTTAATCCATGTGGCCAATGACGATAGAATTTTTGTGAAATTTAAGGATAGTGCGCATGATATGTTAGAAAATGACGCATGAATGACGTGAGGTGGCTTAGGCATTGTTTTTTTCACCATTTGCTTATCTGTGAGACTTGAGCTTCCTTGTATACATATCTTGATCTGATTTCTTTTAATTGTGTGATATCGTGTATGTGATTATCTTCTAGAACTTGCCGTTCTTACGTATCGAGGCTGCAATTTGTGTTTAATTTGGAAAGGATAAAGGCCATCTTTGTTAACCACATATTCACCCAAACACTAACCCGATGTTATATACCATTTGTCGCCTTCTTTGAGCCTTTATTAGACTTTTCTTTCGATTAACGGATGATAGGAGGTGAGGATGGATATGGGAATCAAAGGGTGAAATTTTGATGTAAGTTATGACGAGAAAAGTTTCTTTTAGAAAAATACATCTGTGGTGAAGAATAGTACCTTTGTTGTGAAAGTTAAACCCTATAAGCTCTAGAAAAGAAAAGAAAAAGAAAAATGTTAAGTTCACTATGAGTGTTGAGCATAAAGGGTCTTTAATCAAAGTATAGGTACATACGTGGCAATAAACGTTGATTTATACGTTGGGAGAGAAGAGAAAATGGACAAAGTCCATATGTGTCGAAATGTATAAATGATGGTGCTTGGAATATTCTTGAGTCACTTAGCCATATATTATCCTACCTTAACCAATGTGCCTACATTATAACCTATCAAAAGACCTCTTTGATCCTTATTTGAACACATTTGTGCGGTGGAGATGTTAGAAAGCAGCAAGCCTATGGTAAGATGTTGCATTGCATTGATCGTTGAGTGTATACCGTCCTTAATTTCTTTATGAGTTTGAGTGTATCCTATATATTCTACACACATGCCTTTGTGAGGATGAAATAGATGAGTTTTGCCCTCGATGGTTGTTTGTGTTGAGTTGTTTAACCTCGTCATGTCGCTAATGTTTTTGGCGTTAATATGTTTCTGAGGCCTAGAATGGTTACCATCTTTACTACGCTCGTTGATCTTTTTGTTGTGTCTTTCTATTTTGGTTTTGTTTGAGGACAAACAATGCTTTAAGTTTGGGGGGTTTGATAAGCGCGCATTTTACGTTTATAGTTGATATTTGAAGATGAGTTTAGCTCGTTTAATGTGCGTTTATGTATTGATTCTTAATGTTTTATCTATTTCTAGAAGATCTGCTCTTGGGTGTTCCTTTGATGTTTTGTAGGTTTATATGTTGATAATCGAAGCAAGGAGCGGCGCTTGCGAGCAAATGATCTAATCTGCCATGATTCTAGCGACCAGCCTAGCGGTCGCTAGGCGGCGCTAGGAAACACGCGAGAACCCGTGAGCGCGACATGAACGAGTGCCAGCGGCGAAGCCTAGCGCCGAGAACTCAGCTGGGCGATTTCGCGACCGGTGCGGGTGCTAGCGACCGCTAGCCGGTCGCGAGTGCCATCGCGCGCAAGGAAGGTCAGCGGCGAAGAAGAGCGAGATGGCTCGCGGTCGAGCTAGCGACCACGAAGCGATCATGCGGTAGCAGCAGGCGCAAATTAGGTTTCCACCCTTTTCTATAAATAGGCGAGAGCCCTTGCGCCCTAACACACCCTAGGCGCCCGGACTCGATTTTATTCGGTTTTCCTCGGTTTTCTGACTTTTAGTCTTTAATCTTCTTTTAGCTTAATTCTAGTATTGTTTTACGTTGTTCTAGTTTAGTTTATCGTTTCGTTATCGATCGGAACGTTTTGTCCGATCGTTTTCCGTTGTTTTCCGTTCGTTCGCTTGGGATTGGATTCAAGACCAACCATTGTTCATCAACGCTTCCCTACGGGTTTTATATATTTAATTTCCGTTTTATGGTTAAATCGTATTTCATTCCGTTTATTATATGCGGCTAGTTTTCCGTTCTAATCTGGGGTTTGCATGATTCGATCCTATATGTTGTGATTCTGCTATTGTTATTTACCTTCCGGGCATTGATTCATGATTCGATTGTGCTTATTTATATGTGTTGATTTACGATCAATCTTGATGCATATCTAGTTGTCGGTTAATTACGTAATTGTATTAATTGTCGATCGTTATCGAATGCATGATCTGAATGAGCCTTGAGTAAATGGCGAGATAGGACATTCGTAGGAAGCATATTCTTAGTGATCCTTTTGGGTTGCTTATTTTCCTCTAGAGGCGTAAGCGTGATAGGGAAAATTAGTAATCAGCTGCCGCAATTGTCGTGGCGAAGTTGTTGGTTATATATGTGATCTTCCGTCTTATGCGGATTAAAGCGGTTAATAATAAGCGGGATAAGCGTCGTTGTGGATAGGATTGGTGCATCCCTAGGGTTAGTCTTTCTTCATAGTTATCTTAGTGATTTTATTGCTTTATTTATATTTACGCTTGGTTACCTTTGCTTTGGATTAAGTTAGAAGCCCCAAAACCTCTCATCCTTTATACGTGCTTGAATAATGATGAATTATTGTTGAATTAACCACGTGTTTTGGATTGCAATCCACAGTGGATATGATACTCTGCTTACCTTATACTTGCGCATTTTTCGTGTTAGAAAAGTGAGCGATCAGCTATGTGTTTACCTTGGGAGGTGGAGCCATATCCTGGCGGAGTGCAAAACAGCGATGCATTGCGGACTCTACCATGGAAGCTGAATATGTAGCCGCTTCAGAGGCTTCTAAAGAGGCTGTATGGTTCAAGAACTACCTCATGGATCTAGATGTGGTACCTAGTTTGCCCAAGAGTATTATAGTTTACTGTGATAACTCAGGTGCAGTGGCAAACTCGAAGGAACCACGGACCCACAAGGCGACCAAACACATAGAGAGAAAGTACCATGTCATACGAAATCGTTAGGCGGGTGGCGTGCTGATTGAGAAGATTGATCGACGGATAACCTAGCGGATCCATTCACGAAGAGCTGCCGCAAAAAGTCTACAACGGACACGTTAGAGGACTTGGATTGCGCTTGATGGCACCCACTTAGAATGGAAACTTTTGTATAAGTGGGAGAAGCAAAGTGATGGTTTTGTTTGTAATAGCTAGTAGAGATACACATTGTATACTAAAAGTTTGCTTTAGTATAAGTGGGAGATTGTTGGATTTGTGTCTTGAAAGTAGTTTTGGTTGAGCTTGTATACAATGTTTCTGTTACCACTATTACAATCTCTATTTGAATTGAATACTTGATTGCATATATTTGTGTCCCTTATCTCATATATAAGTTAGATCATACGATGTGTAGAAGATCACGAAATCTGTATGATTGGTCGAAACAATGAGATATAAAAGTTTCCTGGTGAGACAACTTGAGGACGAGTTGTCGGTATAAGGCTGCGGTATAGATAAGAAGTGACTTGACTTGGTTGCTTGTCTATGCGATGCGTCTACGATGTATTGAAGGATCACGGTGAGATGAGTTCTTCTATCGGACCGTAGTGAAGAACCTAGATCTCGGTGACTTACGATGATCTAAATCTCGATAAGGTATTAGGTGAGTATGAGTTCTTGACCATCACTTTGACTTGTTATGGGTGAGGGTTATATGTTCTAACCATATTCTCCGCATCTTGGGTGGTGGCGGTGCTTGTATGTCATGCTAGTTATCGTATCAGTCACGTATCCGTTTAGGATGATGGCGTCCTTAAGGAGCTCAAAGGTTTATTGTACTAAACCTGCGGGTTGAGTTAGCTCAAGTACAATAATAAGGTTGAGTGGTACTACTTAAGGAATTAAAGCTATTAATTATTTTAAGCGGTCGAGAATGCTATAAATAATTAATAGGCGTTCGATATCTTAAATCGAGGATTCGTAATGTCTAAGTGCAAGCCCGACTCACCTTGGCAATAAAGGGTAAGTCGGCATTTATTCTCTAGTGGCATGAATAAATGTTTATAAATTAATTTATGTTACAGAATGAACATAAGATAATTAATTTATTTGAGGCCCATCTTTATTCCTTGCATTTGATCCCTGGGCTGGCCCATCCAGGCCCTTTAGCTAAGGAAAATCGGTGCCTCCTATGAGAATAAGGAAAGGATTTGATTCTCTTAATCCCACAAGGATATTATTATATTTATGGATATGCATGGATCCTTTCCTAATGGGATTATGGTAATGCATTATAAATATAAGGTAAGAGATAGATTGAGGCTAATCCTTAATTATCCATCCTCATAATTCTCGAAAATCACTAGAGCTTTAGTGAGAATTTTGAAAATTATCTTGAGACATTAGCGTTTTTTCGAAGCATTCTCCATAGATCGTCCTCACTCGGCGTTGGAGATTGGGTAACGGGATACAGATCCGGAAGGTCAAAGCACGAGTCTCGATCCGTTCATTCCGTTCGACCCGGCGGATCCAAGGTAAACACGAGAAAACCCTACGTGTTGCAATTAATTATATAGGCGCATGCTAGGAATATAATCAATGTATGGTGAATTAAATATCGAAGATAGATCCTCGGGCGAGGCTAAACCTAGTTTTCACATCGCCGAACTCCGTCGTGCCACGAATGAAGTATAGATGTTCTTGGGGAAGGTCTGCAATGGGCACGGGTCTTCCCTTCATATCCTACTCAGTGGTCGGCCACAGGTTTTGTGCTCCACTCTTGTCTTTGATTTCAACATCGAACTCTTGGAGAAGCAAGATCCATCTGATCAGTCGTGGCTTTGACTCCTTCTTGGCCATCAGGTATCTATGGGCAGTGTGATCGGTGTAGACGATTGTCTTGGCCCTGATTAGGTATGATCAAAATTTTTCAAAGGCAAAGACGACCGCCAAGAGCTCTTTCTCAGTTGTGCTGTAGTTGCATTGGGCGGCATTGAGAGTTCTCGAGGCATAGTATATAGCATGACTTTCCTTTCCTCTTCGTTGTCCCAAGACGGCTCCCACTGCGTACCCGCTTGCATCGCACATAACTTCAAACGGCATGCCCCAATCTGGGGGCTGGATGATTGGTGCTGAGATTTTGTTTTTCAGAGTATCAAAAGCCATCTTACACTCTTCATCGAATTCCCATGGTACATCATTTTGGAGTAGTCATGTCAGGGGGTTGGACGATCTTCGCAAAGTCCTTCACAAATCTTCTGTAGAATCCAGTGTGCCCAAGGAAACCTCGCACTTGCTTCACCGAAGCTGGATAGGGCAATTTGGCGATGATCTCTACTTTAGCTCTATTTACTTCTATCCCTCTTCGGACACCACGTGCCCAAGAACAATCCTTCTTGTACCATGAAATGGCGTTTCTCATAATTGAGGATCAAATTCTTTTCGACACATCTACGTGGGACTACCTCCAAATTAAATCAAGCACTCATCGAATGATTCCCCATAGATGGTAAAGTCGTCCATAAAGACCTCGATGCATTTCTCTAATAGGTCAGAAGATGCTCATCATACATCGTTGAAATGTCCGGGGCATTACACAAGCGAAAGGCATTCTTACGTAGGCAAATGTCCCGAATGGGCATGTGAAAGTGGTTTATCACGATCACCTTGGGCAACCCGGATCGCATGTGGCAGAGTATCCGTCTAAAAATAAAAGAATTTGTTTCCAGCTAACCTTTCCAGCATCTCGTCAATTAAAGGTAATGGGAAATGATCTTTTCGGGTTACCGTGTTGAGCTTTCGATAGTCAATACACATTTTCTCCAACCTGTTTGGAGTCTCGTGGGGATCATCTCTCCTTTCTCGTTTTTCACTACCTGAATGCCTGACTTCTTGGGCACGACGTGTACTGGGCTGACCCATTTACTGTCTGATACGGGATATATGATGCCCAAGTCGAGAAGCTTCAAGATCTCCTTCATGACTACCTCCTTCATAGCTGGGTTAAACTTCGTTTGTTGATAGCGTACTGGTTTGGCTTCCTCTTCCATTAAAATGTTGTGAACGCATATGGATGGGCTGATGCCCTTGATATCAGCCAATGTCCATCCAATAGCTTCCTTGTATTGCCCAATAACATTCTTCACGACTTCTTCACGATTGATGAGTTTAGCATTGATGATCACAGGGAAGGTGTCGTTCTTCCCTAGAAATATATACTTCAAGTGGTGAGGAAGAGTCTTTAGCTCGAGTTTGGGAGCTCTCATAAGGGATGGAACGAGCTTTTCTTCTTCCTTCAGCTTGGGCATGTTTTGGTATATTGACCACTTGAGGCCCTCGGGTTCGCTCCGCAAATAAAGCAGGGCCTCCCGACATTGTCCATAAGCTTCTTCTCCTTGAGTGTCTTCCTCCTTAAGACCACTTTGAATTGCTGCATCCAGCGGATCTTGTAAACCTATCTCGGGCAGGATGTCTCCCACCATGGGTTCAATGTGATCAATGAATTCCACGACCTCAATATCAATAGGATGCTCATGGCCTTGAATATGTTGAAGGTCACCGTCTCGCCGTCAATTCACATGATAACTTACCGTGTCATGATAAATCCTAGTTAAAGGCTGTCTTTATGGATGGTCGACCCAAGAGCATAGCGAGGAATTGTTGCCCATCGTGCCCATATCTAGAACGTAGAGTCCGCTGGAAATATGAGTTCCTCCACTTTGACCAATCGTCTTGATGATTCCTTACGGATGAGCGTTGGACACATACGCTAATTGAATAACCACTCGTGTTGGCTTCAGGGTTCCCACTTTTAATTCGTTAAACATTGACAAGGGCATGACGTTTATAGATGCCCCCAAATCCAGCATGGCCCTTTCGATCCTCGTATTGCCTATTACGCAGGGAATGAAAAACATCCCTGGATCTCCACACTTCTCGGGCAATTTCCGCTGTAGGACTGCGGATACATTTTCTCCCACTTGGAATTTTGCATCATCTTTGTATTTCACCTTTCTCGTGCACAATTCTTTCATGAACTTTGCCCACTTCGGCATCGTGCCCAGAGCAGTGATAAGCGGTATATTAATTTCCACCTTCTGAAACAAGCGATACATCTCACTCATTTCTTCCTCTCTGCGGTTCTTGGCCAATCTGCCTGGAAAGGGAGGTAAAACCTTAGGATTAGGTTTGACGTAGGTCGGCTCAATGATTGCCTCTTCTTTTTCTGTCTTTTCCTTGGGCAGTTCCACATGATCATCGTCGTCTTGACCAATTTGTTCTGTGAGATCTTCCTCTTCAGGTATGGCTGCATCGTCTTTAGGCATGAAAACTTTTTCTGGCAGTTTCTTTCCGCTTCTCAGGGCTACAGCGTTCAGTTGGGCTAACTCGTTTACCTCTACTTGTGGAGGTAGATTTCCTTCTTCTTCTCGAGGCGTTTACGATGCCGTCAATTGGGAAACTTGGTTCCCAAGGCTCGGAGGGCTCCCTTGTCTCGACCTTGAATTTCGTTCTCTTGTTGAGCCTTCACATTCTCTCGTGCCATAGTATGCACAAGTTCGACCAATGGCCCAGCTTTAGTCGCTGATTATTCTGTATTCTTTGTTGTTGTCCTGTCCTCCCGTCTTCTTTGTTCTTTGTCACCTTTTCTTTTGGTTGTTAGACCACCTAAAATTTTCGTGGTTCCTCCATCCTGGGTTGTAGGTTTGGGAGTTTGGATCATATCTCCTCTGCTCGTATTGCCCATTACCATTTTGACCCACTACATTGACTTCTTCTTCTTCAAACAGTGTGGGACATTGATCCGTGTGATGTGTCACGGCAGCGCAAATTTGGCAGACTTTAGCTTTCTTTTACCCTGGCCCCGTGTTGGTTATGAACTTGTCGAACAGGTTGCAAAGTTTATCCATCTTGGTCTCCACGGTTGAAGAAGTAGCGGTAGCTTGCCTTGGAACTTCTCCTCCTTCATCTCTGTTTTCTTCGGCCATCTCGCCCAATAGTCTAAAGGCCTCACTGGGAACTTTATTCATTATCGATCCTCCACAAGCTGCATTCACCCAAATTTTCTCAGATGCCCTTAACCCGGCCATGAAATATTGGATTAGATCATGGTCTGGAATTTGATGTTGAGGGCATTTACCTCTGTTGTTTAAATCTTCCCGATAATCATAAAGGTTTCCCGTGCCCATTTGATCTTGCTATCCTTTTCTCATGTTACGAATGCGGCGGCGGAGAAAGTACTTCTCGAGGAACTTCAGTGCGGTTGTGCCCAAGTGGTCACACTTCGCGTGGGCAAGGTGTAGAGCCATTCTCTTGCTCCATCATGCAGAGAGAAGGGGAATGATACTAATCTCACATATTCTCAAAGGTTTTCATTGGCGCGGATAGTCCCACACCCCATCTCGAAGTCTTGTAAATGTCTTTGTGGATCCTCCCTGGGCATGTCACTGAATCGAGGGAGGATCTGGATGAAGGAATGCTTCATCTCCCAATGGCCATTGATCGCGGGCAAAGTGATGCCCGTTGGCCTCAGGTTCTAGTTGTTGGGGAACACCATTTCCCTCAATGTCCGCTCTACTTTCGGTTGTTCACCCATTGTATTGCCCTCTGGGTTCTCTTCTTGATTAGCTGCCCTTGCAGCTTGTCGTGCCCTCCGTACTGCTGCTCTCCTCCGCCTTGCGTGCTTTTCGATCTCAGGATCGTACAAAAGTCCTCCGTTCTCTCCTGCAAGGTTAGGTCGTAGCATACAATAAAGAAAGCAATAACAACTCAAGAAATAGAAATTACTACTGGAATGCGCAACTCCCCGGCAACGGCGCCAATTCTGACACGCTATCGTTTAGCTTTCAAAATAAATTTATAACCTATTGCCCATCACAGGTGTAGCCAATGATAAGTATAGGGTCGATCCCATGAGGAGTTGGTGTAGCAATCTCTGATGTCACGATGTCACTTAAAAGGAATGAGAGTAGTGTAATGATTTTGATTACTATAAGTAAAGCTTAACGTAACCTGAAACAAACTAAAAGGGAGTATGAATAATAAGACGAGTCTGGCTTGGGCAACAACTTCGTGAAGACGATTAACACTCGGTCCTAGGTGCAAAGGTTTTCACTGCATGACATGCATCAACCGGTTATAAGAGACATACGTCGTGACCCGTTGTCACGCGTCACGCCTGACACGCACCCCTCCAAGTCTATCGCTTTACGTAAAGAAGGCGAGGACACCCTATGCAAACTATCTAACCCGTAATGCCAATGCGAGGACACCTCGAGACATGCAAGCCCACGAGGCGTTATGATCTAGATGGACCCGGTATTGGCAAAGGCACTACTAGGACTACTCCAACTTGCCCACACCGGTCTTACTATTTGGGGTGCGGGACACCACACCTTAATCAATTATTACTTGCAACCCTCCCTTACCCACTATGTTGTTTGCAACTAACACACGAGTCGGTAAAGTTATATATTGCCGGGACCTAGTGCTTGGGAACACACGCATGCAGATCGTAATGCCCTACTTAGACCTCTCGAGTTATATTAATCATGCTTCACTTAGTCATGCCCAAACCAGAATAAAGATTTAGCTAGACATAAAATAAATAAACATGCAACAGTTAATCGAAACCATAATTAAACAGAAACAACTTACTATTACTTGAATGAAATAAACGGTGAGCCCAAAGTGCCGCCGGCAAAACATACGACAAAGTAAATAAAAGTTTTGCCCGAAGGACTTAATGTATGTGATGGTGATGGTGAATCGATGCTAAGAGTATGAGTGAGAGTCGAATGAGGAAGAGGCGCACAAGTCGCGCCTTCATCCATATATATAGGCCGAGAGAGGCTGACGATGGTGTTGGCCCATGGGTTGAGCAATCTGGTAGGGTTTCCTTGTTGATCGGCATCTTTCCTTGCCCAGACGGATGCAGGATAATCTCCTCCGGTTCGAGGATTTGGCTGCTGGCGCATCCTTTCCTAATTAGCGAGATTCACCCCGATCTCGCGTATCTTGCCCATCACCTCTCTCTCTGAATTCTGTTGCCCTCTTCACTTCCGCTTGCCCATTAACCTACCCTTCTGGAGATTGAACTTGTGCGGTTTGTAAGGAGGTCACGCCGTGTAACGGAACAGCTACTGGGGTTTGATGCCCTGGCTGTGAGCGAAGCTCCTTGTGCCCTCGGGGTACAGTCGTATCTCAGATCATCCGCCATGCAAGTTACCACTCCGTCTTGCCCATTTCTGCCCTGCCTTGCCCCTGCAGACCAGTGTGTCCTCCCAGACACAAAACACAACAAGAAAGACACAAAAGACTCGATCTAGACCAAGACAAGACACAGAAAAAGAGCACAAAACTTGGGCTCGTCAGTATCCAAATCCAAGAAGAAAACTGGAAAATAATGAATTCGCCCGGATGAAATCGTTCCCAAGAGATGATAATGCGTAGAACAATGATAAACTAAAGACTAAATGAATATAAATCAATACTAGAAGGAGAGTATGTGAAAAACTAGTAAAAACTTAAGGAAATCGTGCCAAAATAAGTGTGTTGCATGTTGGAGGCGCATGAGCAAGCCTAGGGGTATATATAGGCACAGGGTTGAACCCTAATTCGCGCCCAGCCGTCATGCCTCGCGGCCGGGCTCGCAGCCAGCTCGGTCCGACTCTCTGGATATGTTCAGGGCGGCTGAGGCGCGCGCGGGCGTCTTGGGCGGCGCCGTTGGCCTAGCGTTGGAAAATTGTGGCCGCGCTCGGAGCGAGCTCACGTGGGGTGGCCGAGGTGGGGACGGCAGGCGGCGGGCGGCTGGGCTGATGCGGGGCGTGCGGCGCGAGCGCGTGCGATGGGGCAGCGCGCGCACGCACTGCGACCGTTGTTTTGGCGATTCTCCTTCGTCGAACTCCGATTAACACCGGTTTTCGCCTCGAAATCACTGTCGAGATGCTATTCATTATACTTGATCCTTGGTAGATTCAATTCATCCTATTTTATGCCGTTTTTCCTACAAAATATCGAAATGAGCGAAATAAGTCCGAATCAATAAATATTAATCAAACCAACGGCATAAACAGGATAAACCACTGAAAATGACACACACAAAAATACCAAAAATCAGCACAAATTCATACTAAACAACTCCCCCACACTTATCCATTTGCTTGTCCTCAAGGAAAGTCTATACTAATAAGAATAGGGAAGATAACTCATGCAACTTCACTCTTAGTCTAATCAATCAAACCTTATTGCTTTCCCCCACACTTGGTGTTTACGTATTCAAAGATAATGTGAAATAAATCTAGGACGGTAATTAATTTCCAATAAATAAAAGGGTAATCTCTGCTCAGACCCAACTCTCCGTTAGGGGTGAACTAACTAATGTGGTCACGTTTAGCAACAAGTTTCTTTTTAAAGCATAAAGAATGTTTTAACAGATTTTGGAACGATGTTTGAAAGGTGAACTCTCGATGAACTCGAGTTTCCTATCGTGGTTTCCCATGTCCATTTCTCAAATTACGAGAAAGAGAGACATAATCTCATCCTCCATTTCAACAATCTCATTTTCTACTCTTTTTCACACATTTTTTTTAATCAATAGACGAAACAAGTATATAGGTAACCACAATGTTAACACTCCCCTAACATTAGCGGACAAATCACATCAATTCTCCTCTATTCATTTTCTATCAATCACAATCTCGTCAATTCACATTACACTCGAATCATATACCACCAAAAGTTTGGAAATTAAAAGCAGTTTGACCAATACCACGAGCTTAGTTGAACAAATCAAAATCCTAACTTACTCGCATATACAACACTTGAATCCAAGAAATCAAAATAAGCATAAATGCACATCACCAAACAAATAGAATAATCATCCCCACAATAATAATCCGAATCACTTCCCCGATGCTCCAAACATTAATAATACAAAAAGGTCATAGAGGATGATACTTCCACGATAATGAGGCGAGTGTGCGCTTGTAGAGTTGGAGCATCATGGCTTCACCACACGGTTAGAAAGTCCCGAACTCAAAATGATAAACACGAAACACGCACTACGAAAACCAAAACAAAGGCGAAACACAAACACAAGCAAAACCAAGATAAAACAAGAACAAAAAAGAAATAAACGTGGGTTGCCTCCCACGAAGCGCTAGTTTTAACGTCGCCAGCCCGACCATTGGTTCCTCATTTTGTTGAATTTTGTCGGTGAGAAGCTTCGCTCCGACTCTCATTATCAGCGCTATCTGCTGGCGATAACCATACTCGAGAGAGTAAGGTGGCTGCTCTTTCCACTTATCCTCGACTTATACTTCACCCCGATCTTTCTTACACTTAGCCTGGAGTGTGGGGTCAGTCTTCTCACTATCGATTTCTTCCTTGGACATCTGCACTGCAAGACCTTATTCTCGTCAAAATATCAAGTGCGGTGATAGAAAAACATGATGCGATGGTAAAGCGGTAGAATTATCACTCATACTACTAGCACGGAATGTCTTCGTCGTGCCCAAAACAGTCAAGCTTATCAATCCTTTAGTGAAATCAATTTGGGTATTTGTTGTAGCCATAAATGGCCTACCTAACAACAACGGATGCCCACTCTCATGTTTTCCAGTCTCTTCTCCTATATCAATGACAACAAAATCAACTGAGACTAAAAGATTACCCATTCTTATTAAAACATCTTCTATCACACCTTTCGGGTACCGAATAGTTCCCTCAGCTAATTCTAATCGCATGCTAGTTTGTTTTAACTCCCCAAGTTTTAATGAGTTAAGCAGAAAAGGACATTAAATTAATCCGGCCCCAAATCAAGCATCCACGATGCAGATTTCCCATTACCAAAAGCAACATTAAGAGTAAAGCTACGGATCGCTTTGCCTTGGTTTGGGTTGGTCGCGGAATGGGCTTCTTCTTCTCAACTACTACCTTCTTCATATTCCCGTCTCCTTCCTTTCGACTATCGACGGCTCGAAAATGGAGCAATTGGCTCATAAACTCTGAGGTGTTCTTCTTCTACTCCGATCTCTTCATCGACCTCGCACTTTTCATTCTCACTTCCATAGCGATACTTGACTTTGGCATGCTCCGATTAGCTAGAAACTTCCCTTTTGGTCTCGTCGTGCTAATTGCTCAGAGTTCCGACCATCTATCCCACTTTAGTTGCCAACCGTCCCTTGAGTTTCCACTCTTTTGATAGATCCTCCAAAGATTCAAATCTCAAAGTACTTGCTTGGACAAAAGTATTTAGAGAATCCTCAGCGATGGTTTATTGGGGCATCAAGTTATTCTTGATTCACCGAGGTTGTTATCGAGCTGGTACCTGACTTGATCCCCTTGATTCGACTCGGGAGAAATTAGGGTGATCTCTCGGTAGGGATTGTAAAATTTGAGTAGGGGTCATGTCGGGCCTCGTGATAGCCGGCTGATTTCTCTTTAGTACCCTTGTTGGAACCCTTGCATAGCATTAACTTGTACTTCTTCATATGCCATCTCCTTGGTTCTTTGGCACATGTTAGCTCCATGCCCGCTTCTCCACAAATTCCACAAGTTTCCATCGACATCGCTTGTTTACATTGGAATTGAGGTGATGTCTGAGGCTCGATTGTTCTCAATAGCTGAACTTGGCGAGTGAGATCCGCCATGATTCTTGGTCGTTTCATAGTTGGGTGTCATCTCTTTTCTTTCTTTGCGGCGGGTCTTAAATCTGCACTTCTCCTCTGCGAGTTTGCAGCTAGCGTCTCCAGAATCTTGCTAACATCATCTGCAGTGTAGTTTCCAATGTCTCCTCCAGCCGCATTATCTATCATGTATTGATAGTCCATCGTCAATCCATCATAGAAAAACTGATTGAGAAGCTCAGCTAGGTAATGGTGATGTGGACACTGCTGCTGTAACGACTTGAACCGATCCCATGCCTCATGCAGAGGTTCTCCAGCCATCTGCTTGAAGGTGGCTATCTGAGCTCCTCAGCTCTTGTGTCTTCTGGTTGAGTAGTACTTTCCCATGAACTTATCATATCGACTTGCCAACTCGTCGATGAACCGGTACAGAGACATCAACCATGTCTTGGCTCTATCTTTCAGGGTGTAGGGAAAACACCTCATTCTCAGCGTATCTTCTGTGAGCCCGTTCAGTGGAAAAGTGTGAACCACTGCATAAAACTCCCGGATGAAGTTCAAAGCATCCTCACTTGGCATCCCATAGAAAGAAGGTAGAAGGTTGAAATGGATGGGCTTCAACTCGTAGTTTCGGGCCGGATCCCCGAGGACTATACATGATGTTGTCACCCCAATGACGGGTCAAGCAAAGTCACGCATCCTCGGGTTTCCTTCTTCATGGACTCCTTCATTTGCTGCCATTTCTTCTGGCACAGATTCCTCACTTGGAGATCTACTCTCCAAATTCTCGTGCTCAACTGTTGCTGAACTCGTCTCACTTTCAGACGAGCTTTCTTCTTCCGAGTTCGAAAGATTAAATTCTCCAACCTTGTGAATGTTGTCGAACACTGGTGCCAACTTCCTTTTAAGACTTCGACGACCTAGCATAAACAAACACAAGACAAGAAAACGGATTACGCGCACCTGTGGGAAGAATTAACCAAACAAAAATAAAATAAAGAAAAATAGAAGATAAGGAGGGAAAAATAACACAATCAAAATGCCTAAAGTCTTCCCCGGCAACGGCGCCAAAATTTGTTCCGACCAAATTGTTCTTTTTAGTCGCTCGCAATAGTACGAGGTCCCTATAGCGTGGTAAGGTCGACCCAAGTCGAATCTCTCGAGGAAGACTTAACAGGGCTTATGATGTGTTACGATGAAAACGGTAAATCTAAATCCTAAACTTGATAGGGGGTGAACTTAACTAAGATTGACAGGAAATAATTCACGTAAACAATTCAATCAAACGTTCCATACAGTTCAATAGCACAGGAATAATTCAAGATTGTGAGAATAACTAGGGTATTAGGGTTCTTCGCCTTGATTAATTGAATTATGCTTGGTCAAGAAATCTACCTATTCATGCAATCCTCAAACCTCAATCCAAACACTCGACTTTCGTTCGGTGGATTAAACCTAGGTTATCAAATTTCACAAATACCTACACTATTAGAGTACCCGTTTCCGGTAGCCTCTAATCCAATTGATTCCTATGATGCAACGTATCTATCTCTCGATAATACACGACACACAAACAATTAAATGGTGATCAATCACATAATCATAAACCCTAAGATTCAATTGATGCACACAATCAAAACAAATAATCAATTAATCAATTTGAATCACCCAACCCTAGAAGAAAATTAGTTCATGCTCATCTCACGATTCAAACAATTATAATCAATAAAAATTATTATCCAACAATTCAATGAAAGAAAAATCGAATAATAATCCTTACAATCGTAAACGTCGTTGATGAATTTCTCCAATCAAGAGTCTTGAATCAACAAAGTGCAAAAGAAATTACTTGGAAAATAATTGAGAAAAATATTCGCGTGAGGAGAAAACCAATGCAAAGAAAACTGACGTCTGTGAATAAAATTAGAACTAGGGTTTTTCGAGTGCGTTTCAGCATTTATATCTGCCAAAAATTAACTCCCAGCGCCGGACGCGACGCAGCGCGGACGCCTTGAAGAGTGTCTGGGCGAAACGGCCTCAAAGAACCCGGACGGGCGGAGCTGCGCGGGCGTGCAAGCTTCTGAACACGGCCGGCGGCGGTGGGAACGCAGCCCCGGGCAGGCGCTGCGCGCTGAAGACTCAGCGGCGAATCGCGCGCGAGGCATGGGCGACAGGCGCTGACACCCAATACGGACGGGCATGCGGGGTCTGCGGCGGCGCTTCCGCCACGGATGGAGAGGCGTGCGTGGATGAAAAAGCGGCGGCGCGCATCGCAGCGCCGGACGGGCGTGGCATCGTCTTGTGGCGTTAGGCCAAGGCGAGGCACGCGAGCGCGTGGGGCCGGCGCGGTTGGCCTGGCGCGCTTTGGAAAATTATGAGCGGGCGCTCGGGCGGCGCGCGTGGGGTGGCCGAGGCGGGCGGCGGGCGGGCGAGCGCAGGCGGCTGGCTGACGCGGGCGTCGCGGCGCGAAGGGCGACGCGACGGGCGGGCGGCAGCGCACGCGTCGTGATTGACCGTTTTGGCCCGTTCTCCTTCGTCGAACTCCGATTAACACACGGTTTTTACCTACGAAATCCTGTCGAGATGCTCTTCATTATACTTGATCCTTGGCAGATTTAATTCATCCTATTTTATGCCGTTTTTCCTACAAAATATCAAAATGAGCGAAATAAGTCCGAATCAATAAATATTAATCAAACCAATGGCATAAACAGGATAAACCACTGAAAATGACACACAAAACAATACCCAAAATCAGCACAAATTCATACTAAACACCTTAGATAGTCAAGTATGTCAACATCTTATTTGCAATAAGATTCGTCCACTTAGGAAGTAGATGGTTGTCACTATAATGTTATTATTCCGTGATTCCTTAGTTTGAATTGTTCAAATGATGACAAATACTAGTTAAGTTTCTGGTATATTGATGAGAAATTTTGGTAAATACTTATTAGGTTTCCACTGAATCGTTTATTAAATGCTATAGAATGGAGATCCAGAGCCATATTTGCATATCTGCGAAGCATTTGTGAACAATTCTTGACAACAGTGGAGTATCTTGAGTGAAACAAAATATTTCATTTGTTGTATCAGATTCAGTTGAGCTGCTTATTACTAAACACTCGGTTAGTGAACTTAAACATGCGCCTGCTATAACACTGGTTGGAAATTTCACAGTTAAAAGATTTGAATTCTTGAAAGTTACCTAATTTCTAGTGACCTTAGTGTTTGCATACTCGGTTATAAGTTGTATATGTGTTTCTACTTAAAAGAAAAAGACTAAACACAAAAGTCCACTTTGAATCTGTAGTATCTCTCTGTGTGTGTGTGTGTGTGTGTGTTATTGTTATGTTTAAATTTTATGGCTATCGACCTTGTTTGGAACCTCTTGTTACCATTTGGTGTTGTTTTATACTTTTGTTTTGGTATCGAGATAACTAAGGGGATGACATTCTGATTCATTTCATCATGAAGGTTAAAGGCACCGTGGCTATCACAAGGTGCAGCCACGATTAGCTATAGCTATATGGAAGAAATATCCCACAATGAAATCTCTTTTAAGAGTTTACATGGATCCAGCAAATTCTGTGAGTCATGAGAAATCTTTGCTTGCTCTTTTTGATGCAAAACCTCTAATCTTACTCTGTTTCATATACACTGTATTTGTACTTGGAGAAGATATTTATTGTTGCTAAAATTTGGTAAAAATGAGTAATTGCACATTCTGGACAATAAAGACTTGATGTTCTTTTTACTAATGCTGAAGATTTTCAGAGCTAGAATCTTTCCCCCCAATATGTTTCCTTGATGAAAGTAGATGGGTGACGAGCCCGCTTTTCGTGCTCTTTTTGGGGTAGTCCTTGCCCTAGAAAGAGTACATTTTTGTGTGTTCTTTGTGTGTGTCTGTGTATAGGAGGACACGCTTTGGGGTGCTGTGGGTTGAGACGGACCTTGGGCAAGATCAGGCCACTTCCTGTGAGAGAGGTAAAATCCCAAGAATTACCTTGGCAAGGCATTTTGATATCTTGCCAAGACACGGTACCACGCGGGAGCCGAGCGACCAGCGGTGACATGAAGCCAAAGGATGATCGAGTCAAGGAAGAGCGGGAAAAAGGACGAGGAATTACGTAGGGGACAGAGGGTAAACTCAGAATGCAACTGGGAGGCAAAGACAAGAACTCTGGCAGACTTGCACGCAAAAGGGAAGATTCTAGGTAAGGTCCTCCTCTGCCGCAGGGTTGATTTTTGCCGAAAAGAGAATGGTCAAGCTGTGGTGGTTGAGATGAGACAAATCCGTCCAGCTGAAGCCAGATGAGTCTCCATCGGTGGTTCAAAACCCGAGCTAGTTGCTGACCTCACCACCTATCGCCTCGAGATTCGCACGCAGATCAAGCCTAAGAGGAGTATACTTAAGCTCCCAACAACCATTTCACATATATCGATTTTTGAGAGGACGCATCAAGTCCTTAGTTTTTCTCTGCACTTTTCTCTTTCATTTTCCTTTGGTTTTCATGAGTGATTCGTGAGGAAGATAAACAAGTCCTACGGGCAAACCTTTATGTTCATGTATTTTGTTATCTCTGCTCGAGCAAATGCTTGATAAAGACTGCTTTTCCTTTCCATTTGATTTATTATTCAAGTATGATTTCGTTTATGTTCTTGTTTGTTGCTTTTGTGTTTATGTCGATTATGCGTGAGTAGTCGGTTTGGTTGGGCTAGGGGTGAAGCACGTTGAGTTGAGGTCATGAGAGTCGTGAGGTCTAATAGTCCTTAGAACCTTAAGTGGGTGTTTTCGAAGCTCTAGGCCTTGATACCCATGTTATTCCTTTCCTTGAGCGTTAACTCGGCCGGTAGCCTTGAGAGGAGGGGTAGCTACAAGCACTAGCCGAAGTAAGACATCGAGTGTCTCTTTGTCCCGGGAAGTGCGGCTGGAGTGGGTGATTGTAGCCGTCGGTCTTGGGAAAAGGGCTGCGAGCCACTCCCTTGGACCGGCTGTGGCTAGTTGGGCTATCTAGTGAGTCAAGCTGTTGGGGCGGGATACCCTAGTGAAATGTCTTCCTAGGGAGAGCGACTTGGCAAGGGGGCAAGGTAGGGGGTCTCTGATAAACGCATTTTTTACTCATTTATTGTTGATATTTTAAGATGAATTTAGATCTATTAAATACGTTTATGTATTGGATCTTAATGCTTTTATCTATTTTTGGAAGATACTGCTCTTGGGTTCCCCTTTTTTGTTGTGTAGGCTTATAGGTTGATAATCGAAGCATGAAACGAAGCACGAGCTAAAGGAGGAAGAGAACAGGGGCTAGCGGCCTTCCTAGCGACCGCTAGCCCAATTCTTGAAAGAGCAATTTCGCCCGAACCTAGCGACCATGAGCCCGCCCGAGAACCAGGAAAAGCCTCGCGATTTCTCGTGACCAAGGCTAGCGACCGCGAGCCCGGTCACGAAGCACACCTAACGAACTCGAGTCCAGCCGCAAGACGACCGAAGAAGTGTGCGCCCAGATTCCTCGCGACCGAGCTAGCGACCGCGAGCCCGGCCGCGAAGCGAGGTGGCTGGACCAAAAATTAGGGTTTCGCCCTTTGCCTATAAATAGGGCATGCGCCCCCATACTCTCCAGCACGTTTTTACTCTAGTTTTCATAGTTTTTCATGTATTTTGACTTTAGCTTTGCTTTAGATTCATTTAGCATTAGTTTTTCCATTATTCTATATTAGTTCTACACATTGTTATCACTTTGGAACGTTTTCGTCTGAAATATTTCCTTCTTTTCCCGTTTTCCGCTGAGGTTGGGATACGAACCTAATGATTGTTCTTCAGACGCCACATTACGGGTTTTATCTATATAATTTCTATTTCTATGATTATTTCGTATTTTATTTACGTTTATAATGTCTAGCTAATTTTCGTTCTAATTACAGGGTTTGCATGATTCTATCACTAATGTTGTGATTTTGCTATCACTATTTACCTTCGAGCATTGATTTATGATTCTTGGTGCTTAATTATATATGTTAATTTCGATCAATCTTGATGCATATCTAGTTGCCGATTAATTACTTAACCGTTTAATTGTCAATCGATCTTGAATGCATATCTGAATAAACTTGAGTCGTGGCGAGATAGGAACATTCGTAGGAAGCATATTCTTTGTGATCCTTTGGGAGTTGCTTATTTCCACCTAGAGATGTAACAGTAATAGGGAAAATTAGTAATCAACTATCACAATTGTCGTAACTGAAATTGTTGGTTACATATGTGATTTTCCATCTTGTCTGGATTAAAATTGGTTAATAGGAAGCAGGATAAACATACGTTGTGAGTAGGATTAATGCATCCCTAGGGTTAGTCTTTCTATCTTATTATCTCTTTGAGTGTTTATTGCTTTCATTTATTTTTGCATTGTGACCTTTGGCTTTGGATTTAATATTCGAAGCCCTAAATCCTTATCAAACCAAATCTGTTCTTGAATAATGATAAATTGTTGTTGAGTTAGCTTCTGTGTTTTCGTGATACAATCCCTGTGGATACGATACTCGACTTAGCTTTATACTTGCACGTTTTCGTGTTAGAAAAGCGAGCGATCAAATTTTGGCACCGTTGTTGGGGATTGTTAAGATTATATAGGGATAACTTGACAATTCGGAATTATTAATTCAAGTTGTATTTTTTATTTTATTTGTTTTTACGTGCCGGATCTAATTTCTCTGTTTCTCTCCAGGTAGTTTATGATCACAAGGTCGCAGGGACCTCCTGAGCCGTTGTTAGATCCGGAAATCGAGAATACCCAAAGGAGAAAGAGACGAGAAAGAAGAAGGCAAGATATGGCAGCGAATCTGAACAACGGGGGTGTTTCTCCCAACGGGGGTGTACCTTCTGAGCAGGCTGCACGTCTTCTGGCTAATTTTACAAAGATGCAACGCCAAGTGGCGAACATGGGACTCCTTGTCCCTGTTCCAGAGATAAGACCGTTGAACTACATGTATCGATCTCCGATCGAGCAATTTCAAGGAGGGGATGGGGCCGGAGGTGAATCACGAATAATTTCGAGTTGAAGCCGTACGATCGGCATGGTTCAAGGAGAACAGTTCGGAGGAGGAGTGACAGAGGATCCGAATGCCCATCTCGAGACATATATCGATATTTATGACACCATCAAGCAGAATGGGGTCCCATGATCGCTCATTTTTCTAACACGAAAAACACGCAAGTATAAGGTAAGCAGAGTATCGAATCCACAGGGATTGCAATCCGAAAACACAGAAGCTAACTCTCTAATCCTTCATGATATCGAGCAGCAGAATATGGTTTGAAAGGTTTATGGCTTCAGATAATTAAATCCAAAGCAAAGGTAACAACTTGAAAATAAATAAAGGCAATAAAAACTCAAAGATGAAATATAAGACATAAAGACTAACCCTAGGGATGCACTAATCCTATCACAACGATGTTTATCTGCTTATTATTAACCGCTTTAATCTAGACAAGATGGAAGATCACATATGTAGCCAACAACTTCGATTCGACAATTGAGACGATTGATTACTAATTTTCCTATTATTGCGTCTCTAGAGGAAAATAAGCAACTCCAAAAGGATCACAAAGAATATGCTTCTACGAATGTTCTATCTCGCCATTTACTCAAGCGCTTATCCGTATCATGCGTTCAAGATCGATTGATAATTAAAATTGTTACGTAATTAATCGCAACTATGATATGCATCAAGATTGATCAAATCAACACATATAATTAAGCACCAAGAATCATGAATCAATGCCTGGAAGGTAAATAAGAATAGCAGGCATCACAACATATAGGATAAAATCATGCAAACCCTAGGATACGAACATAAGTTTTGCTAGACATAATTAACGGAATTAAATACGAAATAATCATAAAAAATATGAATTAAATAGATCAAACCCGTAGAAAAACGTCTGAGAACAATGGTTGGGTTCGTATCCAAACCCAACGAAAAATGGGAAAACGATGGAATTTATTCGGACAAAAGAGTTCCGAAGCGTCGACAATGCGTAGAACTAACGTAGAACAATGAAAAACTAAAGCTAGAATGAATCTAAATCAAAGCTAGAGTGCAAAAGAAGGAAAAATACTGAAAAACTGGACAAAAACGTGTAAAAACAGGTCTGGGGAAGGTTGGAGGCGCGAGGGGGTAATGCCCTATTTACGAGAATTAGGGTTGAAACCATATTTTGGAGTCTGCCGCCATGTCTTGCGGCCGGGCTCGCGGTCGCGAGCACGGTCGCGAGGGATCTCCTCGCCTCGACCATCCCTCGGGTTATCGGTAGGAGCGCGCGTGCCTACTTGCCTCGCGGCCACACCTCGCGGTCGCTAGGTGTGGTCGCGTCGCACATAAAATCACCACGGGCAAATCTCGCGCCCGGAGTGCTCACGTGCTCTGGCGTCCTCTCGCGTGTGCTGGTGTTCCCTCGCGGCCGACCTAGCGGTCGCTAGGCCGGTCGCGAGACATCTGTTTCACGCGCATGCGGCTCGCGCTCGCATGTAGTTCCACGCACCCGGGCTGGCGGCAGCTAGGGAGGTCGCTAGGCAAAGTTTTTGCCCTCGTCTACTCGTTCTTCGTTCCATGCTTCGGTTTTCAACTTATAAGCCTACAAAACACCAAAACGGAACCCAAGAGCAGTATCTTCCAAAAATATGTAAAAGCATTGAGATCCAAGATATAAACGCACTTTATTGATCTAAAATCATCTTTAAATATCAATAATAAACGTGTAAAATGCGCGTTTATCATGCCACAAATACAATCCGGATGCGCGTGTTTGGATTTTCTTTGCAAATCAAGCAAAGGACTGGTTCAAGAGCTTAGAACGACCGGCATAAGCAGTTGGGGAATCTTTGCGAAAAGTTTCTCTCGAAATATTTTCCACCGGCTAAAGCACAAAAGATCATAGCGAGATTTCCCACTTCTCCCGGTTAGGAGATGAGTCATTATTCGAGTCGTGGGAGAGATTTAGGGGCTTATTGAGAAAGTGCCCACAACATGGATTCTCTAGGGGCGATAGATCACAGTTCTATAGTGGTGACACCTCACGATGAGCATTGAAGATTCATCGGCGGGAGGATGCTGCAGAATCGGCGCGTGGAGGAAGCTAGCGAAATTTTAGAAGAGATGGCGCCAATAGCTATCAATGGCCCATGGAGAGACACACGTGGTAAAGGCGGCTCTTGTTGAAGGCGATTGAAATATGAAGATATTATGGGCGATTCACCCTTCGAGAATCGATTCGAGAAGAAAAGGAAAGCAAATGGGGTTGCTCAAGTCAATCTTTGCAGTCGAGATATGAATGAGGCGGAAGACGTGAATTATATAAATTAGAGGAACCGTCCTGGGAGGAATCCGGCATACAATCCGAATAACAGAAATCATCCTAATTTCTCGTATGCCAACCCCAACAATTTTCAACAACCTCCGCCAGGCTTCTCAGTGCATAATGTAGTAATTCAAGAGGCGAAGAAGCAGAGCTTGGAGGACATGATGCAGCAGTTGGTTGTGAGCAACCAACAATTGATGATGCAACAGAATTCGTTCATAAGAAATATCGGGCACAAGATAAATCATCTGGAGTCCACTGTGACGTCTATGGGGAAGCATATAAAGATGATGGAAAATCAAATTAGTCAGATAGCCACACAGCAGGATGGGCAACACAAGTCGGGCCAATTTCCGAGGAATACAGAAGTGAACCGAAAAATCACTGTAATGCCATTCAATTGAGAAGTGGACGAGCTTACCAGAACCACTCGGGGCGGAACGGTGAAGATGGGGCAAAAGAGAAAGAACTCACGACCGAGCTCGCGATCGCGAGCCCGGCCGTGAGAAATGAGGTAGAAAGTTCTTCAGAGAGGCTCGCGACCGACCCTGCGATCGCTAGGACGACCTCGAGAATCGGCGAGGTCGAGCGAAAATTCGGCGACCGAGCCGATCGTGAGCCCGACCATGAAGAAGACCGCGCGGCCCGGATGCCTAGCGACCACACGCGCGCCGTGAGGATGGCGCGAGGCACTCCCGATGAACTTCGCATGTCTTTGGTGTTCCCTCGCGGCCGACCTAGCGGTCGATAGACATCTGTTTCGTGCGCATGCGGCTCGTGCTCGCGTGTAGTTCCTCGCGCCCGGGCTGGTGGCCGCTAAGGAGGTCGCTAGGCCCAGATTTTTGCCCTCGTCTGTTCGTTCTTCGTTCCATGCTTCAGTTTTCAACTTATAAGCCTTCAAAACACCAAAACGGAACCCAAGAGCAGTATCTTCCAAAAATATGTAAAGCATTGAGATCCAAGATATAAACGCACTTTATTGATCTAAAATCATCTTTAAATATCAACAATAAAAGTGTAAAATGCGCGTTTATCATGCCACAAGATACAATCCGGATGCGCATGTTCGGATTTTCTTTGCGCAATCAACCAAAGGACTGGTTCAAGAGCTTAGAACGACTTGGCATAAGCAGTTGGGGAATCTTTGCGAAAAGTTTCTCTCGAAATATTTTCCACGGCTAAAGCACAAAAGATCATAGCGAGATTTCCCACTTCTCCCGGTTAGGAGATGAGTCATTATTCGAGTCGTGGGAGAGATTTAGGGGCTTATTGAGAAAGTGCCCACAACATCGATTCTCTAGGGAGCAGTAGATCACACAGTTCTATAGTGGGCTGATACCTCACACGATGAGCATTGAAGATTCATCGGCAGGACGATGCCTGCAGAATCGACACGTGGAGGAAGCTAGCGAAATTTTAGAAGAGATGGTCGCCAATAGCTATCAATGGCCCATGGAGATGAAACACGTGGTAAAGGCGGCTCTTGTTGAAGGCGATTCGAAATATGAATATATTATGGGCGATTCACCCTTCTGAGAATCCAGTTCGAGAAGAAAAGGAAAGCAAATGGGGTTGCTCAAGTCAATGCTGCAGAGTCGAGATATGAATGAGGCGGAAGGCGTGAATTATATAAATCGGAGGAACCGTCACAGGAGGAATCCGGCATACAATCCGAATAATGAAATCATCTAATTTCTCGTATGCCAACCCCAACAATTTTCAACAACCTCCGCCAGGGCTTCTCGGTCGCGAATGGAGTAATTCAGGCGAAGAAGAGCTTGGAGGACATGAAGCGGCGGTTGGTTGTGAGCAACCAACAATTGTTGATCTGACGTAATTCGTTCATAAGAAATATCGGGCACAAGATAAATCATCAGAGTCCTTCGTGACGGCTATGGGGAAGCATATGAAGATGATGGAAAATCAAATTAGTCGAGATAGCCACCACGGGGACGGCAACACAAGTCGGGCCAATTTCGAGTAATGTCTGATGAACCCGAAAAATCACCGTAATGCCATCCAATTGAGAAGTGGGCGAGCTTACGAGAACCACTCGGGCGGAACAGCGAAGATGGGGCAAAGAGAAAGAACTCACGACCGAGCTCGCGATCGCGAGCCCTACCGTGAAAATGAGGCGAAAGTTCTTGAGAGGCTCGCGACCGACCTGCGACCGCTAGGACGACCTTGAGAATCGGGCAGAGAGTTCGAACGAAAAGTCAGCGACCGAGCCAGCGACCGTGAGCCCGACCATGAAGAAGACCGCTGACGCAGCCCAGATGCCTAGCGACCACACTCGCGCCCATGAGGATGGCCGCGAGGGACTCCCAGTGAAGACTCGCGTGTGCAGGTGTTCCCTCGCGGTCGACCTAGCGGTCGCGAGATATCTGTTTCGTGCGCATGCGGCTCGTGCTCGCGTGTAGTTCCTCACGCCCGGGCTGGCGGCCGCTAAGGAGGTCGCTAGGCTCAGATTTTTGCCCTCGTCTGTTCGTTCTTCGTTCCATGCTTCGGTTTTCAACTTATAAGCCTACAAAACACCAAAACGGAACCCAAGAGCAGTATCTTCCAAAAATATGTAAAAGCATTGAGATCCAAGATATAAACGCACTTTATTGATCTAAAATCATCTTTAAATATCAACAATAAACGTGTAAAATGCGCGTTTATCATGCCACAAGATACAATCCGGATGCGCATGTTCGGATTTTCTTTGCGCAATCAACCAAAGGACTGGTTCAAGAGCTTAGAACGCACTGGCATAAACAGTTGGGGGAATCTTTGCGAAAAGTTTCTCTCGAAATATTTTCCACCGGCTAAAGCACAAAAGATCATAGCCGAGATTTCCCACTTCTCCCAGTTAGGAGATGAGTCATTATTCGAGTCGTGGGAGAGATTTAGGGGCTTATTGAGAAAGTGCCCACAACATCGATTCTCTAGGGAGCAGTAGATCACACAGTTCTATAATGGGCTGATACCTCACACGATGAGCATTGAAGATTCATCGGCAGGACGATGCCTGCAGAATCGACACGTGGAGGAAGCTAGCAGAATTTTAGAAGAGATGGCGCCAATAGCTATCAATGGCCCATGGAGATGAAACACATGGTAAAGGCGGCTCTTGTTGAAGGCGATTCAAATATGAATATATTATGGAGCAGTTCACCTTCCGAGAATCCAGCTCGAGAAGAAAAGGAAAGCAAATGGGGTTGCTCAAGTCAATCTTTGAGTCGATATGAATGAGGCGGAAGACGTGAATTATATAAATCGAGGAAGCGTCACAGGAGGAATCCGCATACAATCCGAATAACAAATCATCCTAATTTCTCGTATGCCAACCCCAACAATTTTCAACAACCTCCGCCAGGCTTCTCAGTGCAGAATGGAGTAATTCAAGAGGCGAAGAAGCAGAGCTTGGAGGACATGAAGCGGCGATTGGTTGTGAGCAACCAACAATTGTCGATGCAATGTGATCTGCTCATAAGAAATATCGGGCACAAGATAAATCATCTGGAGTCCACTGTGACGGCTATGGGGAAGCATATGAAGATGATGGAAAATCAAATTAGTCAGATAGCCACACAGCAGGACGGGCAACACAAGTCGGGCCAATTTCCGAGTAATACGTGATGAACCCAAAAATCATCGTAATGCCATCCAATTGAGAAGTGGACGAGCTTACCAGAACCACTCGGGGCGGAACGGTCGAAGATGGGGCAAAAGAGAAAGAACTCACGACCGAGCTCGCGATCGCGAGCCCGGCCGTGAGAAATGAGGCAGAAAGTTCTTCAGAGAGGCTCGCGACCGACCCTGCGACCGCTAGGACGACCTTGAGAATCGGGCAGAGAGTTCGAACGAAAAGTCAGCGACCGAGCCAGCGACCGTGAGCCCGACCATGAAGAAGACCGCTGACGCAGCCCAGATGCCTAGCGACCACACTCGCGCCCGTGAGGATGGCCGCGAGGCACTCCCAGTGAAGACTCGCATGTGCTGGTGTTCCCTCGCGGCCGACCTAGCGGTCATGAGACATCTGTTCGTCTTGCATGCGGCTCGTGCTCGCGTGTAGTTCCTCACGCCCGGGCTGGCGGCCGCTAAGGAGGTCGCTAGGCCCAGATTTTGCCCTCGTCTGTTCGTTCTTCGTTCCATGCTTCGGTTTTCAACTTATAAGCCTACAAAACACCAAAACGGAACCCAAGAGCAGTATCTTCCAAAAATATGTAAAAGCATTGAGATCCAAGATATAAACGCACTTTATTGATCTAAAATCATCTTTAAATATCAACAATAAACGTGTAAAATGCGTTTATCATGCCACAAGATACAATCGGATGCGATGTTCGGATTTTCTTTGCAATCAAGCAAAGGACTGGTTCAAGAGGTTAGAACGTCTTGGCATAAGCAGTTGGGGAATCTTTGCGAAAAGTTTCTCTCGAAATATTTTCCACCGCTAAAGCACAAAAGATCATAGCCGAGATTTCCCACTTCTCCCGCTTAGGAGATGAGTCATTATTCGAGTCGTGGGAGAGATTTAGGGCTTATTGAGAAAGTGCCCACAACATGGATTCTCTAGGGAGCGATAGATCACACAGTTCTATAGTGGGTGACACCTCACACGATGAGCATTGAAGATTCATCGGCGGGGCGATGCTGCGCAGAATCGGCGTGGAGGAAGCTAGCGAAATTTTAGAAGATATGGTCGCCAATAGCTATCAATGGCCCATGGAGATGAAACACGTGGTAAAGGCGGCTCTTGTTGAAGGCGATTGAAATATGAATATATTATGGAGCAACACCCTTCCGAGAATCCATTCGAGAAGAAAAGGAAAGCAAATGGGGTTGCTCAAGTCAATCTTTGCAGTCGAGATATGAATGAGGCGGAAGACGTGAATTATATAAATCAGAGGAACTGTCCTGGGAGGAATCCGGCATACAATCCGAATAACAGAAATCATCCTAATTTCTCGTATGCCAACCCCAACAATTTTCAACAACCTCCGCCAGGCTTCTCAGTGCAGAATGGAGTAATTCAAGAGGCGAAGAAGCAGAGCTTGGAGGACATGATGCAGCAGTTGGTTGTGAACAACCAACAATTGATGATGCAATGTAATCGCTCATAAGAAATATCGGGCACAAGATAAATCATCTGGAGTCCACTGTGACGGCTATGGGGAAGCATATGAAGATGATGGAAAATCAAATTAGTCAGATAGCCACACAGCAGGACGGGCAACACAAGTCGGGCCAATTTCCGAGTAATACAGAAGTGAACCCGAAAAATCACTGTAATGCCATTCAATTGAGAAGTGGACGAGCTTACCAGAAGCACTCGGGGCGGAACGGCGAAGATGGGGCAAAAGAGAAAGAACTCACGACCGAGCTCGCGATCGTGAGCCCGGCCGTGAGAAATGAGGCAGAAAGTTCTTCAGAGAGGCTCGCGACCGACCCTGCGACCGCTAGGACGACCTCTAGAATCGGGCAGAGAGTTCGAACGAAAAGTCAGCGACCGAGCCAGCGACCGTGAGCCCGGCCGTGAAGAAGACCGCTGACGCAGCCCAGATGCCTAGCGACCACACTCGCGCCCGTGAGGATGGCCGCAAGGCACTCCTGTGAACTTCGCGTGTCTTTGGTGTTCGCTCGCGGCCGACCTAGCGGTCGCGAGACATCTGCTTCGTCGCATGCGGCTCGTGCTCGCGTGTAGTTCCTCGCGCCGGGCGGGCGGCCGCTAAGGAGGTCGCTAGGCTCGATTTTGCCCTCGTCTGTGGTTCTTCGTTCCATGCTTCGCTTTCAACTTATAAGCCTACAAAACACCAAAACGGAACCCAAGAGCAGTATCTTCCAAAAATATGTAAAAGCATTGAGATCCAAGATATAAACGCACTTTATTGATCTAAAATCATCTTTAAATATCAACAATAAACGTGTAAAATGCGCGTTTATCATGCCACAAGATACAATCCGGATGCGCATGTTCGGATTTTCTTTGCGCAATCAAGCAAAGGACTGGTTCAAGAGCTTAGAACGCACTGGCATAAACAGTTGGGGGAATCTTTGCGAAAAGTTTCTCTCGAAATATTTTCCACCGGCTAAAGCACAAAAGATCATAGCCGAGATTTCCCACTTCTCCCAGTTAGGAGATGAGTCATTATTCGAGTCGTGGGAGAGATTTAGGGGCTTATTGAGAAAGTGCCCACAACATGGATTCTCTAGGGAGCAGTAGATCACACAGTTCTATAGTGGGCTGACACCTCACACGATGAGCATTGAAGATTCATCGGCAGGAGGATGCCTGCAGAATCGACACGTGGAGGAAGCTAGCAGAATTTTAGAAGAGATGGCTGCCAATAGCTATCAATGGCCCATGGAGATGACACCTGTGGTAAAGGCGGCTACTGTTGAAGGCGATTCGAAATATGAATATATTATGGAGCAGTTCACCCTTCTGAGAATCCAGTTCGAGAAGAAAAGGAAAGCAAATGGGGTTGCTCAAGTCAATGCTGCAGAGTCAGATATGAATGAGGCGGAAGACGTGAATTATATAAATCAGAGGAACTGTCCTGGGAGGAATCCGGCATACAATCCGAATAACAGAAATCATCCTAATTTCTCGTATGCCAACCCCAACAATTTTCAACAACCTCCGCCAGGCTTCTCAGTGCAGAATGGAGTAATTCAAGAGGCGAATAAGCAGAGCTTGGAGGACATGATGCAGCAGTTGGTTGTGAGCAACCAACAATTGATGATGCAACAGAATTCGTTCATAAGAAATATCGGGCACAAGATAAATCATCTGGAGTCCACTGTGACGGCTATGGGGAAGCATATGAAGATGATGGAAAATCAAATTAGTCAGATAGCCACACAGCATGACGGGCAACACAAGTCGTGCCAATTTTCGAGTAATACAGAGGTGAACCCAAAAAATCACTGTAATGCCATTCAATTGAGAAGTGGACGAGCTTACCAGAACCACTCGGGGCGGAACGGCGAAGATGGGGCAAAAGAGAAAGAACTCACGACCGAGCTCGCGATCGCGAGCCCGGCCGTGATAAATGAGGCAAAATGTTCTTCAGAGAGGCTCACGACCGACCCTGCGACCGCTAGGACGACCGCGAGAAATCGGGCAGAGAGTTCGAACGAAAAGTCAGCGACCGAGCCAGCGACCGTGAGCCCGGCCGTGAAGAAGACCGCTGATGCAGCCCAGATGCCTAGAGACCACACTCGCGCCCGTGAGGATGGCCACGAGGCACTCCCAGTGAAGACTCGCGTGTGCTGGTGTTCCCTCACGGCCGACCTAGCGGTCGCTAGGCTGGTCGCGAGACATCTGTTTCGTGCGCATGCGGCTCGTGCTCGCGTGTAGTTCCTCGCGCCCGGGCTGGCGGCCGCTAAGGAGGTCGCTAGGCCCAGATTTTTGCCCTCGTCTGCTCGTTCTTCGTTCCATGCTTCGGTTTTCAACTTATAAGCCTACAAAACACCAAAACGGAACCCAAGAGCAGTATCTTCCAAAAATATGTAAAAGCATTGAGATCCAAGATATAAACGCACTTTATTGATCTAAAATCATCTTTAAATATCAACAATAAACGTGTAAAATGCGCGTTTATCAAACCCCCCAAACTTAAAGCATTGTTTGTCCTCAAACAAAAACAAGACCAAAAAGAAAGAGAGACACAAAACAGGATCAATGAGTGTCAGCAAAGGTGATTAACCAATAAAGCCTCAGAAATGTCTCAAAGCTCAAAATCATTAGTGCACACGACGACATTAGTCAAATCGACAATGTACAACCATTGAAAGTAAAAATCTCATTCAATTCAACCCTCACAATGGCATGTGCGTAATATATAGAGTACACTCAACTCATAAAGAAATAAGGAACATGTATGCACTCAAAAATCAATGCAATGCAAAAATCTCACCATAGGCTTGCCATTTCTCTAATATCTCCACCACGTCAAATGCATTCAAATTAGGATCAAAAAGGACTTTTCATAGGTTGTATTGTAGGCACATTGGTTAAGGTAGGATAATATATGGCTAAGTGACTTAAATATATTCTAAGTACTTCCATCTCTATAATCAGCTCATATGGACTTTGTCCATTTCCTTTTCCTTTCCAACATGCTATTTCGACATTTATTCACTCAAGGTACCATATACTATGATAATTGACTTCCTTTATGCTCATACTATTCACAATTTTTTTTTTCTTTTCTTGGCTTTGTAATATAGCTTATAGGGTCTATTCTTTTTCACACGGGTACCATACTTTATCTTTTATCCCCACTTTGCATATCAAAACAAATTTTTCTCCCATTTGATTCCCATATCCATCCTCACCTCCTATCATTCGGTTAATCGAAAGAATAAGGTCTAATAAAGGCTCAAAGAAGGCGACAAATGGTATATATCATTGGGCTAGTGTTTGGGTAAATATGTGGTTTAACAAAGATGGCCTTTTATCCTTTCCATATTCAAAACACATATTGCAGCCTCGACACAGAAAAACGGTAAGTTCTAGAAGATAATTACATGCACGATATCACACAAATAAAAGAAACTATAGCAAGATGTGTATACAGTGAAGCTCAAGTCTCACGTGTTAGCAAATGGTTAAAAACAACAAGCTAAGCAATCTCAAGTTATCCATGCGTCATTTTCCAACATATCATGTGCACTATCATATATTTAACAGAAAATTTCTATCATCATTGGCTACATGGATTAACATATTTCTCTTCAACTCGTTGATCGACCGACACAACAAAAACACGAAGACACGACAAAAGCCCCAACATATAATAACTTAACAAAACAAAGCAAAAATATAAAAAGGACTCTCAACCACATCACATTCGATCACTCCCCCCCCCAAACTTATTGTCAACAGTGTGCAATGGAGACAATAATGTTTGCAGAAGAGAGTGATTGGGAGAGATCTTACCTCAAATGTCGCGCTACTCCGGCGGTGGATAGAATTCTCGCCATTGATGATATACCTTGGGACTTAAAAACAAACAAACAAGACACAGCAAAGCGAAGAAAAAGAAGAAAAACAAAACGAAAAAACAAAAAATGAGAAAACACGTTGGGTTACCTCCCAACCAGTGCTAGATTTTTCGTCGCTAGCTCGACGTTACCTCTCGTCAATCGGGCGATTTGACAACTGTGGTCTTTCCAAACTTTTTCTTGCCCTTGTACTTAGCATTCACTGCAGACCACCAATGCGTGTGTGAGTAACTTCCACTGAACTTGAACGACTCACTCTGATTTTTATGCCGGGTCCACCTCTTCTTTCTAGCATCTTCATCTAATGGTCGGTTGCCCTTCAAGTGCGAGACTTGACTAGCAGTAGCAGTAGTGATCGAATAGCAATTTTCATGCTCTGAACTATCGTGTTGCTTGATGGCGTCATATATTGAAATTTTTAGCTCCTCATCATTGACACGGAACGTGAGGTCACCTTCCTGCACATCAATCAAAGCACGACCAGTTGCTAGAAAAGTTCTACCCAAGATTAGTGGTTGATGCTTGAATTGGTATGTCTAATATAACAAAATCGAGAGGGAAAGACAAAGTCCCGAATTCTTACTAACACGTCTTCAACAATTCCCTTAGGATATGTGACTGACCTGTCAGCCATCATCAGTGATATCTTTGTTGGCTTCATCTTCCCTAGCTCCAAGCGGTTGAATACATTTAACGGCATCAGATTGATGCTCGCTCCCAAATCGCACAACACATCAGGGAATGTGTGCTCAGCAATCTCGCATTCTAGTGTGAAGCTCCCCGGATCTTTCTGCTTGAGAGGCAACTTCCGTTGTAAGATGGCACTGCATTCTTCAGATAGGTTAATTTTTTAAAATTTACCCAATTTCTTTTTGCTTGCTAATGCATCTTTCAGAAACTTCACATATCCCGGCATGTTTCGGAGCACTTCAAAGAGAGGTAGATTGATATTCACTTTTTGGAATATCTCTTTGAATCTGGCGAACTCCTCGTCATATTTCGACTTAGCAAGTCGACTTGGAAACGGAATTGGAGGAGTGTACGTCGGGAAATTCGACTCTGGGCGTCCCTCGCGGCCACCCTCGCGATCGCGAGGATGGTCGCTAGGGACCTGCGCTGCGTCGGCTCTCTTCTTCGTGAACAAGATCGCGGGCGCGGGCTCATCCCCCTGGCTCTTGGCCTGGTCCTTCGCGGCCTGGCTCGCGTTCGCGAGCTCGATCGCGAGGTGCTTTTCTTTCGCATCCGCGGGCGGGTTCGCAAGCTCCTCGGAATGACTCGCTGCGTGATGACTCGCGGTCGGACTCGCTTCTGGGCGCGTGGGCGTGTCCTCGTCTCCCTGGCTCTCTGCCTGGTTTCTCGCAGCCGGGCTCGCGGTCACGAGCTCGGTCGCGAGGTGCTTTTCTGTCGCGGCCACGGACGGGCTCTCTTGCTGTTCTGGAATACGGGCTGTGTAATGTCTCGCGACCGGGCTCGCGGTCGCAGGCTTGGTCGCGAGGTGCTCTTCCGTTGCTCCATCTTCATCCGGGTGGTTCTGATACGATGCTCCACTTCTCAACTGGATAGTGAAACACTGATTCTTTGGGTTCACTTCCGTATTACTCGGAAATTGGCCCGTCTTTGGCTGTGCATTCTGCTGTGCGGCCATCTGACTGATCTGATTATCCAAAGATCTTCAAGTGTTTGCCCATGGCATCATGGTGGATTCGGATGTGTAATTTTCTGAGTAGTGCTATTGATGAACGAGTTCTGTTGTGTGGCCATCGAATTCTGATTCGTCATCATTTGTTGGTTGCTCACAACCAACTGCTGCATCAACTCCTCTAAACCCTGCTTCTTCAGCTCTTAGATCATACCATTCTGCACAACGAATCCTGCTGGAGGTTGTTGGAAGTTATTGGGGTTAGCATCCGACAAGTTCGGATGGTATGCCAGATTTCCCCCATTATTCCTCTGATTGACATAATTGACATCCTCTGTCTCGATCTGGCTCTTCAAAAGAGTGAACTTCTTTATGAGCTCCTCATATTTCGAGTCATTCTCTACAACAGCTGCTTTTGCCACAGCGTTCTTTCCATTGGCCATTGGTAGCTGTTGGCAGCCATCTCTTCTAAAATTCGGCTAGCCTCGTCCACTCTGCGATTCAATAAGCACCCCTGCCGACGCATCTACTATACTCCTCGTGTGCTGTGTCAGCCCACTGTAGAACTGCGTGATCTGCTGCTCTTTAGAGAATCCGTGTTGGGGGCATCTTCTCAGTAAGCCTCTGAATCTCTCCCATGCATCGAATAGTGACTCATCTCCTTGTTGGCCGAAATGGGAGATCTCGGCTATGATTTTCTGCGCTTTCGCCGGAGGAAAATATTTCGAGAGAAACCTTTCGCAAAATTTCCCCCAACTGTCTATACCAGTGCGGTCCAGGCTCTTGAACCAATCTTTCGCCTGGCTGCACAGAGAGAATCCGAACATGCGCATCCTAATAGTGTCTTGTGGCACCCCATTCTGCTTGATGGTGTCACAAATGTCAAGATAAGTCTCAAGATGGGCATTCGGGTCTTCTGTAACTCCTCCCCCAAACTGCTCTCCTTGCACCATACTGATCAGGGCCGGCTTTAATTCAAAATTATTTGGGTCCACGTGCGGGCCCCATCCTCCTCCTTGGAACTGTTCAGTAGGAGGTCGGTACATAAAGTTCAGCGGTCGCGTCTCTGGAATAGGGACAAGGAGTCCCATATTCGCCATCTGGCGCTGCATCTTTGTAAACTCGCCGGAAGACGTGCCGCCGCTGAGAGAACACCCGCTCGTGGATTAGCTGCCATTTCTTGCTCTCTCCTTTCTCGTCTCCTCCTTCTCTGTGTGCTTTCGATCTCGGGATCTAAATATTTTTCAGGAGGTCCCTGAGATCTTGTAATCATATACTACCTGGAGAAAAAGAAAGAACTTAACTCTGACAAGAATAAATAAATAATATAATATATAACTTGAATTAATAACTCCAAATCGTCAAATTATTCCTATGTGATCTTAAAAATCCCTGGCAACGGCGCCAAAATTTGATCGACAGAATTTGATCGCACGAAAATAACGCACGGTGTATATGGGTAAGTCGAGTATCGTATCCACAGGGATTGCAATCTGAAAACACAGAAGCTAACTCTCTAATCATTTATCATTATCAAAGCAACAGAATATGGTTTGAAAGGTTTATGGCTTCAGATAATTAAATCCAAAGCAAAGGTAACAACTTGAAAATAAACAAAGGCAATAAAAACTCAAAGATGAAATATAAGACATAAAGACTAACCCTAGGGATGCACTAATCCTATCCACAATGATGTTTATCCTGCTTATTATTAACCGTTTTAATCCAGACAAGATGGAAGATCACATATGTAGCCAACAACTTCGCCATTCGACAATTGTGACGAGTTGATTACTAATTTTCCTATTCTTTACGCGTCTGGAGGAAAATAAGCAACTCCAAAAGTATCACAAAGAATATGCTTCCTACGAATGTTCCTATCTCAGTTACGACTCAAGGCTTATCCGTATCATACATTCAAGATCGATTGACAATTAAAACTGTTACGTAATTAACTGGCAACTATGATATGCATAAAGATTGATCAGAAATCAACATATATAATTAAGCACCAAGAATCATGAATCAATGCCTGGAAGGTAAATAAGAAAGCAGGCATCACAACATATAGGATAGAATCATGCAAACCCTAGGATTAGAACATAAATTTAGCTAGACATAATTAACGGAATTAAATAAGAAATAATCATAAAAAATTTAAATTAAATAGATCAAACCCTTAGAAAAACGTCTGAGAACAATGGTTGGGTTCGTATCCAAACCCAACGGAAAACGGGAAAACGATGGAATTTATTCGGACAAAAGTGTTCCGAAGCGTCGACAATGCGTAGAACTAACGTAGAACAATGAAAAACTAAAGCTAGAATGAATCTAAATCAAAGCTAGAGTGCAAAAGAAGGAAAAATACTGAAAAACTAGACAAAAACGTGTAAAAACAGGTCTGGGGAAGGTTGGAGGCGCGAGGGGGTAATGCCCTATTTATAGAATTAGGGTTGAAACCCTAATTTTGGAGTCTGCCGCCATGCCTCGCGGCCGGGCTCGCGGTCGCGAGCTCGATCGCGAGGGATCTCCTCGCCTCGGCCATCCTCGGGTTCTCAGCAGGAGCGTGCGCGCCTACTTGCCTCGCGGCCACACCTCGCGGTCGCTAGGTGTGGTCGCGTCACACATAAAATCGCCGCGGGCACATCTCACGCCCGCTGGGAGTGCTCGCGTGCTCTGGCGTCCTCTCGCGTGTGCTGGTGTTCCCTCGCGGCCAACCTAGCGGTCGCTAGGCCGGTCGCGAGACATCTGTTTCTCGCGCATGCGGCTCACGCTCGCGTGTAGTTCCTCGCACCTGGGCTGACGGCCGCTAGGGAGGTCGCTAGACCCAGGTTTTTGCCCTCGTCTGCTCGTTCTTCGTTCCATGCTTCGGTTTTCAACTTATAAGCCTACAAAACACCAAAACGGAAACCATGAGCAGTATCTTCCAAAAATATGTAAAAGCATTGAGATCCAAGATCTAAAATCATCTTTAAATATCAACAATAAACGTGTAAAATGCACGTTTATCATGCCACAAGATACAATCCGGATGCGCATGTTCGGATTTTCTTTGCGCAATCAAGCAAAGGACTGGTTCAAGAGCTTAGACCGCACTGGCATAAACAGTTGGGAGAATCTTTGTGAAAAGTTTCTCTCGAAATATTTTCCACCGACTAAAGCACAAAAGATCATAGCCGAGATTTCCCACTTCTCCCAGTTAGGAGATGAGTCATTATTCGAGTCGTGGGAGAGATTTAGGGGCTTATTGAGAAAGTGCCCGCAACATGGATTCTCTAGGGAGCAGCAGATCACACAGTTCTATAGTGGGCTGACACCTCACACGAGGAGCATTGTACATGCATCGGCAGGAGGATGCCTGCTGAATCGACGCGTGGAGGAAGCTAGCAGAATTTTAGAAGAGATGGCTGCCAATAGCTATCAATGGCCCATGGAGAGGACACCTGTGGTAAAGGCGGCTACTGTTGAAGGCGATTCGAAATATGACAATATTATGGAGCAGTTCACCCTTCTGAGAAGCCAGTTCGAGAAGAAAAGGAAAGCAAATGGGGTTGCTCAAGTCAATCTTTGCAGAGTCGATATGAATGAGGCGTAAGACGTGAATTATATAAATCGGAGGAACCGTCACAGGAGGAATCCGTCATAATCCGAATAATGTAAATCATCCTGATTTCTCTTATGCTAACCCCAACAATTTTCAACAACCTCCGCCAGGCTTCTCAATGCAGAATGGAGTAATTCAAGTGGCGAAGAAGCAGAGCTTGGAGGACATGATGCAGCAGTTGGTTGTGAGCAACCAACAATTGACGATCAATGTAATCTGCTTCATAAGCAATACCGGGCAGAAGATAAATCATCTGGAGTCCACTGTAACGGCTATGGGGAAGCATATGAAGATGATGGAAAATCAAATTAGTCAGATAGCCACACAGCAGGACGGGCAACACAAGTCCGGCCAATTTCCGAGTAATACAGAGGTGAACCCGAAAAATCACTGTAATGCCATTCAATTGAGGAGTGGACGAGCTTACCAGAACCACTCGGGGCGAAACGGCGAAGATGGGGCAAAAGAGAAAGAACTCACGACCGAGCTCGCGATCGCGAGCCTGACCGTGAGACATCAGGCAGAAATTTCTTCACAGAGGCTCGCGACCAACCCTGCGACCGCTAGGACGGCCACGAGAAATCGGGCAGAGAGTTCGAACGAAGAGTCAGCGACCGAGCCCGCGACCGTGAGCCTGGCCGTGAAGAAGACCGCTGATGCAGCCCAGATGCCTAGCGACCACACTCGCGCCCACGAGGATGGCCGCGAGGCACTCCAAGTGAAGAAGTATCCGACCTATCTCCTCCGATTCTATTTTCGAGTCGATTAGCCAAGCCCAAGTATGATGAGAAGCTAACCCGGTTTATCGAGATGTTTCAAAAGGTGCACATCAATATTCCTTTACTTGATGCACTCCGAGACATGTCGGGATATGTGAAATTCTTGAAGGATGTCGTGGCCAATAAGAAGAAACTGGGGAAATTCGAGACGATAAATTTGTCTCAAGAGTACAGTGCTGTACTGCAAAAGAAGTTGCCGCTCAAACAGAAGGATCCAGGCAGCTTCACCATAGCGTGTGTCATCGGAGGACGGACATTCTCCAAATTTCTGTGCAACTTAGGGGCAAGCATCAACTTGATGTCGTTGTCCATATTCAATAGATTGGAGATTGGAGAGATCAAGCCGACCACCATTGCTCTCCAGATGGCAGACACATCAGTGACATATCCGAAAGGGATAGTGGAGGACGTTCTCGTGAAAGTTAGAGATTTTATCTTTCCAGCAGATTTCATGGTTCTCGACAAGCCAGAGGATGGGAACACGCCTCTTATTCTTGGGAGACCGTTCCTAGCTACCGACAGAGCACTGATCGACGTGCAAGATGGAGATCTCACCTTCAGGGTCAACGATGAGGAGATGAAAATCTCTACTTATGACGCAATGAAGCAACCTGAAGAGAAGACAATGGATGAATGTCGAGTTATAGAGCAGCTGCCTTCCACTCAATTACAATCATCTGATCCAGTGGAGTTTTGTATGCAGAACTCGATTTTCTCACCCTCGGACCTCGATGAGGCGTGTGATGAGATTTTAGAGTATCTTGAAGCCATCAAAGAAGTCAAGGCCCTCCCCGAGGAGTCAGTGCCTTATCTAGACGTGAGGAAGTCGATTGGAGGAGAAGATATTGTGGTGGCAAAGGAAGAGAACAAACCCAAGATGGAGTTGAAAGAGTTGCCTGACCACCTTTAGTATGCCTTTCTAGGTGAAGATGAGACATGTTCGATGATAGTATCCTCAGCTTTGACAGAGGAAGAGTCACGGAAACTGATGATTGTGCTGAAACAGCATAAGTCTGCGATTGGGTGGACTATTTCTGATATCAAGGGGGTCAGCCCTTCGATTTGCTTGCACCAAATCCTGTTAGAGAATGAGTACAAGCCAAATGTGAAACCTCAACGCCGCCTGAATCCGACAATGCAAGAGGTCATGAGGAAGGAAGCCCTGAAGTTATTAGACGCGGACATGATTTATGATATATCAGACAGCGAGTGGGTTAGCCCAACTCAAGTGGTATCCAAGCAAGGGGGTATCACAGTGATCAGAGACGAGAAGAATGAGCTTGTGGCAACAAGACTCGTGACGGGATGGAGAGTATGCATTGATTATCGTGCTCTGAACGTAGCCACAAGGAAGGACCATTTTCCCTTGCCCTTCATTGATCAGATGTTGAACAGACTGACGGGTTATGAGTTCTATTGTTTTCTAGATGGATATTCGGGGTACAATCAGATTGCCCTCGCCCCAGAAGATCAGCATAAGACGGCGTTCACGTGTCCTTATGAGTTTTGCCTATAGGAGAATACCGTTTGGATTGTGCAATGCTCCAGCCATGTTCCAAAGATGCATGATGTCCATCTTCCATGGGTTGATTGAAAATATTATGGAAGTATTCATGGATGACTTTTCCGTGTTTGGTTCTTCTTTTGACCATTGTCTCCACAATCTGTCCCATGTGCTACACAGATGTGAAGAGACGAATCTAGTGCTAAATTGGGAGAAGTGCCATTTTATGGTAAAGGAAGGTGTGGTGCTTGGCCACAAAGTCTCTGCAAAAGGTTTGGAAGTGGATCGAGCAAAGATTATGGCAATCGAGAAACTGCCTCCTCCCACAAATGTCAAATCCGTGAGGAGTTTTCTCGGTCATGCGGGCTTCTATAGAAGATTCATCAAGGACTTCTCTGCGATCACGAAGCCACTGTGTGGACTGCTCGAGAAAGATATAAAGTTCGTTTTCACTAGTGTTTGCTTGGGCGCATTCGAGAAATTGAAGCAAGCCCTGATATCGACCCCAATTTTGGTATCACCTGATTGGAGTCAACCGTTCGAGCTGATGTACGATGCTAGTGATTGGGCAGTGGGAGTTGTGTTGGGGAAAAAATGAGACAAGCTATTCAGAGTCATATATTATGCGAGTAAGACGCTCGACTCGGCTCAAATGAACTACACCACCACCGAGAAAGAATTACTTGTTGTGGTCTATGCTTTCGATAAGTTTAGACCTTATTTGGTGGGCACCCACACTATTGTCCACACCTACCATGCCGCCATTCGTCATCTGTTCAACAAGAAAGACTCGAAGCCGAGATTGGTAAGATGGATCCCCCTTTTTCAAGAATTCGACATGGAGATCAAAGATAGAAAAGGTTACGAGAATATGGTTGTAGACCACTTATCGAGATTAGAGAAGCCTGTCGAAGGAGAAGACAAGAGAATTGGGATCAAGGAGAACTTCCCAGACGAGCACATATTGAGCATCATTGATCATACACCATGGTACGCAGATTTTGTGAACTACTTGGTAATTGGAGTTATGCCTCCGTCGTGCAGTCATCATAAAAAAAAGAAGTTTCTCCACGATGTTAAGTTCTATTATTGGGATGATCCCCATGTCTACCGCCGATGTGCCGATGGTTTGATACGTCGCTATGTTCCCCAATGAGAATGGGAGGACATAATCCACGAGTGCCATGGCTCTTTAAATGGAGGACATTTTGCAGCAGCCAAGATGGCAGCAAAGGTTTGCCAAAGTGGTTTTTATTGGCCTTCGATCTTTAAGGATTGCCAAGAATTTATCAAGAGTTATGACAGCTGTCAAAGAACGGGAAACGTCACCAAGAAAGACGAGGTGCCGCAGAAGAGCATCATGGAAGTGGAACTATTTGATGTGTGGGGAATCGACTTTATGGGTCCGTTCCCCATGTCTTGTGGTTACACGTACATCTTTCTTGCTATGGAGTATGTCTCACGATGGGTAGAGGCGATTCCCACATCCACTAGCGACTCCGAGGTAGTGATCAAGTTTCTACACAAGAATATTCTGACTCGATTTGGAGTGCCGAGGGCGTTGATCAGCGATGGAGGGTCGTATTTCAACAACAAGTGGCTAGGCAATGTCCTAGCTAAGTGTGGCATGAAGCATAAAGTCACCTCTCCATATCATCCGCATGCGAATGGACAAGCTGAACTTGCAAAATAAGAGATTAAAAGGATTTTAGAGAAATCGGTTGTCAATAGGAAGGATTGGGCCAAGCAATTAGATGATGCTCTTTAGGCCTACCGGACTGCCTACAAAGCACCTATAGGTCTATCTCCATATCAACTGGTATTTGGGAAATCTTTCCATTTGCCGGTTGAATTGGAACACAAAGCTTATTGGGCCACAAGGAGAATCAACATGGATTTCAAGGAAGCCGGGTTGATGAGGGGTGAACAATTATTGGAGCTCGATGAATGGATGAACGAAGCTTTCGAGAACTCCCGGATATACAAGGAAAGAGCCCGGAAATTCCACGACCTTCTCATTCGTCCTAAAGGATTCTCTCCGGGTAATGAAGTCTTGCTATACAATGCCCGACTCCGTCTCTTCCCTGGAAAGCTGAAATCGAGATGGTCGGGGCCATATACTGTCTACCGAGCACACGCCAATGGGAGCTATGAATTGCTAGACTCGAGTGGCAACATTTTTAAGGTGAACGGGCAATACCTCAAATCCTACTTCAAGTCACACTTCGACCGTGAAGTCAAGGTGACCAAGCTTAATGAACCATGATGAGAGGTAACGTCGAGCTAGCAACAAAAAATCTAGCACTGGTTGGGGGGTAACCTAACTGTTCTACATGCTTTATGTTTTTCGTTTTGTTTAGTTTGGTTTTTCTTTGTTTTTGTCGTGTCGTGTCTTGTCGGTCATTTTCATGTTCCTAGGTATAACGGCTTTTATATATATATAAAAAAGGGCCTAGCGACTACCCTCGCGACCGCGAGGGGTGGCCATGAAAAAATGGGTAGAACGTTTTTGAAAAATCTGGGCACAGCTAGCGACCACCCTCGCGACCGCGAGGGTGGTCGCGAGAATTAGTCCAGAGAGCAACATGCCCAGCTCGCGATCGAGCTCGCGATCGTGAGCCCGGCCGCGAAGCGCGACCCGACCCGCAATCCGGACGTCAACCTGCGTGTTTCACCACTTTTTTTGAACTCCTTTTCCCCAAATTTTACACACACACACACACACACTTGTAGCAAAAGCACTCACCCCCAAGCACTATAAACCATTTTTCTTCAATTTCTTGTGCTTTAGATGTAAATTCCACTCAAGGTATGCTACATTTCCTTAATTCTTCTTAGATTTACACTTTACAGCATGAATTAGAAGGGTTTTGCCTATCATATCTTCTTGTTGTGGATTATTAAAGATTTGAGGATATAGAACCTATATTGCTAAATTTTACATGGTGTTTGAGCATGTTTCTTCCAATGTTAGGTCTATTGATGTTCATAGATGTATATTGTTGGTTTAATTTGCCTACATTGTTGAATTGGGTTGGAAATTTTTGAAAAATCTTGCGAAAACCTTACCGTCACGCGCGCTGCCCGACCAAGCTCGCGGCCGCTAGCCTGGCCGCGAGCATCTGCGCGAGCTTATGTGCGGGCGCGAGATGGTTCCTCGAGACCACCCTCGCGGCCGTGAGGCACCCCCAGAATGCGTTTTTCACAAGTTTTTGAGTTATGTGTGCGTTTTCTCTCCCTTGTTTTACCTTATAAGATCTTATATTAGTATGGAGGGAGGAATTTTACTAAGTTCAAGTTTGGGGGAGCTCTTAATATGGGTTGACGTTTACTTTGATTTTTGTTAATAAGTACGTGAGCCAACTTTGAAATATTTTTAGGTACATTATGTCGCGTTCATCCGGCCACAAGCGCAAGGGCAAGGAGGTCGTTTCCACGTCGCATGACGAACCACATGATGAGTTCCACCCCGAGACTTTTGGGGTGCTACTGCCAAATCCCTCGTTAAGGGATCGTTGGAGGAGATTGGTGCAGCTAAAGCACAGGCACTCAAGATTCATGTGCATCGATACTTGCCAAGCTACGGGGATAGCCAACGACGTAACGTGTCTAGATCAGAGGGTCGGTCTGTACCCGATTATCACAGCCAACTATCTGACGTACCGGACCCTAACTCTGGAGTTCCTTTCGACCGTCCATGTCCACAAAACGCAAGGGTCGCCGAACTACATCACATTCCAGATGGACAACGAACCCCGACGGCTCTCCGTGGATGAATTGAATGCTATCATCGATGGCGCTCCCGAGGGTAAATACATCGGGAATTTAGAGAACTCGGCTCAGAATATGTGGTTGTTGTTCGTGGACACAACATCGGAGCAAACACCGTACTATGACGCCTCCAGGGCCCAAACAAGTTCGATACGAAATCCTGCGGTCCGCTACTTCCACCGTCTCATCACCTTCACCATACATGGCCGCAACAATGCCGGCACAGTCCTCTCCCAGAACATGAGTCTCATGATTAGGGCTGCGACAAGACAGAAGATGCATGCTGACATGTTCCTCGCACAGCACTTCCAGATGCAAGCAGAGGTTTCGGGGAATGAGAAGATATGCATAGGGGGATTCGTTACCCCTATTGCCGAGTTTTTTCAGGTGACGATTCGCGAGAATCCTATCTCTCAGGATATTTTCCTGGACAAGCCCTATCCATACGTCCAGACGATCTTGAAGAGACATAGACCTTATTGCCTCCATTTCACACCTGTTCACAATAAGTTTGGGGGGAGTGGACGAGTTTGGTTGGTTGAGAGTCCTGTTTATGTTTTTATTTTTTTAAAGTTGTAATGCTTGGGGGCTTTCGTCGTGTCTTTGTTGTCGTTGTTGTGTCTGTCGATCAACGAGTTTAAGTGAAATGTGTTAATCCATGTGGCTAATGATGATAGAAATTTTCTGAAAAATTATGTTGATAGTGCACACGATAAGTTAGAAAATGACGCATGGATGACTTGAGATTGCTTAGCTTGTTGTTTTTCACCATTTGCTTAATACCGTGAGACTTGAACTTCACTGTATAAACATCTTGATACAATTTCTTTTAATTGTGTGATATCGTGCATGTAATCATCTTCTAGAACTTGCCGTATTTTTGGTATCGAAGGTGCAATATGTGTTTCGAATATGGAAAGGATAAAATTCCATCTTTGTCAACCACATATTTACCCATACACTAACCTTATGATATATACCGTTTGTCGCCTTCTTTGAGCTTGTATTAGACTTTATTTTTCTGTTAACCGGATGATAGGAGGTGAGGATAGATATGGGAATTAAGAGGAGTAAATTTGTTTTGATGTATTAAGTTGGGATAAAAGATGGAGAGGTACCTCTGTAGAAAAGAATGGTACCTCTGTAGAAAAGAATGAACCCTATAAGCTCTATCAAAAAGAAAAAAATGTTGTACGTATTACATAGGATCCTCTGTGGAAAAAGAATGATACCTCTATGGTAAAGAATGAGCCCTATGTGAATAATGTGAGCATAAAGGAATTTTCATCAAAAATATAGGTTTCTCATGTTTAAGAAACGTTGATTTAGCATGTTGGAAAGAAAAAGGGAAATGGACAAAGTCCATATGAGTTAAATTATGAATGGAGGTGCTTGGAGTTATTTTTGAGTCACTTAACCATATATTACCCTACCTTAACCAATGTGCCTACATTACAACCTTTGAAAAGACCTTTTTGATCCTAATTTGAACGCATTTGATGTGGTGGAGATATTAGAGAAACGGCAAGCCTATGGTAAGATTTTGCATTGCATTGATCTTTGAGTGTATACACGTCCTTAATTTTCTTATGAGTTTGAGTGTACTCTATATATTACACACATGCCGTTGTGAGGGTTGAATTGAATGAGATTTTTGCTTTCAATGGCTGTACATTGTCGAGTTGACTAATGTCGTCATGTGTACTAGTGTTTTCGAACGTTGAAAGATTTCTGAGGCTTGTTATGGTTATCACCTTTGCTGACGCTCGTTGATCTTTCGTTGTGTTTTTCTTTATGTTTTTGTTTTGTTTTGTTTGAGGACAAACAATGCTTCAAGTTTGGGGGTTTGATAAACGCGCTTTTTACTCATTTATTGTTGATATTTTAAGATGAATTTAGATCTATTAAATGCGTTTATGTATTGGATCTTAATGCTTTTATTAATTTTTGGAAGATACTGCTGTTGGGTTCCCCTTTGGTGTTGTGTAGGCTTATAGGTTGATAATCGAAGCCTGAAACGAAGCACGAGCCAAAGGAGGAAGAGAACAGGGGCTAGCGGCCTTCCTAGCGACCGCTAGCCCAATCGCGAGCTGAAGAACGAATTTCGCCCAGAACCTAGCGACCGACCTCGCGATCGCGAGGCAGGCCGCTAGGAAGGACGCCGCGACCGCGAGCCCCGCCCACGAGAGCCAGGGAAAAGCCTTTGCCCGATTTCTCGCGACCAAGGCTAGCGAACGCGAGCTCGGTCGCAAAGCACACCTAACGGGCGCGAGTCCAGCCGCAAGCCGACCGAAGAAGCGCGCGCCCAGATTCCTCGCGACCGAGCTAGCGACCACGAGCCCGGTCGCGAAGCGAGGTGGCTGGATAAAAAATTAGGGTTTCGCCCTTTGCCTATAAATAGGGCATGCGCCCCCCTCGCACCCCCATACTCTCCAGCACGTTTTACGCTAGTTTTTCATAGTTTTTCATATTTTTTTACTTTAGCTTTGCTTTAGATTCATTTAGCATTAGTTTTTCCATTATTCTATATTAGTTCTACACATTGTTATCGCTTTGGAACGTTTTCGTCCGAACGATTTCTGTCTTTTCCCGTTTTCCGCTGAGGTTGGGATACGAACCCAATGATTTTTCTTCAAACGCCACATTACGGGTTTTATCTATATAATTTCTATTTCTATGATTATTTCATATTTTATTTCGTTTATTATGTCTAGCTAATTTCCGTTCTAATCCTAGGGTTTGCATGATTCTATCCTGAATGTTGTGATTTCTGCTATCACTATTTACCTTCCAGGAATTGATTTATGATTCTTGGTGCTTAATTATATGTGTTAATTTCTGATCAATCTTGATGCATATCTAGTTGCCAATTAATTACTTAACCGTTTTAATTGTCAACGATCTTGAATGCATAATAGGAATAAGCCTTGAGTCGTAGCTGAGATGGAACATTCGTAGGAAGCATTTTCTTTGTGATCCTTTTGGAGTTGCTTATTTTCACCTAGAGACGTAACAGTAATAGGAAAAATTAGTAATCAACTACCACAATTGTCGAATCGAAATTGTTGGTTACATATGTGATCTTCCATCTTATCTCGGATTAAAATTGGTTAATAGGAAGCAGGATAAACATACGTTGTGAGTAGGATTAATGCATCCCTAGGGTTAGTCTTTCTATCTTATAATCTCTTTGAGTGTTTATTGTTTTCGTTTATTTTTGCATTGTGACCTTTGGCTTTGGATTTAATATTCGAAGCCCTAAAACCTTATCAAACCAAATCTATTCTTGAATAATGATTAATTATTGTTGAGTTAGCTTCTGTGTTTTTTGTGATACAATCTCTGTGGATACGATACTCGACTTACCTTTATACTTGCACATTTTCGTGTTAGAAAAGTGAACGATCAGTCTCTGTACTTCGTCCTAAAACCTAAGGGCAAGCTGGGGCTAGGGGGCCTGGTGTACGTGACGACCAAAAAGGGGCGACTACCCCTTGGTACCTTTAACCAACGACATACACTCGTGGTGAAAACCTTTGAACCTATGACCGATATCTTGACCAATATCTCAACGTGTGGAACCCTTGGCCCAACTGCTTGTTATTTGACTTTTACCTTGTGTTTAATTTTCAGTTTTACTTTCTGCTCAAGATCTATCTCTCAGTACATTTCTAATGAGACCATCAGCCTGACTGACACCTTGCCCTCTGGGCAACCTCCTACTCAAACTGTGACATCTCGAGTAACAACACAACCAGCTCTCTTGGGTTCGACCCCTTAACTTGCCGTATACGGAACTATGTGTTCAAATTGAAGGAGATTACAAGTAGTATCTTGGCGTGCCGAGGACCTTTGACGACGAGTTTTAGGTGGTCGCAAGATTGGTGCCATTGCCGGGGAGCTGCGCTATTCTAGTGTTGTTACTCATTTTTTTATTTTTTTGTTTGGTTTTTGTATGCTCCGACCTAACCTTGCAGGCGAGGATGGAGAGCTCTTGTTTAACCCAGAGATTGAGAGAACCATTCAGAGAAGGAGAGGTGAGGAGAACGCTTGTCTTGAGGAGGCATGGACCAAGGCAAGACAACATGGAGGAGAGGAATCAACAAAACCCACCACCTCCAGAAGAGCATACGCTGCGGGAGATGATGTTACCGAAAAACAACAGTCTCCGACCTTTAGGCATCACTTTGCCCGAGATCTAGGACAACTGAGTTGAGGCACTCTTTCATGCAGATCCTGCCGAGCTTCGGCGATATACCGAGAGAGGACCCCTAGCGCCATCTCCCGGACTTTGAAATGGTGTGTAATACCAAAGGTGTGTGGATGAAGTCAAGAAGAAGTACATCCGACTCATATCCTTTCCATTCACTCTCCACGACGGTGTTCAAGAGTGGCTGTACACTTTGCCTACGGGTAGTGTCACTACTTGGCAGGGCTTCAACAGAAGTTCCTTGAGAGATACTATCCCATCTCAAGGATACAAAGCGTGAGGAAAAGGATGAGATCCCTCCAGTTGGGGAATGGTGAGACAGTGTACGACTATTGGTGTCGTTTCAAGTCCATCTTCGCAAAATGTCCCAACCATCAAATCTCTGATCAAGATTTGATTCAATACTATGTGAATGGCTTGAGGCCGACTCAGATGCAGCTCATGAGTGCTGCGTGCGGAGGTTCCATCCTCAACAAACAACCCAGCGAGGCATTCAAACTACTCGAAGACTTGGCTGAAGAGTCTCGAGATGATGCCAACGCAATGGTCAAGACGATGCCCAGCCCAGAAGCTACCACTTCAGACAGATCCGACATGAAGGATATGAAGACCATGATGAAACAAATGATGGATCTGTTGAGGCCCACTATGGCCAAGAAGAATGTCAAAGCGTGTCAGCTTTGCTTTGCCACCACCCAAAACACGAACGAATGTCTACAAGTAGCCGAAGAAGAAAAGGTGAATGCCTTTGGGCATGTCAACAACGGTGGTGGAGGAAACACTCAAGGTCAGAAGCCCCGCTTCGACCCATACAACCCACCGTGGAAGAATCATGAGAACTTGAGGTACGGAGGCACACACTATCAAGCACCTCCTGGGTAGAACCCACCTCAAGCTCGGCCATCTTTAGCCGAGATAGTGCACAGTCAAGGAGCTACACAAGAGAGGATAGTGCAAGACCTCGACAAGTTCAAAACAGAGACAAGAGGAGTCCTGCAATCTGTGCTGACCCAGCTGAACACCTTGATGCAAGAGATCTCAAAGATCAATCAAAGGCAAGGGACACCTCCATCTCAAGTGCAAATCCAGCCCAATGCGCACGTCAACGCAATCAACTTGAGGAGCGGCAAGAACTTGCCAAGCAGGGAGGGAGCCCCAGTCAAGAAGACAGTCGAGATAGAAGACATAACCGAGGAAGTCGAGGACTTCGTCAAGGAACCTGAACCCGAGGTGAATGCCTCCTTGCCCAAGGTAGCAGACAAGACAGAGATCAAGATCAGATCTCCCTTTCGAGGAAGGTTGGCAAGGAACAAAGAAGCTGAAGAGATGAATGAGATGATCAAGATCTTTAAGAAGGTAGAGATCAACATACATTTGATCACTGCTTTGACCTCGATGCCGAGGTGTGCCAAGTTCCTCAAAGAGCTGTGTACCAAGAGAGTCAAGTACACAGACGATGCAAAGTTCCAGATGGGCGAGAATGTCTCAGCCGTACTTAAGCGAGACCTCCCAATCAAGTGTAGATCGCTACTTTTTCTAACACGAAAACGTGCAAGTAGATAGGGTAGTCGAGTATCGTATCCACAGGGATTGTAACACGAAAACACAGAAGCTAACTCAATAATAATTCATCATTATCCAAGGACAGATTTGGTTTTGAAAAGGTTTTATGACTTCGAATATTAAATTCAAAGTCAAGAACAAAAAAAAGGAATAAAGACAAATAAACAAATACTCAAAGAGATAATAAGATAGAAAGACTAACCCTAGGGATGTATTAATCCTACCCACAGCGTATGTTTATCCTGCTTCCTATTAACCAATTTTAATCCAGACAAGATGGAAGATCAAATATGTAACCAACAATTTCAATTACGACAATTGTGGCAGTAGATTACTAATTTTCCCTATTACCGTTACGTCTGTAGGTGAAAATTAGCAACTTCAAAAAGATCACAAAGAATATGCTTCCTACAAATGTTCCTATCTCAGCTACGACTCGAGGTTTATTCGTATTATGCATTCAAGATCGATTGATAATTAAAATTATCAAGTATTCAACTGGCAACTAGATATGCATTAAGATTGATCAGAAATTAACACATATTATTAAGCACCAAGAATCACAAATCAATGTCTGGAAGGTAAATAACAATAGCAGGAATCACGACACTTAGGATAGAATCATACAAACCCTAGGATTAGAACAAGAAATTTAGCTAGACATAATAATCGAAATAAAATATGAATTAATCATAAGAATAGAAATTATATAGATAAAACCCGTAATGTGGCGTCTGAAGAATAATCGTTGGGTTCGTATCTCAACCTCAGCGAAAAATGGGAAAATACAGAATTCGTTCGGACGAAATCGTTCCAAACGATAACAATGCGTAGAATTGATATAGAATAATGGAAAAACTAATGCTAGATGAATCTAAAGCAAAGCTAAATTGAAAATATATCAAAAACTGAAGAAAACTAGAGTAAAAACGTGCTGGAGGAGTTGGGGGCGCGAGAGATAATGCTTGGGCTATATATAGGCGCAGGATGAAACCCTAATTTGCGCCCAGCTGCCTCGCTTCGCGGCCGAGCTCGCGGTCGCTAGCTCGGTCGTGAGGATCTGGGCCGTGAGTTTCTTCGGTAAGCTCGGGGTTGGATTCACGCCCGTTTGCTGTGCTTCGTGGCCGAGTTCGCGGTCGCTAACTTGGCCGCGTGAAATCGGGCAGAAGCTTTTCGGAGGCTCTCGCGGGCAGGGCTCACGGTCGCTTGGCTTTGCCTCGCGACCTACCTAGCGGTCGCTAGGTCGGTCGCGAGAACCTGGGCAGAATGCTTCCACAGATGTTCATGATCAGGGCTCGCGGTCGCTTGGCTTCTCCTCGCGGCCGGCCTAGCGGTCGTGAACGTGATCGCTAGGCCATGATTCTTTTCATCTTTGGTTCGTGCTTCGCTTCATGCTTCGATTATCATCTTATAAGCCTACAAAACACCAAAGAGGAACCCAAGAGCAGTATCTTCCAAAAATAGTTAAAAGCATTAAAGATTCAATATATAAACGCACTTAATAGATCTAAATACACCTTAAAACATCAACAATAAACGAGTGAAAAGTGCGTTTATCAAACCCCCAAACTTGAAGCATTGTTTGTCCTCAAACAAAAACAAAACAAAAACACAAAGAAAGACACAACGAAAGATCAACGATCGTCAGCAAAGGTGATAACCATAACATTAAAGACGTGTATACACTCAAAAATCAATGCCATGCAAAATCTTACCATAGGCTTGCCATTTCTCTAATATCTCCACCATATCAAATGCGTTCAAATTAGGATCAAAAAGGTCTTTTCATAGGTTGTAATATAGGCACATTGGTTAAGGTAGGATAATATATGGTGGAAATTCATATATATATATCTGTTAAGGAATGTCAATTATAGTTACCAACATAAAATGTCAATATAGCCAACTTCATCGCCTATATCGGACTATTATCACCAAATGATACCAATAGGTCCAACCAAATAGTTGGACCTATTGGTACTATTTGGTGATAATAGTCCCATAGGGCGATGAAGTTGGCTATAATTGACATTTTATGTTGGTGGCTATAATTGACATTCCTTAACTGATGGCTATATAAAACTTTTCTCTAATATATGGCTAAGTGACTTAAATGTAACTCCAAGCACCTCCATGTATGCAATCAACTCATATGGACTTTGTCCATTTCCCTTTTTCTTTCCAAAGTGCTAAATCAACGTTTATGCAACGTAAGGTACCTATATTTTGATTAAAGACCCTTTATGCTCAAAACACATAGTAAAATCATCATTACTTTTTCTTTTCTTTTCTAGAGCTTATAGGGTCCATTCTTTACCACAGAGGTACCATTCTTTTCCACAGAGGTACCTCTCTATCTTTTATCCCAACTTAATACATCAAATAAAAATTACCCCCTTTTGATTCCCATATCCATCCTCACCTCCTATCATCCGGTTAACAAAATAACAAGGTCTAATAAGGCTCAACGTAGGTGACAAATGGTGTATATATGTAAGGGTTAGTGTATAAATGTGGTTAACAAAGATGGCCTTTTATCCTTTCCATATTCAAACACATATTGCAGCCTCGACACAGAAAATACGGTAAGTTCTAGAAGATAGTTACATGCACGATATCACACATTTAAAAGAAACTGTACTATGATGTTTATACAATGAAGCTCAAGTCTCACAGTTTAAGCAAATGGTGAAAAACAACAAGCTAAGCAATCTCAAGTCATCCATGCGTCATTTTCTAACATATCATGTGCACTATCAACATATTTTTTAGAAAATTTCTATCATCATTGGTCACATGGATTAACACATTTCACTTAAACTCGTTGATCGACAGACACAACAACGAAATCAAAAGACACGACAAAAGCCCCAAAATGTAAAAACTTTACAAGACAAAGCGAAAAATAAAAGAACTCTCAACCAAACAAACTCTTCCACTCCCCCAAAACTTATTGTGAACAGATGTGAAATGGAGGCAATAAGGTTTGCAGAAAAGAGTGATTGGTAGAGACCTTACCTCAAATGCCGCACTACTCCGGCGGCGAATATAATCCTCGCCACGGATCCCATCGCTACATCATCTCCATCATTTGACATTGGTGTTCTTAATGCGCCTGGTGTTGGGCGAGGAAGGCCTGTTGTTGGGCCATCATGGAGGTTAGGCTCCCGTCGATGTGGTCTAGACGACCATCTATGCGATCCAATGCGCGACCTATCTCGCGCTCGCTGCTCTTCTTCTTTCCTTCCTATCTTCCTTGCTTCTTCTCTCGATCTCGCCTTGCGCATTTAAGCGCTAAGCCCATCCTTAGTGAAAACGTGAGCACATGTTTCAATTAGCATCCAGCTGCCCAATTCTGCTTAGTCTGGTGAGATCTGTGTTGGGCAGGCGAAATATGGACTGGCCGTTCTTGTCATAGAGCAGCCAGAGGTAGTGGCTGGGGTGTCTCTTCAGGAACGCCTGGATGTAAAGATAAGGCTTGTCCAGGAAAATATCCTGAGAGATGGGATCCTCGCGCATCGTCACCCCAAAAATCGGCAATAGAGGTGATAAATCCCCCTATGCATATCCTCGTATTCCCCGAAACCTCTGATTACATCTGGAAGTGCTGGGCGAGGAACATGCCGGCTTACATCTTTTTTCTAATCACAGTACCAATCAGGAGACTCATATCCTGTGAAAGGACTGTGTCGGCGTTGGTGCGGCAATGAATGGTGAAGGTGAGAAGGCGGTGGAAGTAGCGGATCGTCGGGTTTCGTATCGAACTTGCCTTTGCCCTTGAGGCATCATAGTAGGGGGTCTGCTCCGCTGCTGTGTCCAATAACAATGGCCACATCTGTTGAGCCGAGTTCTCTTAATCCCCGATGTAGTTGCCATCGGGGGCACCATCGATGATAGCGTTCAATTCATCCACTGAGAGCCGGCGGGGCTCGTTGTCCATCTGGAATGTGATGTAATCTGGCGACCCTTGCGTCTTGTGGACATGGACGGTCGACAGAAACTCCAGTGTTAGGGTCCGGTACGTCAGATAGTTTACCGTGATAATAGAGTACAGACCGGCCCTCTCGGCTAGCCACGTTACGTCGTTGTCTATCCCCATTGCTTGGCAAGTGTTGATGCACATAAATCTCAAGTGTCGGTGCTTCAGTTGCACCAATCTCTTCCAACGGTCCCTTGACGAAGGATTCGACAGTCGCAACCCAAAAGCCTCGGGGTGGAACTCATCGTGTGGTTCGTCGTGAGACGATGAAACAACCTCCTTGCCCTTGCGCTTGCTTCCTGATGAACGAACGCGACATAATGTACCTAAGGATATTTCAAAGTTAGCTCATGTACTTATTAAAAAGAAATTCAATGTCAACGTCAACCCATATCAATATATATAGCTCCCCTGAACTTGAACATAGCAAAATTCCTCCCCCCATACTGACATATTATCTTATAAGGTATAACAAGGGGGATAAACGCACACACAAACTCAAAAATGCGTGAGAACGCATTCTGGGGCTGCCTCGCGGCCATCCTCGCGGTCGCAAGGGTGGTCGCTAGGCACTAATCCACGACCGCGCGTAAGTTCGCGGCCAGGCTTGTGGCCACGAGCTCGGTCGCGAGTCACGACTGACAGCTAGGGTTCGAGAATTTTGAACCCCCAAATCAACAATGTAGGTCAATTCCTTCCACAATACATGTTCATTAACACCATTATACCTAACATTGTAAGAATCATGCTCAAAAACTATGGAAGGTAGCAATATAGGCTCAAGTTCTTCAAATTTCAATATTCCACAACAAGAAGCAATAAATGGTAAAAAAAAAAACCTTCTAATTCATGCTATAAAGCGTAAATCGAAGAAGAATTAAGGAAATGTAGCATACCTTGAGTGTAATTTACGTCTAAAGCACAAGAAATTGAAGAACAATGTTTGAGCTTTTAGAGTGAGTTCTTGATTTGCTGAAAATATGTGTGTGGGTGTGTGAAAATGGGGGAAAGGGGTTAAAATGTGTTAAAACACGCAGGTCGACGTTCGGTTCGTGGGTCAGTCGCACCTCACGGCCGGGCTTGCAGTCGTGAGCTAGGCCGCAGCTCTGCCCAATAACGTTCTGCCTGATTTCTTGCGGCCGGGCTCGCGGTCGCGATTTCGGTCGCTAATCATGGCCAGCTCTTTTCCAAGCGTTCTTCCCACTTTCACGCGGCCGCCCTCGCGATCGCGAGGGTGGTCTTGTGTACTTTTTTTTTTTTTATGTTTTAATAAAAGCAAATATATTTTGGGACCTAAAAACGACCAACAAGACACGACACAACAAAAACAAAGAAAAACAAGACAACCAAAACGAAACACATAAAGCGGGTAAATATGTTGGGTTACCTCCCAATCAGTGCTAGATTTTTCATCGCTAGCTCGACGTTACCTCTCATCATGGTTCATTTAGCTTGGTCACCTTGACTTCGCGGTTGAAGTGTGACTTGAAGTAGGATTTGAGGTATTGCCCGTTCACCTTGAAAATGTTGCCACTCGAGTCTAGCAATTCATAGCTTCCATTGGCATGTGCTCGGTAGACCGTATAAGGCCCCGACCATCTCGATTTCAGCTTTCCAGGAAAGAGTCGGAGACGGGCATTGTAGAGCAAGACTTCATTTCCCGGAGAGAATCCCTTGGGACGAATAGTGAGATCATGAAATTTTCTTGCTCTTTCCTTGTAAATCCGGGAGTTCTCGAAAGCTTCATTCCTCCATTCATCAAGCTCTAATAATTGTTCACCTCTCATCAACCCGGCCTTCTTGAAGTCCATGTTGATTCTCCTTGTGGCCCAATAAACCTTATGTTCCAACTCAACCGGCAAATGGCAAGATTTCCCAAATACTAGTTGATATGGAGATAGACCTATAGGCGCTTTGTAGGCAGTCCAGTAGGCCCAAAGAGCATCATCCAATTGTTTGGCCCAATCCTTCCTATGGACAACCGATTTCTCTAAAATTTTCTAGATCTCTCGGTTTGCGAGCTCAGCTTGCCCATTCACCTGCGGATGATATGGAGAGGTGACACGGTGTTTAACACCATACTTAGCTAGGACATTGCCTAGCCACTTGTTATTGAAATACGACCCTCCATCGCTGATTAACGCCCTAGGCACCCCAAATCGAGTCAGAATATTCTTGTGTAGAAATTTAATCACAACCTTGGAGTCACTAGTGGCTGTGGGAATCGCCTCTACCCATCGTGATACGTACTCCACAAAGAAGAAAATATAGGTGAAACCACAAGACATGGGAAACGGACCCATAAAGTCGATTCCCCACACATCAAATAATTCCACTTCCATGATGCTCTTTTGCGGCATCTCATCTCTCTTGGTGACGTTTCCGATCCTTTGACAGTTGTCACATATCTTCACAAACTCTCGGCAGTCCTTGAAGATTGAAGGCCATTAAAAACCACTTTGGCAAACCTTTGCTGCCGTCTTGGTCGCTGCAAAATGTCCTCCATTTAAAGAACTGTGGCACTCATGGATTATGTTCTCCCATTCTCCTTGGGGAACACAGCGACATATCAAACTATCGGCACATAGTCGGTAAAGGTGGGGATCATCCCAATAATAGAACTTGACGTCATGGAGAAACTTCTTTTTTTGATGGTGACTGCAAGAAGGAGGCATGACCCCAATTACCAAGTAGTTCACAAAATCTGCGTACCATGGCGTATGATCAATGATGCTCAATATGTGCTCGTCTGGGAAGTTTTTCTTGATCCCAATTCTCTTGTCTTCTCCTTCGACTGGCTTCTCTAATCTTGATAAGTGGTCTACAACCACATTCTCGCAACCTTTTCTATCTTTGATCTCCATGTCAAACTCTTGAAGAAGGAGGATCCACCTCACCAATCTCAGCTTCGAGTCTTTCTTGTTGAACAAATAGCGAATGACGGCATGGTCGGTGTGGACAGTTGTGTGGGTGCCCACCAAATAAGGTCTAAACTTATTGAAAGCATAGACCACTACAAGTAATTCATTTTTCGTGGTGGTTTAGTTCATCTGAGCCGAGTCGAGTGTCTTACTTGCATAATATATGACTCTGAACAGCTTGTCTCGTTTCTATCCCAACACGGCTCCCACTGCCCAATCACTAGCATCGCACATGAGCTCGAATGGTTGACTCCAATCTGGTGAGACCAAAACTGGAGTCGAGATTAGAGCTAGCTTCAATTTCTCGAATGCCCCCAAGCAATCACAAGTGAACACGAACTTTGTATCCTTCTCGAGCAATCCACACATTGGCTTCGTAATCGCAGAGAAGTCCTTGATGAATCTTCTATAAAAGCCCGCATGACCGAGAAAACTTCTCACGGATTTGACATTTGTGGGAGGAGGCAGTTTCTCGACTGCGACAATCTTCGCTCGATCCACTTCCAAACCTTTTGCAGATACTTTGTGACCAAGCACCACACCTTCCTTTACCATGAAATGGCACTTCTCCCAATTGAGCATTAGATTCGTCTCTTCACATCTGTGTAGCACTTGGGACAGATTGTGGAGACAATGGTCAAAACAAGAACCAAATACAGAAAAATCTTCCATGAATACTTCCATAATATTTTCAATCAAGCCGTGGAAGATGGACATCATGCATCTTTGGAACGTGGCTGAAGCATTGCACAATCCAAACGGCATTCTCCTATAGGCAAAAACTCCATACGGACACGTGAACACCGTCTTGTGCTAGTCTTCTAGGGTGATGGCAATCTGGTTGTATCCCGAGTATCCATCTAAAAAGCAATAGAACTCATAACCCGCCAGTCTGTCTAACATCTGATCAATGAAGGGCAAGGGAAAATGGTCCTTCCTCGTGACTGCATTCAGAGCACAATAATCAATGCATACTTGTCATCCCGTCACGAGCCTTATTACCACAAGCTCGTTCTTCTCGTCTCTAATCACTGTGACATCCCCTTTCTTGGATACCCTACAACATTCGCCGGCACCAGCTCCGGAAACAGAGGCGATAGGCCAATTGTAGTTGATCCCGTCTCAAGGTCTTGAGTTGGGCTAACCCACTCACTGTCTGATAAAGCATAAATCATGCCCGCGTCTAATAACTTCAGGACTTCCTTCCTTACGACCTCTTGCATTGCCGGATTCAGGCGGCGGCGAGGTTGCACCTTTGGCTTGTACTTATTCTCTAACAGGATTCGGTGCATACAATGTTAGATTTGTATACTGAAAGCAGTTTTGGCTGAGCTTGTATACAATGTTTCCTGTTACCACTATTGCAATCTCCTATCTGAATTGAATACTTGATTGCATATATCTGTGTCCCCTTATCTCATAGATAAGTTAGATCATATAGTGTGTAGAAGATCACAGAAGTATGTATGATTGGTCAAGCTTAATGAGATATAAAAAGTTTCACAGCTGAGACACCTTGAGGACGAGTTGTCGGTATAGGCTGCGATATAGATAAGAAGTGACTTGACTTAGTTGCTTGTCTATGCTGGCACGCGTCTTTGACGTATTGAAGGATCACGATGAGATGAGTTCTTCTATCCGACCGTAGTGAAGAACCCAGATCTCGGTGACTCACGATGATCTAAATCTCGATAAGGTATTAGATGAGTATGAGTTCTTGACCATCACTTTGACTTGTTATGGGTGAGGGTTATATGTTCTAACCCAATATTCTCCGCGATTTGGGTGGTGGCGGTGCTTGTATGTCATGCTAGTTATCTCAGACGAGTCACCGTATCCGTTAAGGATGATGACGCCCCTTAAGGAGCTCAAAGGTTTATTGTACTAAACCACAGAGGTTGAGTTAGCTCAAGTACAATAATAAGGTTGAGTTCTACTACTTAAGGAATTAAAGATATTAATTATTTTAAGCGATCGAATGCTATAAATAATTAATGGACGTTCGATATCTTAAATACGGGATTCAAATGTCTAAGTGCAAGCCCGACTCAACTTCGTAATAAAGGGTAAGTCAAGATTTATTCTCTAGTGGCATGAATAAATGTTTATAAATTAATTTATGTTCGGGTCAACATAAGATAATTAATTTATTTGAGGCCCATCTTTATTCCTTGCATTTGATCCACAATTTGGCCCATCCGTGCCCGTAGCTAAGTATGGAAATCGGCGCCTCTCTCTACAAGGTAATGATTTGATTCTCTTTATCCTAAAAGGATATTATTATATTTATGGGATATGCATAGATCCTTTCCATATAGGATTATGGTAATAATCTATGGTAATTTCCATATGGGATTATGGTAATTTCCATATGGGATTATGGTAATTTCCATATAGGATTATGGTAATGCATTATAAATATGAGGTAAGAGATTAAATCTAGGTAAATGATTAATAATCATCATCATTATTTTCGAGAATTTGAGGGTTCATCCTTTGAGAGATTTTCGAAAATTCTTGAGAGCTTGAGGGTGATTTTCGAAGCATTCTCCATAGATCGCCTTCACCGACGTTGGAGATTGGGCAACCGGGATACAGTCCAGAAGGTCAAAGCACGAGTCTCGATCCATTCCGCCTCGATGATTCAAAGGTAAACACGAGAAAACCCCAACGTGTTGCAATTAATTATATAGGTGCATGCTAGGTATATAATCAATGTATGGTGAATTAAACATCCAAGATAGATCCTCGGAGATGGCTAAACATAGTTTTCCCAACACTTGGTATCGAGCCCGGATCGTGATCTTGGCTCATTGGATTAATTCACGCTTGATTATTACGCGCAATATATTAATTGTTGAATCATCGCTCATCGTGGCTCGCTTTTTTTTTTGTCGGATTTTGTTTTCACCACGAGAAAATCCGTGGTTAGATTAGATTTATTTTTCGTAAATCTTATCCGTAAAAGTAAAGCGAGCAAGCGGCCGGATCGAGACGACGGAAAAATGGGTCGCACGGCGTGCGCGACGGCACGCAGGCGTGCACGGCGCCGCGACGCCGCGCGTGACGGGCCGAGCCTGCATCCGCTTTTGCCACCGAACCCGTTTGAAGTCCGTCCGTGCCGTGCACGCGAGGCCCGCTTTCCGTCCGCGCCGTGCACGCGAGGCCCATTTTCAAGATTATAAAGATCTGTGCTTTGCAATTCTATGTAATAGATTAGGCGGGAAAGTGCGATTCCACGAGTGGCCACGATGAACGTTTTATTTTATTTTTATCGCTCATTGCATGTCGTGGATGTTTAAATTATCGCGATAGCATGCTATGTATGTTTAAATTACGCCGACAAATCTTTAAGTGTTTTCGTAATTGGGTGCGCATAGTAAGCATGCTAGGTTTATCGCGTTCTCAAGCATATTTTAGAATTCTGCGAGCATGTTTTACATGTTGAGTTCTATAGAAAAGCATGCTAGATTACGTGATCCGCATGGACAAACCTTTTGAACAAAAAGACTAAGCAAGTAACACGACATATTAATTTTCAAATTAAAATGTCAAGACCTCCACCTTTGATCTCTAAACAAAGTGATACGACTTGTGAGTAAACGCCCACACGCGCGGCTTGCTTGCACTGCTTATCATAAGTTTGTTAGATGAGATTTCTAAATAAAACATTTTAAATCTATTGAGAAGTGGGAGTTTCATGTAAACGCCCACACGCTGGCTTGCATGTGCGATTTTCATAAGTTCTCTAGAGATGGATATAAAATGAGATAACAAAAGAATTTGGATTAGAGCGGTATGGTCTAGTGAGTATGCCAATTCTAAGAATTTATTTTCTCACGTTAAAATTGTGGTCATTTCTTAGACATCACCTCGAGTACAACTTCCCGAAGTCCCTTCTTGTGATAGTGATGTGGTCTAGTAAGGTCCAATCGTTAATTTCATTTGTCATAAGGATAAGTTGACATGGATTGAAATTAAACGACTAAAAGGTATATTTTAGTCCAGTCGAGGGTTCATGTAAACGCCCACACGCGGCTTGCATGTGGGATTCCTTGGGCGATTGGAGGTTTCAATTAATATTGTTTTATCAAAAGGTTACAATATTATTGTTACGAATTATGTGCGATCGTATGCTTATGTGTTTACATTATCGCTTCGTGATATGTCTCTTACAACGATTATCAATATGCTCGCATAAAATCTGTTATCCGTCCAAATTTTATCGAGTGAAAGCGAAACATGGAATATGCTCTTATCGTTGAAGAACACATGTTTGTTCTCACTACTCCTAAACCCGATGCCCTTCTCGACGATCGACTAATGAGCAAGCGAGAGTCAAGACTTTGGAATAAGTCAAACAATATGGCTAAATGTTATATGATGACTACTATGTTCAAAGGCTTGCAGTACTGCACATCGATCGATGGTGACGCGATCGATATTTGGTCAAGTCTCGAGAGTAAGTTTGGGCGATCGGATCGGACGATCGCTTCCACACAATGAGAGAAATCTTGGCGTGTAAGATGGAAGAAGGAAGTTCGGTCCATGAACATGTCTCCACACGACTCATCTCATGGATAGTCTTGATCAGTTGGGAGGAGGTATTGACGGCGAAGCCAAGGTCGATATCATCCTCAATACACTGCCCAAGTCTTTTGAGAACTTTCGCGTGAATGCGATCATGAGCAAGACTGAGTATACACTTAGTCAGTTGCTCAATGATCTCGTGGTTACGGAAGGAGTTATGGGCAAAGGAGCACATGCTCTTGCTAGCACATCTAAGGGCCCAAATTTTCCGTTGCAAAATGGAAAAAGAAAAAGGGGCACCAAAGGTGGTAGAGGCAAGGGAAATAGTGGGAGTAATGGGAGCAAGAACATGGCTGCCACCGGAGGCTTGAAGAAGCCAAAGGAGAAGGGCAAGTGCTTCAAGTGCGGTAAGACTGGGCATTGGAAGGCTAAGTGCCCTATGCTCAAGGCTCAAGGTACGCCGTTTTCTTTAGTAACGGAAACATGTTTAGCAACTTGTTCTACCCATTCTTGGGTAGTAGACACGGGTGCGACTGATCATGTTTGTTACACCTTGCAGGGGTTCCTGCGGACAAGGGAGCTGAGTAATGGCGAGATAACGATCTCCATGGGCAACACGGCGAAAGTCGAGGCCGTTGCAGTCGGAGATATTACTTTATGTTTTGAGAGAACTGTTTTAGTTTTAAAAGATGTTTTATATGTGCCGGATTTTCATGAACCTTGTTTCTGCTTTCAAACTATTTACTCATGGATATTCTGTTATTTTGATAGTGGTGTTTCTATCATAAGAAATGACGGTTATCTCGTGTTGGCACTTTATATAATTCGCTTTATACTTTTTCTCGCAATACATAATACCTATAACTATGTTGCATCTACATCAAACCTTAAAAGAGAAAGTTTTCTTATGCAAGATGACACCTCTTTCTCTAGCATCTTAGATTAGGTCACATCAATCTAAATAGGATCCAAAGACCGGCTAAGAATGGGCGTTGGGTAATCTCACGCCACTCTGCTCCCGATCGCGAATCTCAGATAGAAGGTAAGATGTTGACCAGACCCTTCAAAGCGAAGGGTCATAGAGCCAAAGAAATGTTAGAGCTAGTCCATTCTGACCTGTGTGGACCGATGTCCACACAAGCTCGTGGAGGGTACGAGTATTTTGTCACTTTCATTGACGATTACTCAAGGTACGGATATGTATACCTGCTTCACCGCAAGTCTGAATGCTTTGAGAAATTCAAAGAATTATAGGTGGAAGTGGAGACAAAGCTAGGTAAGAGTATCAAGTCACTGTGTTCTGATCGCGGTGGCGAATACCTCAACAACGAGTTCATGGACTATCTAGTGAAGTGTGGGATTACCTCCCAGCGCACTTCACCGGGCACACCACAGCAAAATGGTGTGTCAGAGCGAAGAAATAGGACTCTTTTGGAAATGGTTAGATCAATGATGAGTTATGCAACTTTGCCTATTTCGTTCTGGGGGTATGCCTTAGAAATGGCGGCATACTTGTTAAATCTAGAACCATCCAAGTCAGTCGAAAAGACCCCTTTCGAGTTGTGGTTTGGGCGCAAGCCCAGTTTAAGCCACATAAGGATATGGGGCGATCCAAAGACATCTTGCCGAACAAGAAGGCGACAAGTTGGAGGCTAGATCCGACGCAAGGCTGTTTATTGGCTATCCTAGAGGAACGAAGGTGGTTTATTCTATAGTCCTAAGGATCAATAGGTCATTATTAACACTAATGCCCGATTCTTAGAAGAGGACTACATGAAAAATCATAAATCCAAAGTTGAAATCATTCTTCAAGAATTAGAAGATGATCGTATTCCATCACCGATTAGACCAAAGGTACGAGATGTCGAGTCTAGTGGGAGGATCGACACTAAATACTTCAAGAAATTGAAGTGGGTCGAGTTCCACCGGAGATACCGACCGCATAAGTGGTACCTACCAAAGAAGTTGTGCAAAATAGAGAACCACAAATTATCGCACCCACCGCTGCCATTGTGCTGTAGAACCTCGTAGTAGGGGAGGTTGTTCGTCAACCCGAGCGATTTATGTTCGTGGGAGAATCTTGGGATTTAGTCCCGTGAAGCGAGCAGCAATAATCGACCCATGGACATACAAGGATGCGATACAAGACATTGATGCAAGATCATGGCACACCGCTATGGACATAGAAATGGAGTCCATAACGGCTATGGATGTATATGAAAAGACACCTCTACCGGATGGCAAGGAAGCCATAGGTAGTAAGTGGATATCTGAGAGGAAGAGATTCGATGGAGAGGTTTCGCTTTTAAAGCCGGGCTTGTGGCGAAAGGGTACTCAAATTGAGGGCATCGATTTCGATGAGACCTTTTCTCCTGTAGCAATGCTCAAGTCCATCAGAATTCTTCTGGCCATAGCAGCCCACCTGAACCTAGAGGTTTGGCAAATGGATGTGAAAACCGCTTTTCTAAACGGTTACCTTGAGGAAGGTAGAGACATCTATATGCAGCAACCCGAAGTTATATGGTGAAGGGTGAAGAGCATCAAGTGTGGAAGCTTAAGAAGTCCATTTATGGACTCAAGCAAGCTTCCCGATCATGGAACTTACGCTTTGACGAGGTGGTAAAGTCCTATGGATATACCCAGTTGCCTAGAGAAAGTTGTGTGTATCGTTTAGATGTCAACGGTGATGTGGTATTTCTTGCACTTTATGTAGATGACATTCTTCTATTTGGCAACAATGTGAAGTTGTTATCAGACGTAAAGAGTTGGTTATCCGATCGCCTCAAATGAAAGACTTAGGAGATGTAGCGTACATTCTTGGGATCAAGGTTTATGAGATCGCAAGAAGAAAATGTTGAGTTTATCTCGGGCGTCTTATATTGATCTTGTGATTACTCGTTTAGTATGCGCACCGCCAAGAAAGGATTGCTACCTTTCGCATACATGGCGTTCCTTTATCTAAGGAGCGATCACATATGACCGCAAAGGAGATAGAGGAAATGAGACAAGTTCCTACGTTTCCCGTAGGAAGTCTCATGTACGCAATGCTATGCACGAGGCCCGATATCTTCTATGTGGTAGGCATAGTAGCTAGATATCGCCTAACCACGACAAGCTCATTGAATTGCGATAAAGCATATACTCAAGTACCGAAAAGACTTGAGATTATAGGCTAATTTACTATGCGAGATAGTCTAATGCCTTTGGGTTATTCGGACTCGGTTTCCAAGTGACCGTGATAAGAATAAGTCTACCTCAGACTATGTGTTTATCTTGGGAGATGGAGTCGTATCCTGGCGGAGTGCAAAGCAGCGATGCATTGCGGACTCTACCATGGAAGCCTACTATGTAGCCGCTTCGGAAGCTGCTAAGGAGGCTGTATGGTTCATGAACTACCTCATGGATCTAAGTGTGATACCTGGTTTGCCCAAGAGTATCATAGTTTACTGTGATAACTCGGGTGCAGTGGCAAACTCAAAGGAACCACGGATCCACAAGGCAACCAAACACATAGAGAGAAAGTACCATGTCATACGAAATTGTTAGATTTAGGGGCGTCTTGAATGCAAAGATTGATCGATGGATAACCTAGCGGATCCATTCACTAAAGCTCGCCGCAAAAGTCTACGTTGGGCACGTTAGAGGACTTGAATTATGCTAGATGGCACCTCTAAAGTCTGCATAATAAGTCTACGTCGGGGACGTTAGAGGACTTAATTAAGCTTGATGGCACCCACTTAGAAAGGAAACTTTTGTATAAGTGGGAGAAGCAAAGTGATGGTTTTGTTTGTAATAGCTAGTAGAGACACATTGTATACTAAAAGTTTGCTTTAGTATAAGTGGGAGATTGTTGGATTTGTATCTTGAAAGCGAGCTTTGGTTGAGCTTGTATACAATGTTTCTATTACCACTATTACAATCTCCTATCCGAATTGAATACTTGATTGCATATATCCGTGTCCCTTATCTCATATATAAGTTAGATCATACAAGATGTAGAAGATCACGTAAGTCCGTATGATTGGTCAAGCTTAATGAGATATAAAAGTTTCACACCGAGACAACTTGAGGACGAGTTGTCGGTATAGGCCGCAGATAGATAAGAAGTGACTTGACTTAGTTGCTTGTCTATGCCGGTGCGTCTCGACGTTTTGAATGATCACAATGAGATGAGTTCTTCTATCGACCGTAGTGAAGAGCCTAGATCTCGGTGACTTACGATGATCTAAATCTCGATAAGGTATTAGATGAGTATGAGTTGCTGACCATCACTTTGACTTATTATGGGTGAGGGTTATATGTTCTAACCCAATATTCTTCGCATCTTGGGTGGTGGCAGTGCTTGTATGTCATGCTAGTTATCTCAGACGAGTCACCGTATCCGTTAAGGATGATGACGTCCCCTTAAGAAGCTCAAAAGGTTTATTGTACTAAACCCCGCAGTTGAGTTAGCTCAAGTACAATAATAAGGTTGAGTGGTACTACTTAAGGAATTAAAGATATTAATTATTTTAAGCGATGTAATGCTATAAATAATTAATGGACGCTCGATATCTTAAATATGGGGATTCGTAATGTCTAAGTGCAAGCCCGACTCAACTTCGGTAATAAAGGGTAAGTCGATTTATTCTCTAGTGGCATGAATAAATGTTTATAAATTAATTTATGTTCAAAATTTGAACATAAGATAATTAATTTATTTGAGGCCCATCTATATTCCTTGCATTTGATCCTCAGGCTGGCCCATCCAGTTCGTAGCTAAGTATGGAAATCGGTGCCCCTCTCTCTCTACAAGGTAATGATTTGATTCTCTTTATTCTAAAAGGATATTATTATATTTATGGGATATGCATAGATCCTTTCCATATAGGATTATGGTAATTTCCATATGGGATTATGGTAATTTCCATAAAGGATTATGGTAATTTCCATATGGGATTATAGTAATTTCCATATAGGATTATGGTAATGCATTATAAATATGAGGTAAGAGATTAAATCTAGGTCAATGATTAATAAACATCATCATTATTTTCGAGAATTTGAGGTTCATCCTTTGAGAGATTTTCAAAATTCTTGAGAGCTTGAGGGTGATTTTCGAAGCATTCTCCATAGATCGTCCTCACTCGACGTTGGAGATTGGGCAACCGGATACACCCGGAAGGTCAAAGCACGAGTCTCGATCCATTCCGCCTCGGCAGTTCAAAGGTAAACACAGAAAACCCCAACGTGTTGCATTTAATTATATAGGTGCATGCTAGGTATATAATCAATGTATGGTGAATTAAACATCCAAGATAGATCCTTGGGAGAGGGCTAAACATAGTTTTCCCAACATACAAATCGAAGGGCTGACCCCCTTGATATCAGAGATAGTCCACCCAATCACAGACTTATACTGTTTCAGCATAATCATCAACTTCTTCGACTCTTCCTCTGTCAGATCTGAAGAGACTATAATCAGACACGTCTCGTCATCGCCTAGAAAGGCATACTGAAGGTGTTCAGGTAACTCTTTCAATTCCATCTTGGGTACGTTCTCTTCCGTCGCCACCACAGCATCCTCTCCTCCAATCGGCTTCCTCACGTCTAAATAAGGCACTGACTCCTCGGGGAGGGCCTTGACTTTTTCGATGGCTTCAAGATACTCTAAAATCTCATCACACGCCTCATCGAGGTCCGAGGGTGAGAAAATCGAGTTCTACATACAAAACTCTACTGGATCAGATGACTGTAACTGAGTGGACGGCAGTTGCTCTATAACCCGACATTCAGCCATCATCTTCTCTTAAGGTTGCTTCATCGCATCATAGATAGAGATTTTCATCTCCTCATCATTGACTCTGAAGGTGAGATCTCCATCTTGCACGTCGATCAATGCTCTGCCTGTAGCTAGGAACGGTCTCCCAAGAATAAGAGGTGTGTTCCCATCCTCTGGCATGTCGAGAACCACGAAGTCTGCTGGAAAGATAAAGTCTCTAACTTTCACGAGCACGTCTTCCACTATTCCTTTCGGATATGTCACCGATGTGTCCGCCATGTGGAGAGCAATGGTGGTCGGCTTGATCTCTCCAATCTCCAATCTATTGAATATGGAAAACGGCATCAAGTTGATGCTTGCCCCTAAGTCGCACAGTACTTTGGAGAATGTCTGCCCACCAATGACACATGCTATTGTGAAGCTGTCTGGATCCTTCTGTTTAAGCGGCAACTTCTTTTGCAGCACAGCACTGCACTCTTGAAACAAATTTATCGTCTCGAATTTCCCCAATTTCTTCTTATTGGCTACAACATCCTTCAGAAATTTCACGTACCCCGGCATGTCTCTGAGTGCATCAAGTAATGGAATGTTGATGTGCACCTTCTGAAACATCTCCATAAATCAGGTCAGCTTCTCATCGTACTTGGGCTTGGCTAACCGACTCGAAAACGGAACTGGAGGCGTAAAGGTCGGATATTTCTTCACTGGGAGTGCTTCGCGGTCGCGAATGTGGTCGCTAGGCACACGACCTGCGTTTGTTGTCTTCTTTGCAGCCGGGCTCGCGGTCGCGGGCTCGGTCGTTGACTCCCCGGTAGAGCTCTCTACTCATTTTCTCGTGGCCGGCCTAGCGGTCTCTGGGTCGGTGGCAAGCCTCTCTGGAACACGTTCTGTATGGTTTCTCAGGATCGTGAGCTCGATCGCGAGTTCCTCCTTATTTGCCTTGGCTTCGTCGTTTTTCCCCGGGTGGTTCTGGTAAGCTCGTTCACTCCTCAGTTGAATGGCATTACAGTGATTTTTAGGGTTCACATCCGTGTTACTCGGAAATTGACCCGACTTGTGTTGCCCATTCTACTGTGTGGATATTTGACTTATTTGATTTTCCATCATCTTCATATGCTTCCCCATAGCCGTCACAGTGGACTCTAGATGAGTAATCTTATGCCCAGTGTTGCTTATAAACGAATTCTGCTGTGTCGCCAATTGTTGGTTGTTCACAACCAACTGCTGCATCATGTCCTCCAAACTCTGTTTCTTCGACTCTTGAATTATTCTATTCTGTACTGAGAAGCCTGGCGGAGGTTGCTGAAAGTTCTTGGGGTTGGCATACGAGAAATTTGGATGATTTCTATTGTTCGGATTGTATGCCGGATTTCCCCTAGGATGGTTTCTCTGATTGATGTAATTCACGTCCTCAGCTTCATTCATATCCGATTCTGCAGCATTTATGTGGGCCATCCCATTTGCTTTCCTTTCCTTCTCGAACTGACTTCTCAAAAGGGTGAACTGCTCCATAAGATTATCATACTTAGAATCGCCTACGACGGTAGCTGCCTTTACTACAGGTATCCTCTCCATAGGCCATTGATAGCTATTAGCAGCCATCTCTTCTCAAATCCTGCTAGCATCTTCCACACATCGGTTCAACAGGCATCCTCCTACCGATGCATCCACTATGCTCCTCGTGTGAGGTATCAGTCCACTATAGAACTACGTGATCTGCTGCTCCCTAGAGAATCCATGCCGAGGGCACTTTCTTAATAAGCCCCTAAATCTCTCCCACGACTCGAACAATGATTCATCTACTAGTTGGGAGAAGTGAGAGATCTCGGCTATGATCTTCTGCGCTTTAGCCGGTGGAAAATACTTTGAGAGAAACTTTTCGCAAAGATTCCCCCAACTTTTTATGCCAGTACGGTCCAGGCTCTTGAACCAATCCTTCTCCTGGTTACGCAGAGAAATCCGAACATGCGCATTCGGATTGTGTCTTGTGGCACCCCATTCTGCTTGATGGTGTCACATATGTCGAGGTATGTCTCGAGATGGGCATTCGGATCTTCTATTACTCCTCCTCTGAACAGCTCTCCTTAAACCATGCTGATCAGGGCCGGCTTCAACTCATAATTGTTCGCATTCACCTCTGGGCCCCATCCTCCTCCTTGAAATTGTTCAATAGGAGGTCAATACATGTAATTCAATGGTCTCGTCTCTGGAACAGGGACAAGGAGTCCCATGTTCAAAATCTGACGCTGCATCTCTGTAAACTCTGCCAGAAGACGTGCAGCCTGCTCGGGAGGTACATCCCCATTGTTCGGATTCGTTGCCATCTCTTGTCTTCTTCTTTCTCGTCTCCTTCTCCTTTGGGTATTCTCGATTTCAAGATCTAAAATCGGCTCAGGAGGTCCCTGGGACCTTGTAATCATAAACTACCTGGAGAGAAAGTGAGAAATTAGATCCGGCAAGTAAAACAATTAAAATAAATTTACAACTTGAATTAATAATTCCAAATCGTCAAGTTATTCCTATATAATCTAAACAATTCCCGGCAACGGCGCCAAAATTTGATCGCTTATTTTTCTAACACGAAAACGTGCAAGTACATAGGGTAGTCGAGTATCGTATCCACAGGGATTGTAACACGAAAACACAGAAGCTAACTCAACAATAATTCATCATTATCCAAGGACAGGTTTGGTTTTGAAAAGGTTTTGGGACTTCGAATATTAAATTCAAAGTCAAAAACAAAATAAAGCAATAAAGACAAATAAACCAATACTCAAAGAGATAATAAGATAGAAAGACTAATAATAGGGATGTATTAATCCTACCCACAACGTATGTTTATCCTACTTTCTATTAACCAATTTTAATCCAGATAAGATGGAAGATCACATATGTAACCAACAATTTCGATTCATTTACAATTGTAGCGATGAATTACTAATTTTCCTATTACCGTTCGTCTCTAGGTGAAAATTAGCAACTCCAAAAAGATCACAAAGAATATGCTTCCTACGAATGTTCCTATCTCAGCTACGACTCGAGGTTTATTCGTATTATGCATTCAAGATCGATTGACAATTAAAACTGTTAAGCATTCAACTGGCAACTAGATATGCATCAAGATTGATAAAAAATTAACACATATTATTAAGCACCAAGAATCACAAATCAATGTCTGGAAGGTAAATAACAACAGCAGGAATCACAACACATAGGATAGAATCATACAAACCCTAGGATTAGAACAAGAAATTTAGCTAGACATAATAATCGAAATAAAATACGAATTAATCATAAGAATAGAAATTATATAGATAAAACCCGTAATGTGGCATCTGAAGAACAATCATTGGGTTCGTATCCCAACCTCAGCGAAAAATGGGAAAATACAGAATTCGTTGGGACGAAATCGTTCCAAAGCGATAACAATGCGTAGAATTGATATAGAATAATGGAAAAACTAAAGCTAGATGAATCTAAAGCAAAGATAAAGTGAAAATATATGAAAAGCTGAAGAAAACTAGAGTAAAAACGTGCTGGAGGAGTTGGGGGCGCGAGAGACAATGCTTGGGCTATATATAGGCGCAGGCTAAAACCCTAATTTGCGCCCAGCCGCCTCGCTTCGCGGCCGAGCTCGCGATCGCTAGCTCGGTCGTGAGGATCTGGGCTGCGTGTTTCTTCGATAAGCTCGCGGCTGGATTCGCGCCCATTTGCTGTGCTTCGTTGCCGGGCTCACGGTCGCTAGCTTGGCCGCGTGAAATCGGGCAGAAGCTTTTCGGAGGCTCTCGCGGGTAGGGCTCACGGTCGCTTGGCTTTGCCTCGCGACCTACCTAGCGATCTCTAGGTCAGTCGCGAGAACCTAGGCAGAATGCTTCCACAGATGTTCACGGTCAGGGCTCGCGATCGCTTGGCTTCGCCTCGCGGCCAGCCTAGTAATCGCGAATGTGGCCGCTAGGCCCTGATTCTTTTCGTCTTTGGTTCGTGCTTCGCTTCATGCTTCGATTATCATCTTATAAGCCTACAAAACACCAAAGAGGAACCCAAGAGCAGTATCTTCCAAAAATAGTTAAAAGCATTAAAGATTCAATATATAAACGCACTTAATAGATCTAAATACATCTTAAAACATCAACAATAAACGAGTAAAAAGCGCTGTGTACCGATCCCGGGATGTTCTATATACCTTGTGTGATTGGGACAACGAGGATATACCAAGCTATGCTCGATCTCGGGGCATCAATCAATGTGATGCCCCTATCTATCTATCAAGAGTTGAAACTCGGACCACTCCGACCGTCTTGTGTTGAGATTCAGCTGGCAGACAAGTCGTGTGTCTATCCCGAAGGGATAGTTGAGGATGTGCTCGTCAAGGTTCATGACCTTATTTTCCCAGCCGACTTCTATGTTCTAAATATGGGCGATGCGGAGCAAGAAGCGACTCATCTTTGCTAGGCGAGCCGTTTCAAGATGGCCTTGGACGTTAATCGACTGCGATACGGAAAAGCTCACATGCCAATTCACTGGAGAGACGGTCACCTTTGACATCTACAAAGACGAGCAATTTTCGATCGACACCGAAATGGTGGACTTCGTCAGTCTCACTGAGAAGGATGTTGAGAGATACTCTACCAACATGGTGATCAAGGACGTGTATGACAGAGTCATCCAAGGAAACACTGAAGACCTAGAGTATCTCGACAAGGAGAAGATCGAGGCAACCGAAGTGCTTGAGGTAGAAGCCGACCAAAGCGGGGACGATCAACCAAGCTATCGATCACAGCTAGTGCATAGCAAGGAGAAGATGCAACCTTCCTTGAAGAAAGCCCCTAAGCTAGAGCTCAAACGCCTACCGAAGCACTTAAAGTACATCTACCTCAGAGCTAACGAGACGTTGCCAGTAATCATAAGCTCCGAGCTGACGATCAAAGAAGAAGAAGAGACGAGAGCCATCTTGAACAAGTACAAGGAGGCCATCGGCTGGACCTTAACCGACCTCAAGGGCATCAGCCCTACTTTTGCCAACACTACATTTTGCTCGAGGACGATGCCATACCGGTCAGAGACCCCCAGAGGAAGCTCAACCTGGTGATGAAAGAAGTTGTCAAGGCGGAGATACTCAAACTCCTTGAGTTGGGCCTCATTTACCACATCTCGGACAGCGGTGGGTCGGCCGATCCACGCCATGCCAAAGAAATCGTCTGGTGGTCGAGAATGAAGGCAAAGAACTGGTCGCCATGAGACTCGGGCAGTGGGAGGGTTTGCATCGACTACAGAAAGCTCAACAAGGTGACCAGGAAGGACCACTTCCCCCTGCCGTTCATTGACCAGATGCTTGAGAGACTCGCCGGGAACAGATATTTCAGTTTTCTTGACGGCTACTATGGATATATGCAAATTTGTGTGGCATTAGAAGATCAAGATAAGACCACATTCACTTGCCGTTTGGCACATTTGCATATCGTCGTATGCCATTTGGTTTATCTGATGCCCAGGGACATTTCAAAGATGCGTGATGAGTATATTTTCGATTTGCTTGAGCAATGCATTGAGGTGTTCATGGATGATTTTCTTGTTTATGGCAAGGCGTTTAACCAAAGGCATAGAGCATCTTGAGTTAGTTACGAGTGCGTGGAGAAGGACCTTGTCTTTGAATTATGAAAATGCCACTTTATGGTCAAGGAGGAATTATCCTTGGGCATGTTATCTCGAGAAGCACCGAGATAGACAAAGCCAAGGTGGAGATCATAGCCAAACTTCCTTATCCCACCAACATCAAGCAGCTTCAGGGATTCCTTGGCCACGCTGGATTCTATCGGTGATTTGTCAAGGACTTCGCCAAGATAGCACAACCGATGCACCGCCTCCTTCAGAACGATGTACCGTGGGAGTTCAACGACGCATGGAAAGAAGCCTTCCAGATATTGAAGGAGCACCTTATCACAGCGCCCATCATAAGGTCACCCGAATGGGGCATGCCCTTTGAGCCAATGTGCGACGCTAGCAGGTACGTTGTTGGCGCGGTGCTTGGGCAGAAAATTGGCAAGGAAAGCTTCGTCATCTACTATGCATCGAAGACCCTCACCGGGCCGCAGATCAACTACACAACCACGGAGAAGGATCTTCTTGCCGTGGTATTTACCTTCGAGAAATTTCGTTCCTACCTCTTTGGGAGCAAGACTATGGTTTACACTGACCACGCCGCCTTAAAATATCTCATGGCAAAGAAGGATACAAAGCCAAGACTCATACGGTGGATACTCCTCCTCCAGGAGTTCAACGTAGGATCAAAGACAAGAGTGGATCTCAAAATCAAGTGGCCGATCACTTGAGCAGAATATTGAGAAAGGATGAAGGAAATCCAATCCGAGCAACGTTTCCAGATGAGGAGCTACTCAAGATCTACACCAAGGTGCCGTGGTACGCGGACTTGGTGAACTACATCGTGACCGGAGTATTTCCTGTAGGGATGCCAACACACCAGAGGAACAAACTCAAGAAGGAGAGTCGACAATACGTATGGGATGACCCATACTTGTGGAAGCAATGCTTAGACTTGATCTTGAGGAGATGCATTCCGGAAGGTGAGCAGACAAGCATCCTTGAGCATTGCCATGAGAAGGAGTGCGGAGGATATTTTGGGCACAAGAGAACGGCAAGGAAGATCCTTGACTGTGGGTTCTACTGGCCCACTATATTCAAGGATAGCTACAAGAAGTGCCGAGGCTGCGATAAGTGCCAACGCGAGGGCAATGTCTCAAGGAGGAATGAGATGCCCTTGATACCTATCTTGCCAGTGGAAGTATTCGACATATGGGGCATGGATTTCATGGGCCCCTTGCCAAACTCTAAGTGAAATCAATACATATTCCTAGCAGTGGATTATGTGTCAAAATAGGTAGAAGCCAAGGCCACAGCCGCGGTGGATGCAAGGACCGTAGCTGTTTTTCTCAAGTCAAACATCTTTAGCCGGTTCGGTGTGCCAAGAGCCATAATTAGTGATCGAGGCACCCATTTCTACAATGCCACCATTGGCAGCTTACTCAAGAAGTATGGGGTGCATCACCGGATGTCCACCGCCTACCATCCTCAAGCCAATGGCCAAGCTGAGCTCTCAAACCGCATAGTGAAAACTATCTTGAGGAAGGCCTTGGGAGAGAGCAAGAAGGAGTGGAGCACTCACCTCGACGATGCACTATGGGCATACCGGACAGCCTTCAAAATCTCCATTTGGAATGTCTCCCAACCGGATGGTGTTTGGCAAGATGTGTCACCTTCCTGTCGAGTTGGAACACAAGGCATGCTGGGCAATCCGCAAGCTCAACTTTAACTGGGATGAGGCAAGAGAGAAGCGCAAGCTTGACATACAAGAGCTCGAGGAGATTCACCTCGAAGCTTATGACAATGCCGCCATATACAAGGATAGGCTCAAGAGAGCCCATGATCTTTTGATCAAGGAAAAGAAGTTCAAAAATGGGCAAGTGGTGCTACTCTATCAAAAATAGGTTCCGCTATGCCTCTGGCAAGCTGACCACCAAGTGGGTGGGACCTTACATTGTGCACGCCCAACATCCGAATGGAGCTGTGGAGATAAGCGACATGGACGGTAAGAAAGTGTTCAAGGTGAATGGAAGCATGCTCAAGACCTACTATGGGTACGACCGAAGGCTCAGAGAATGGGACGCTGAGCAAGATGAGCTTCATGAGGTCCCTCAAGAGAATCCTCAAGATGCCTAAGCTGGAGGAATACGTTGAGCTAACGATGTTAAACAACAGCGCTTCCCAGGAGGCAACCTGGTATGGTATGATTTTAATCGCTTACCTTTTATTCCTTTTTTGTCAAGAGGGTGGTCTTGACCACTTTTAACACTTTGCCTAAAGCAAAGTGTGTGAGTGGGGAAACCCATCCTCGTTATTTTAACCTGCTCCTTGAGAGGACTGTTTCTTCCTAGAGGAGCGTATTTTCTTAACTACGGGTCTGGAAGGAACTCAAGGAGAGGCGAAATGGAGACGCTGTAGCTGGCAAGGCGACCGCCTTGGCCAAGACACGGGGTACGAGACGACGACTTGAATCTCTACAGGCTGACGTAGGAGACGTCCCATCAATCAGCCTACCACCCTATAACCGCCTCAACCCACGTTCCAATTAACCCCTCATTTTGCCTACCCATCTTCCCACATTCAAACCCCCCCTGGAAATTTCCCCAAACCCAAGCACAAAACCCTAACCTTCCCTCTATGGTTCATACGCGACCAAAGAACAAACTTGGCAAAATTCCCGACGGCACACGCATCGACCTCACACCGAAAAAAGCCTCGAAGAAAACCGTCGCCCGCCGCACGAAGATGGAGAAATCGCCAGCCAAGCCCATCGTCGAGGGAAGCCTGTCGTCCTTCGATGGAGCCCTCCTCGCTGACTTCGCCGCCAAAGCAGAAGGAGCGCCCACCCTCCACGACATCCACATGGAGGTGGACACCGACGAAGAAGTGCAGCCCCTGATCGAGAAGACGCCAGAGAAAACTCCGAAAAAGAAGAAAGGAGGGCCCTCCTCCACCAGAAAGAAAAAGACCAAGGAGACTCCTACCATCTCTTCCTCGAAAAAGACACCGACAAACTCCTCTCACACTAAGTCCATCGGCATGGAAACCAAGGCAACGGAGGAAAAGGAGGTCTCCGGAAAGGAAGCTCCGGTGATGCGCTCGGTGAAGATGAAGATGAGGTGAACGACCAAGTGGAAGGGGAGGAGGAAGACGACGTCCTTTTCGTCAAAGAACGGCCGACCAAAAAAGCCAAACGTGACACGCTCGTCGAAAAGGGGAAAGGCTTACACTGTCAACGCCAAGGAGCTCGCCAAGAACAATGAGATGGTGGTGCCCAAGTGATTGGAGCACTCACTCCTCGGCGATCGCGTGTCGAGGAGGGCGTCGGTGGGTGCTGAAAGGAATCGGATGGGAAAGTTTCTTGAGTGGGATACCACGCCTATGCACCATTGGTGAAGGAATTCTACGGTGATCTTGACATCGACCACGACAAGGAGTGCGGAGGGCATACAATTCACACTCCTCGGGAGGCGGAGAGAGTTCACGGTTGACGAGCTCAACCAAGCTCTCAAGATGGTGGCGTTGATGGAGGCCAGGCGCAAGCTATAAAGGAAGCGATCAGGTGGTGCCCAACTACACCGATGGAAAATGGTGGGGATGCAGGCAAAGGCGATCGGAAAAGATGGCGCACAATTCAAATCTTGTGGCCTTGAATGAACCGCCTCGAGGACCCGACCATACGGATGTGCCACGGATCCTCTCCTACAACCTCTTTGGCAAGAAGGACAGCGGCGATAATGTCAGCGGTTGTACCTTCTCTGGGCGATGCACGAGAAGCCAAGGCTCAACTTCGCAGCTTTTGCAATTTCGTACATGAATAGCATCATGGGCAGGGAGCAGCAGAGGCTATCCTTGTGCCACTTGCCAACAAAATTCGCCAAGGAGAACGATCTGCTCGGCCCCGACTTTGCCATGAACCCCGAGAGAGAGGACATCTTTGACCTGAAGGCGCTCAAGAAGATGCTCAAGATCGTGGAAGACGAGGACGGCAAGCTCACCATACTGCAGGAGCTTGAGAAGCCAGTTGCCAAGCCAGCACGCTCAAAGGCTAAGGCTAGGGCAGGACCTTCAGTAACACCGGAGCCTGCCCAAGATGACACTCAAGCCGCCCTCGCCAGATTGCAAGAGACCTTGAATGAGATCCAGACTGCACAGCTCGCGTTTTTTGCCCATCAAGGATTCAGGTATCCACCTGCATCCCCCTAAGCTTTTCCTCCCTTGTGTTTGTGTCTTTTGTTTTTGTGTTTTGTTTTACTTTTTTGGTTTTTTGTGTTTGTTTGTTGTGTGTTTATGTTTTTCGGGGACCCTAATTAGTCTAACACATTGCCACGAGCAAAGTGTGTGAGTGGGGAGGGCCCCCTGTTTCTTGTTGTGTGTGTTGACCAGCACGTTTGAGATGAGCATGATGATTATGATCTTGGCATAGACTTTGCAATACATGTTTAGCTATGTTTCAATGAGGTTAGTATGACGGAAAAGGGACATAACATGCACACCTGTGAGAAATTGAGCATATATGCTTTATCATTGCAAGCATGATTTCTATTCTGTGTGTTATTCGGATGCTTGACTTGGTTGTGCTAGAATTTGCCTGCCGTCTTGATCAAAGCCCAACTGCTGTAAGTCTAAGAGCTCTAGATGATTTAGGCTTTCTTTTCGTAGCCATGGTCAACAATGAACATAAACCCAGATATATGTATCCTTTGCTAGCCCCCTTTGAGCTGTTCGTTTTCTTTTGAATTACCTTGTACTCTTCCCTAACTTGGGGATTGAGAGAGGAACAATAGGGGAGGGATATGTATGTCTTAGGCATCATTCTGGACAAAACACAAACACTAGATGCCTTGGCCTTCGGCCAGGCATAATGAGCTTAAATTGAGAAAATTGGATAAATGTATCCCAATTCAAAATGTGTAGAAAAAGAAAAAGGGTGGGGAACATGTGATGAAAAAAAAAAAGTTTCCCCAAAATATAAAGTGTGCTCAGGCCCGTAAGTATCTTGCCAAGGGAAATGGGAAAACATTCTGCCCAAGACCTAAGTCAAGACAACCTTACCCAAAGCTTAAATACTTCCTACTTTGCCAAGAAGCCACTCGATACAACCCTAAATGACCTAAGGATAGAGAACTTAGACGAAGCTATAGGGAAGAGATAGTAGACGGCAGGAAAGCCTATGGCACTTCCTTGATCAAGTCATCACTGAGCGTGAGACCCTAAACACAGAGTGTTTGAGTGCTTGAGAGGAACTTCCACAAACTTGCTTTGCCCCGATCTTGATTGACCTTGATACATAGCTGTATTAATCGCCTATGCCGGATTATCTTTGTTATGTTTCATCTTATCCTTGCTGGTTTTTGCGTGTGTTGTTTGTGTGTTTTGTTTTTCTTTTGGGCAAGGAATGCTTGCACGCTTGAGGACAACCGTGGTTCAAGTGTGTGAGTGTGACGAGCCCGCTTTTCGTGCTCTTTTTGGGGTAGTCCTTGCCCTAGAAAGAGTGCATTTTTGTGTGTTCTTTGTGTGTGTCTGTGTCTAGGAGGACATGCTTTGGGGTGCTGCAGGTTGAGACGGACCTTGGGCAAGATCAGACCACCTCCTGTGAGAGAGGTAAAATCCCTAGAATTACCTTGGCAAGGCATTTTGACATCTTGCCAATACACGGTACCACGCAGGAGCTGAGCCTGACCAACGAGTTGACATGAAGCCAAGAGGATGATCTAGTCAAGGAAGAGCGGGAAAAAGGAAGATGAATTACGTAGGGGACAGAGGGTAAACTCAGAATGCAGCTGGGAGGCGAAGATAAGAACTCTGGCAGACTTGTACGCAAAAGGGAAGATTCTGGACAAGGTCCTCCTCTGCCGCAAGGTTGATTTTTGCCGAAAAGGGAAAGGTCAAGCTGTGGTGGTTGAGATGAGACAAATCCGTCCAGCTGAAGCCAGAGGAGTCTCCATCGGTGGTTCAAAACCCGAGCTAGCTGCTGACCTCACCACCTACCACCTCGAGATACGCACGTAGACCAAGCCAAAGAGGAGTATACTTAGGCTCCCAACAACCACTTCACATATATCGATTTTAGAGGGGAAGCATCTAGTCCTTAGTTTTTCTCTGCACTTTTCTCTTTCATTTTCCTTTGGTTTTCATGAGTGATTCGCGAGGAAGATAAACAAGTCCTACGGGCAAACCTTTATGTTCATGTATTTTGTTATCTCTACTCGAGCAACTGCTTGCCAGAGACTGCTTTTCCTTTCCATTTGATTTTATATTCAAGTATGGTTTCATTTATGTTCTTGTTTGTTGCTTTTGTGTTTATGTCGATTATGCGTAAGTAGTCGGTTTGGTTGGGCTCGGGATGAAGCACGTTGAGTCGAGGTCATGAGAGTCGTGAGGTCTAAACGTCCTTAGAACCTTGGTGGGTGTTCCGGCTCCAGCCTCGATACCCATGTTATTCCTTTCCTGAGCGTTAACTCGGCCGATAGCCTTGGGGAGGGGTATCTATAAGCAATAGCCGGAGTAAGAGATCGAGTGTCTCTTTGTCCCGGAAGTCGGCCGGAGTGGGTGATTGTGGCCGTCGGCCTTGGGCAGAAGACTGCGAGCCACCCTCGGACGGTTGTGGCTAGTTGGGTTGTCTAGTGAGTCAGTGTTGAGGTGGATACCCCAGTGAAGTGTCTTCCTAGGGAGAGCGTCTTAGCAAGGGGACAAGGCAGGGGGTCTCTGTACTTCGTCCTAAAACCTAAGGGCAAGTTGGGGCTAGGGGGCCTGGTGTACATGATGACCAAAAAGGAGCGCCTACCCCTTGGTACCTTTAACCAATGACATACACTCGTGGTGAAAACCTTTGAACCTATGACCGACATCTTGACCAGTATCTCAACGTGTGGAACCCTTGGCCCAACTGCTTGTTATTTGACTTTTACCTTGTATTTAGTTTTCAGTTTTACTTTCTGCTCAAGATCTATCTCTCAGTACATTTCTACTAAGACCGTCAGCCTGACTGACACCTTGCCCACTGGGCAACCTCCTACTCAAACTGTGACAACTCGAGTAACAACACAACCAGCTCTCTTGGGTTCGACCCCTTAACTTGCCATATGGGGAACTGTGTGTTCAAGTTGAAGGAGATTACAAGTAGTATCTTGGCGCGCCGAGGACCTTTGACGACGGGTTTTAGGCGTTCGCCAATGGGTTTGGAGCATTGAAATTTAAAACAATGGTATCCTATAAAGAAAATAAAGTATCCTTTTCACCACCATTTGCTTGGAAGTGTCTTTAACGAGGCAGTTTTTTTTCAGTACATAACTTGGGAGAATCTTAATTTAGATACCGTTTCCTAGGGGTCTGGTTTACAGAGCCTATATCCGTATTCTTGTTTTCACTAAGGCATTTTTGCTTTAGGTGAGTCTGAAACTTCCGTTTGATTCATTGTGCATTTTAATGATATTTGTGGATTTTTTTCTGTTTCGAATTGCGAATCTTTGAACGATGTTTTGAGGGAGAATATCTGCCGGTTTATCAAGATGCATGTCAAATACCATATTCGAGTTTTGCTGGTCAATGCTTTTTATGTGGATAATTTAAGTTTAATGTTGGTTATGCTATTTTGGCTGTATTATTTCGGTCAAACAATTAATTATGCTATTATTATGTGTATTCCTACTGTAATGCTATTAAATATGGTTATAAATCTAAATGCAGATACTAGTAAATCCATGCTAATGAATGTTCCAATAGCTGTACTCCTGGTTGCTGGACTGAGGATACTGTTTAATGAGGTGGACTTCCAGTGGAAGGTTCGAAATATCCGAGCAATATCTTACTTGTCACACTTAGAAAAGAAGCAGCTATCTGTGAATGATTCTCGGCTATCTACCAAGCCGCCCTCGCCACAAGAATGGAAGAGAAAAATAGACTCTCCTGTTGTAGAAGATGCTATTGAAGATTTCGTAAACAAGGCTCTGCATGAATTTGTCATAGATTTGTGGAATTCGGATATTACACCTGACAAGGAGGCACCAGAGCTCATATGTGCTATAATCATGGAAGTTCTTGGCGATGTATCTGGAAGACTCAATGAAGTGAACCTCGTCGAGCTGCTAACAAGGTACTATATGATATGTTGTACATATATGGAATTAGGCCAAAATGAGTTTCAAAACAGTTGATTTTGTGAAAGATTGAACCTAATCTTACTTGTCTTCAGGGATATAGTAGACCTAATTGGGGATCATATAGATCTCTTCAGAAGAAACCAGACTGCTATTGGAAGGGATGTCATGGGCACATTGTCTTCTGAGGAACGAGATGAAAAGTTGAAACACCATCTCATGGACTCCAAGGAGCTTCACCCTGCTTTGATATCTCCAGAGTGTGAGTACAAGGTGTAGAAGTGTTCTCATTTGAAAGGCATCTTTTGCCCAATTTCATTTTTCTCTTAATTTTGGTTAGTTATTTTGACATCTGGTACTTGTTAAAGATAGGTAATTCAGCAGCACATGGGTGGGCTTTTAGCTGTCGTGTTAAGACCAAGCGAAGCTCGATGCCCTTTAGTTCGATGCATTGCTCGTGAACTGTTAACTTGCTTGATCATACAACCTCTTGTGAATTTCGCCAATCCAGTGTGAGTTGCTATTCTTCTAATCCTTTATCTGTTTGTCTAATGATCAACTCATATTCCTTTTTCATAATTTCAAAAGCTCAAGCAGTAAACTCTTCCTCAAACAGCAGCACCTGAACATACATGCATTAGATTAAATTTACTGCGGGCATTAAATATTATAAATTTGACTTAATAAAGTCGATGATCAGACCAAAGTCTCACCTTTTGATCTTTCTCCCTCCTTCCTATGATAAATATTTCACCAATCCCAAAAATGCGTCCATCTTCAAATCATCTTGTCAGTGTTAAGAATCTGCCAGTTGCATGTTTGGATAATTCTACACCACTTTTATTGACCTTAGTCTTGGTACATAAATAACTCCCACCTAAGTATAAGCTTCAAGATGGTTTTGCCTGTGAAAAAACACAAATGTCACAAACAAGTTTCAATAGCATTAATTTTCTTCTTTCATTGTCTATAGTTTTTTGTCATTTTGTTCCTTCCATGTGAAACACATAAGTCTGAAGATGATCTTTAAGTCCTTACAGACCACAATTTGGTGTTTCTTTGAACCTTTCACTGAAAATTAGTATGAAGTCTTTCTTCTTAAATTCTAATATGAGTGCATATCCAAATTTATAATTCTAAGCATTTAAATGAATCAAACCAATGTGGGTAGTTGAGCTGAAAATTTAAAATGATAATCTTGCTTTATTTAACTTCAGGGACGCCCCCCCAACCACAACACACACAGAGAGAGAGATTTTCTATATTTCCATATTGCTTTCTTGTTTAATCTATATCTTATCTGCAATTTTAAAATGTACATGTTATTACATATTTTTTTATAGGATTTATGTCAGTATATTGTAATCTGAGGTTCAATTTTCAGTTGGGACCTTCTGAAATTTCAAGCTTGCAAAATCAAACAGCATCTCTCATTTGGATGTTCGACGAAAACTGCAACCTATAATTACTAGTAAGGACTGTACATCCATCACCACTGGATCCTAGAATGCAGATGTCAATAAACTTAAATCTCTCCTGAATCCTACAATATCGATGTTAAAGATCTTACTCCAGATGGCCAGAGGGGTTTAGCTAAGGCATCACACAATGAAGTTTTGTATGTTCCAAAGCTCAGATGTAGGGTAAGACCTCCAGTTTCCCTTTTCTGATTGTTGGTATTTAACTGGACTTTAAACCTTTTCTTTTTTCTTGTGGAGTTGAGGTCATATCACTAGGATGCCCCCAACAGGTCAGATTTAACCTTTTATTATACATGCAAAATCTTTCCTTTTGTTGGTCCCTTTGGCATGAAAGCAATAGGAAGAAATGTTTAGAAGAGGTGGGAGATCATGTTAAGTTTAGAGTTCGCTTGGTTGGTTTTAACTCGTAAAGAATTTAAGTCTTTTACTGTGTCAGATGCAGTTAGAGATCGTAGTTGCATTGTAGTTAGAATGTTTTCAATAAAAACTTTTTGCTTCTTATCAACTAAAAAAAACATGGACCAGTAGCTGCATTGCCCAGGCTTCTTTCTATGATTCAACTTGATTGTTTTCTCCTCCTCTATGCTAATAGATGACAATATTTTTCATGGGAAGCTCTTTAGGGCATGAATTGCATTAATTGGAAGAATTGGATGAACAGAATTACTACTGGCTGATGTTTCTATAGTTTAGGCTTCAGTTAAGATGAACAAGTGTTTGAGAATTTCCTATCACTTTTGTCAGTGCTGTCTGACTATATTCTGCTCTTTAACTGATTTGAGGTCCTTGTTTCTGCAGGTTATTGGAGCATACTTCGAGAAACTTGGATCAAATTCTTTTGTAGTTTACTCGATTGCTGTGGCAGGTGCTGACAACACCACTTGGTTTGTGAAAAGAAGGTATGGGATTTCGATGAGAAGTTAGAGTTAAAAGAATTCTACTTTGTTTCTGAGCACATGAAGTATGGGATTTTCTCAAGAGGACATTGATGAAGTTCGTGTTGAATGGACAAATCTCAAACTTTTTCACATATAGCATTGTGATGTTTTAGTTGTAAGTTATTGATCTTTTGAATTATTTTGTACTATGATATGGGGAATACGTTCTTATTGTTTTGAGTCGATTAATACGAAATTTTAAAATTTGCGTTACGGTGGACTCGAACCGAGACCTTTGGCCTCGGGCATTAACCACTCTACCACTAGGCGATTGTTTTGTTATGTGATGTGGCCTTGATTTTTGTATAGTGATTTTGTAACAGTAATTAAAACAGATTGTATATTTTTGTATAGTGATTTTGAATGTAATGAAAGCAAGTATATTTTAATCTCATTTGCTATTAGATTACGCGTTATTAATTGTATAGGTTTTAAATAAAGAAATTAACTACGGTTGAAATTGAAAAACCGTAGTACAAAAGATATATTGACTACAGTTTGAAAAGTCAACCGTAGTCGTTATGCTAAATTGACTACGGTTGTAATAGAAAAAGCGTAGTATATAAAATATAAAATTTGGCATAAAAACTGTACTAAATTTGGCATTAAAACCGTAGTAAATACAGTTAAAAACCGTAGTAAATACAGTCAAAAACCATAGTAACTACATATAGACTACACATAAAACGCGTAGTGTATGCGAAAATAAGTGTAGTCTATAGTCGGTATAGACTACGCATAAAATGCGTAGTGTATGTGAAATCCAGTGTAGTCTAAAGTCGATATAGACTAAGCTTAAAAAGCGTAGTGTACGTGCGAAAAGTGTAGTCTATAGTCGGTATAGACTACGTTTAAAAAGTGTAGTGTATGTGCGAAAAGTGTAGTCTATAGTCGGTATAGACTACGCTTAAAAAGCGTAGTGTATGTGTGAAAAGTGTAGTCTATAGTCGGTATATACTACGCTTAGAAAGCGTAGTGTATGCGCGCCTAGCTTTCTCTACACCACTTTTCTCTACGGTCCAAAACGTACATAGACTACGTATTTTATCTGTTTTTTCTAGTAGTGCTCATTCATCAATCCGAACAAGTGACTTATCATAGAATAACTATGCTTCGACTCAAATATATTTTCAGAAATCAATATACAACTCACATGGTTCCCTTCAATGTATGACATCCTAATGATTAAAATAAATAAAACATGTGGAACTCAAAACCGATTATAGGACAATAATCGTTAGGTGAAACCTTCAAGTTATACACTTGAGTATCCTACGTAGTTACCTATACCCATCGCATAGAGTTTCCATTCGAGAGACAACACAAGCAAGAGGGGTAGAGCCCCTTATTCGAATTTTAAGCCCACTTATTTCACAACATCATATCAATTATTTTCAGATTTTTTTTTTGTTTCAATGGAAAAATCACACAAGAAAATGGTCTCATGTATGAAGTATTTGACAACCGATCACACACATTGTCTAATCACGACTTCTAATCATGTCCCACATTCAATTGACACCTAAGTTTCATCACACTAAAACCATATATACGAGGCGAAATGAAATTCGGATCAAAACACAATTAATCGACTTTAAGCATAATTCTTCACGCACCATTGATTTCAAGAACATAAAATCCTCTCTTATCCAAACAAAAAGCTAAGAACAAAAAACAAAGGATAAAACATAAACAAAACAGAAAATGAAACCCTCCCACACTTAAAACAGGCAAGATCCTCATTGCAGATAATATATAAGAGAAAAGTAGATGCGACTTCCCTGAAAATGAAGAAACGGAACGGCGGGGCATCAAGCACAAGACAAAACCTACAAAAACAGTAAACAAGACAAGCAAAACAACTAAAGCAACACGACGTACACAAAAATAGAAATAAACATATAGTCCAATAGTGATGAATCACTATTGGTCAGACGACGGTGGTGGAGGACGATGAGCGTCATGAAATTTGGTCCAAGCTTTCCACTGAGCCTCAAGAGCAGACATGCGCTGATTCTGCTCGATCATCTGATTGTTATACTGATTCCAGCGCTGGTTCTGCTCATGCCACAATCGATTCGATTAAATCGAGGCGTTGGTTTTGTTCACGAATCGGAATAGATATCTTGACGAAATTCAATCCAGTGGCCAGCTAATTCACTCCTAAACTGGCTCAGCTCTTCACGAATGAAGTTGTAACCTTGTCCCGATGCTCCTTGTTGATAAGGAAATTGTGGATGATTGGGATCGGCATTGCTCTGAACGGGCTCTGTATCCCCTCTTGCATCGGTATGCTCGCCAACTTCATCTTCGGATGCAAGCGTAGTATCATAAATGACCATATCACCCGAAGGCGCATGAGATGGTCCTGCACTTGCTGCTTGGGCTTCTACGAGCTGCGCGTGCATATATCTCTTCACACAATTCCTCGAATGATGAGGTACAAGAGTTGTCTCATTATACGCAAAAGGGGCACCTCGAAGCTCACTAAGATCAATCTTCTTAAGTCGGATAAGATCTTGCCCTGGACTATGTCGTCCTTCATTATTAATGATCCCTAAATGTACTAACAGACCAGTAGGGATTTGACACAAGGTTGGCCTACATTTCTTACGCCACTGAACCAGCTGCAAGTGTTCCCATATGAAAAATGTCGGCGAAATCTTTGTCTTCTTGATCGCGCATGTGAGCAAGAACACCTCAGCAGTGTTGACCTTGTTAGCCTGCTCATTCCCAAAAACATTAAACGCGATGAATTTATGCACCATAGCCAATGCTGCATCCTTAATGAATCCACTCGGCATTCCTACTGATAACCAGTTGTTAAACCCCGACAATTCTTGTCAAGCCTCTCTAACATTAAATGAAGGTGGTACACAGTGTGCACCTGAAGTAGGAAATCCAAACACCTCATTCATAATACGAGGCATGACAGCATATTCTTGACCCAACAAACGACATGTCATAGAATTGGATTCATCATCAAAGTTCATCGTGCAATAGAATTCAATCAGTAATAGAGAATAACCCGGTAATTCCATCAAAGCATATTGAAAAAGTCCCAAGTTCTTTAAATATTTCTTTATCTTATTGTAATACGTTAACCTGAAAAATTTAAAACTTTTATTAGTGATGGTTAAACCAATTACTTGTGGTGTTTAGACCTTAATTATGTTTAAGGTAACCAATGAAACGAATTAGAATCGATTCGGAGGTCGAAAACTAGAGAAATCAAAAACTAGTGACTAGTCCAACCGGATTAGGGTTTCCTGAATAGCCTGAACATAGAATGAAAATTCTAGAATGAATCTCAACAAAAGGATTGCATTTTCTAGAATCGTCTCACGAAAAACATGTGAGAAACCAAAGAATTAGAATTTTTGGGTAGACTTGCCCGGTCAGTCTCAAAAGTACTATTCATGAGCCGGATCAACTTTCAGTCCGTGCTAATCATTGAAATTAATGAGAACAATCAAAATTACGAAGGAATCTATTATTATTAATTTAGAATTCATAAGAATCAATTTCTGAACGAAATTCCTGAAGAACTTAACCGAACGCCAAGAATATATACCGGAAAAACCCTAAACTGATCCGAACGAACCGAAACTTGAACCAAGGGTCTAAATCAATAAGAAATGATTTATAAGGCTTAAATTAATTATGAAAGATCAAGAATTCAACAGAAATTCGAATGAGCATAATTTAATCGTCGGACGCCGTTTTTCCGCGATAATTCATAATTGACTTACTGGATGCAATCCGAACTTCATGAAATTATTATAAACTATGAAATAAGTCTTTTTAAGGATATTTAAGAAAATAAAACCTTAAGGTTCCGATAAATCAATCGAAAGCACGATAAAACTTAAAGAACCGGTATTAACATGTCAAATCGGGTAATTTGACTAGTCTTTCTCCCAACTACACCCAAGGGCACCCCATATGAGCTTACAACAGGCAAAATACAGTAGCAAACCGAGTCTCTCATTCTCTCTCTTTGGAATAAACCTTCTTCTTTGTTTTTCAGATTTCTTCACCTTCTCCAAGCTTTAATACACCATTCCAACCCTCCAAATAATTTTATTAAACCATAAAAAGGTAGAATTCATCATTCTCTCTATTTCTAATGGAGTAGAATTTTTTTTAGATTTTTTTTGAAATTATTTCATGAAGAACCCTAATTTTTGTTCTTCATTTTCTTCATGACTTTTGAGCCACCAAATGCTCTAAAGCCATGAATCAAAAATGCTTAGAAATATATCCTAAGGTTTTTTTTAAAGTTTGAGAATTTTTGGAGCATGTTTAATATTTTTCAATTTTTGTTATACTTTTTTTTTATAGAAGATAAAGAATGCTTTTGTGAATATTATTTCATATTATTGATTGTTGATGTATTAGGAGCATGTAGAATAAATATGGGAATTTTTGAAATTTTCTTGTATTTATTTTGATTTTATTTGTTGGAAAATAGTTGAGGTATGGTGTTTAATATATAATATGAACATCATATATTAATCTTGAAATTATTGAAACACTACTCCTATTTTTCACAAAAGGGCAAAATTTATTTAAGTATTTTTAAGCCATTGTTTGATTTTATTTGTTGAGAAATAGTTGAGATATAGTGTTTAATATATGATATGAACATCATATATTAATCTTGAAATTTTTGAGACACTACTCGTATTTTTAAGAAAAGGCCGAAACTATGTATAAATATTCTGAGATTTATTTGATTTTTATTTGTTACAAATAACATAATATATGATGTTTAAAAATAATATGAACCTATTATGCATTGTTGGGAATTTATTGAACACATATGTAATATATGTGTGAGGACAAAAAGAATTCCAAGCATTTAGTTCATATTATAAATATTAGTTGATGTTTAAGGTTAATATTACATGTTTAGTACATATTATAAATATGTTGTGAAGTTGGTAGAAATTATTTGAATATATATATATATATATATATATAGTGATAATACTTAAAATATATATATGTAGAAATAAGCATGTGTTTAAATTTTAATGTATGATATGAAATGGTATTTCATGTTTAGTATATGATATAAGCATGATATGATTTTTGTGGAATTTATTGAACATCAATGTTCAATAACTTGAAATTGCCGAAAACTTTCATATTGTTAACTCATGGTTTAAAATTTTAATTGATTATATTGAGTTGATAATTAAATACTATGGTATGATAGGAGCATATCATGATTTTATTGGAATTTATTGGATACTTATGCTAATTATTGCTAACTATCGAAAATATAGCAAAATGGTTAAGTATGAGTTGATTTTAAATATAAATGATGCCATGGTAGTTAATCTATAAGTTTAAAATGAATTATTGTGATTATGATGAATGAATGAAACATTCATGCACACATACACAATAGTTGGGTATTATGTTAGAAAATAAGGTTTTCTAATGCTTTAGTATAATATATGTTGTGTATGGTGTTGTATGGTGTTGTATGGTTATATTCATGTTGTGCCGACAAACAAAACCCCAAACGTAAACAACATAGTACTTTATTTATGAGAATCCAAAAGAAATCGACCAATTTCGACAACTTAAGAAACAATTAATGGGAATCGAAATTAGACACGAATTAGGGTTTTCTATTAATAATAGGATACTCAAACGTGAGTTCCTAAGTTAAAGGAACCAAAAGCCGACCTACAACGTTAATGCTCAACAACGATAACCTAATACGATATTAGATTGAGCATTAAGACAACTCAATACGAATAGCAATTATATAACGTACATAATCTCCGACGAGTTAAGAGAAACAAAAAATGTCGTAAAGTGTAAGCAAAGATTCGAACATAAGGTGTCGATCCTTATGTCTCAAAGGTCGAGTTAGTACTCACAAAGAACTTCATCTATTTCTAAGTACTTACTTACATGATAGTATGTGATCACTTGAATCATAAGTCAAGACTCCCTTTATTCATCGTGTTAATACGACAAGTGTCAAGCATAACCTACTAGGATGTAACTATAATTGTTAAGTCTAGGTTGTGGCTTGAGAATACCCTAAATTACAAATCATAACTTGAATACTAACAATCTATAACGTAATAACGTTTAGAAGAACACTAAGGCTATAGTCGAGGATAGACTCGGAGTATATGACTCAGAAGTTGAGGTTCATCTACGAATGATGAAGTAATATAGTTTGGAAATTGAGAATGTAAGATAATAGAAATTATCTTAAAACCATCACATGAAATCATAAAGAAACCCAAATTGGGAACTTTAAGTCGTAATTTATAAACGACCTTCGATCGATAGAAAGAATCTAAGAAAGGCTATTTTCTTATGAAGGGTTTGATCGTACGTAGTTGGTGAGGATGGACTACCATACCCTGCTCACTTAGAACTATTAGCTTCGGACTAGCAGGTGGGCTCTCTTGAAACAAAAATGATATGCATATCTATCTCAAAACATGATTTACAAAAGCTTTATGAAATATTATTACATAAACTGTTATTGATTATCAAATATATATGTTTTGTTGTGATCTTATCTGAGATTGATATATCCAATGTGATATGAGAATGTGATGGTCTACCAACGTTAAAAAAGGGTAACAATCGGATCCGACTTAGGTGAGGACTAACTCGGATTGTGTATACGTGTGACTGTGTGTTAAGGTTAGCTACCTCGACCGGTCACGACGACTATGTGTAGGTGGACACCTCCATAGTGCGCGAATGAATGAATAAATGATCAGATATGGAACAACGTGGATGAAATAGTCCGGCCGGACACACTTTTTGGAAAATGATAAAATATTTGATAGGCATGAGTCTTTTCAACTAAAATCCTCATGCGCTATTGTGGGCAGTTCAATAACTTTACAAAGAAAATATTTTCGGCAATGAGTCCACTGAGTACTTTTGTACTTAGCCCTGCATCTCGTTTTTGATATGCAGGTTGAGCAAGGATTGACGATGCGTGCGAGGTGGTGCAGATTGGCGGGTGTTTTGTTGCTATAGTAGAAAGGTTTCTAGAACCTTGGGCATGTATCGTTATATGCATGTCCACACGTTTATTGCTGCTTAACTCTGATATTTTTTTGTGCCTTTAGTTATAACTGTTATTCATTTCGTATTGAACTTGAGGTCGTACCTCATTCCTTGAATTATACCCTGACTGAGTTATATTTGGATATTAAATCTTTTGGCAAGTCCTTCTGTGACTTGGGTTCGTATTGAAACAGCCTATTCCTTAAGTTCATGCATTTATGAGTAGCTTATTGGTTAATTGTATTGGTTTAGTTATGTGTGTATCCGCTGCATTATTATACCAGTGGTGATCCGTTTAATCCGTACTTCCTTGAGAAGTCGGGTCGTCACAAAGTGGTATCAGAGCACTTGTTTGCTCTGAACCCTAGAAACCATTTTATTGATACCTAAGTTGAAAGTCGAGTCTTGAAAATGTTGGTGTTTGACTGCCACTGCACTGCACTCCATCGTCGTCCTGCTCAACGAGGAAAAGGTAACTATCTCAACTAAAAGTTATTTTGAATTGATGGAAATATATGAAATGCAAAATGGAGTTACAATATTGCCTTGTTGGGAAATTGAAATATAATTTGGAAAAATGAATGTTTTGAATTTGAAAAGTTGTTTCAAATGATTAGTCATTAGTTTGAAAGAAAGTTGTAAACTTTAGTGTTGGTAAGGGAGTAATGTGAGAATACTTGTTTGTCGCAATACATGTTATGATCTATGTTTACTGCTATATGCAAAGCATGCTAGAAGCAGGATGTAAATGAGTATGTTTCCCATGAGAACATAGACTCTTAAGATGCATGATCCCTTTGCGCTGAACTTAGTATGAGAACATAAGGTATCCCCGATTGAACAAAATACTGAGGAAGAATGAGAACATAGAAATCTTAAGAATCATAATCCGAACGGATTTGAGGATGAGAATGCCACGAGTCTACGATGACGAATCGATTGCTTAAGAATCATAATCCGAACGGATTTGAGGATGAGAATGCCACGAGTTTATTGCTGCTTAACTCTGATATTTTTTCGCACTGCTATGAGTCCCAACCTCTCTACACGAAGGAATTCCGAACACCATGCGTGTTGCCTCTGTCGTGGCGATAATGGAAAATCAAAGTATAACGTTAAGGAAGTATAGAAAGAAAGATCAATTTGTAAGTACACTATGGGAACGAATATGATCGAATGTTATGATGCGAATAAAAATAAGAAATCTAGAACCCAATAAGATGGGGTGACCACTTAACCTTTACCCGAAGGCTAGACATCGAATGTTTGTTATGTCCTAAGGAACCATGCAGTCTCTTCCCAGAGACCAAACCATGAAAGTAGTTTCATAAGAACTTAGGAATATAAGATGGTTCGGACGATTTTTACGACTAGGCGTCATTTATCTTCTAGAGCCACAACCGAGGAGGTGGTACGTTCCTACCATTCCTATCAGATGTGCCGAGGAGACAACATCAGCGAGTTCTTAGCTCATTTCGTACGTCATTGGGTTGCTGCACATGCCCGTGGTACGTCACATTATGATGGTGTGCTTCGACTGATCACGAGACTGCTATCCGACTGGCAGGGATATACCCGTAAGATATCAGCAGATTACATCTATCGATGCCAAGAGAGCTTCGACCCTGAGGTGGACTTACCTCATTTCGTTAGTCACCTGAGCTACGTATTCATGGTATACGAAGCCACACCATGTGGACCGTCTCTCCCCGAGCGGGAATACACCTGGCATGATGAGATTCCCGAGTGGCTTCACCCGGAGGTGCCTCGTTTGGCATCTGATGGACCCGTATTTTTGCCTGGCTGTGGTAGGAACATGTTCGAGGCTAGACCTTCCCATCCTCGATAGCTCACTTTTTTGGTCCTACCGCTAGTAGGATTCGAGCCCCGTCATTAACAGCGCAGACCATCGCCTCATTCTATATCTGCATCCGTCTCTACCTATCGACGCTCCCATAGATCAATCACTGCCACCCCGCATGCATCCCTGTACCATGATATTGTGGAGGTTGATGATCCACGTGGCCTAGCTGCAGGCACCGTGAGAGAAGCTTGTGCCCATCTTGCTGCTGCTCTATTTCCAGCCGTTGCTTCCGAGGAGATCACGACTGAGATCCACCGAGAGTTGGCTTCTATGGAAGAAGCTAGGGTCATTAGAGTCCGAGAGCCCGTGGCTCCCACATTCGATGCTGAGGTCATAGAGAAGGAGGATCCAGAGGAAGACCTAGATGATGATCCTGAGGAGGACCTACCTGCTGACGTTGAGATAGAAGGAGTAGACAATACCCTTACTCCCAGTTCTGACTCCGACACGATGAGCCATGTCTATACCCTGGGCGATTATGGATCTAGTTATTAGGATAAGATAGTGTTTGTCTATATACCCTTGTATATCTTTTGATGCATGCAGAAACGATGAGTCGCTCCGACATGAACCCTTATTTTGATGACCACGGTAGCGTTCAGATTTTTGTACGCAGCGTGACTAGGTACACTGAGTGATGTTGATGTTAATTTTTGGAGCATCATACTCCATACCTGACCTTTTGTGGATCTTAAAAGCGATGATGAAAGTCTTCGTAGATATATTTGATTAGACATGATGATAGCTCCCTGAGAGCTTTGGTTTTTAAGGTTGTGATATGTGGTGTTCGATGACGTGCTAGATTTATGCTTATGATCATATATACATACCGTGCTAAGATATTTATGATCCTGACGGATGGTATAAGAAGATATTTGATTACGTATATTTATGAAAGATAGAATGCCATCGAGAAACAGTGAGGTAACAACCGAAAGAGAGGACACTCTACCACCACCACCGTCGGCAAGAAGGATTGAGGAACTATTCTTCAGGCAGAACCCGCCCACTTTCAACGGGATTGGTAATCCCGTGGATGCTGAACTCTAGATTCGCGCACTGGAGCGAATCTTCAACTTCCTCCACTGCACCTCGCAGGAACGCTTGTCATGCGTGGCCTTCCAAATGACCGGTGACGCCGACTTCTGGTGGGAGGCAAAGAGGAAGACCCTATCCGAAGAGGAATTGGAAGGATATACCTGGGAGGAATTCAAGGAGGAAGTGTACGAGAAGTACATTCCTAAGAGCTACCGGAAAAGAAAGGAACATGATATTCTACAATCTGCGCCACGAAAGACAACGAGCACGGACTACGATAGGGCAGAGCAAGATGTCGCGGTATGCGCCTCAACTGGTTGACACCGATGAGAAGAGAGTAGAAAAGTGTCGGATGGGACTCCGTCATGAGATCAGGGTATCGCTAGCTGGCTATGAAAATCTTACCAACCGTGAGGCCCTCAGCAGATCATTAGAAATTGAGGCTGCCCTGCCCGAAGATAGGATTATTGCATGCATCCACCGAATCTCCAAGGAGATCGTGGGAAGGACCTCACCAAGGTCAAGGATCACATACTAGCTAGGCCGATAGGAGGCCATGGCAAGGAAGTAACGTGCCATCTGGGTACGGATAAGGTAATGGACGCCCCGTGGTACCCGCGCCTGGCGGGGGAAACCAGAGATTTGTAAGAATCCCCGTGTTCCCTAGGTGCTATAGGAGTCACAAAGGAGCATGCACATTCACGAATGATGGATGCTTCAAGTGTGGCCAGAAAGGTCACTACTCTTGGGACTGTTCAGGGATACGCCAAGGAGGGAATGGCCATCCCAATGTGCCTAACAGAGTCCAACCGCTCTGCGCTGTCCAAGCTCAACCATTTCAGCAGCAACCCTCTGTTCAGTACTTCCAGCCGATCCAACGACCCTATCAACCACGGCGATAAAGACAACAGCAATGGCGACAACAACAACAACAATATCGACAGCCACCGCAACAACAGTAGCAACAACAATAACGGAACAACAACGAACAACCACGCATGAGCGGGCCTCGCCTCAATCGAAAGCGAATTCCCACATGAGCCGCCAAGGAACCAAGGAAACTTGGCAGGTATAGGAACACTCATCCAATTGCCTGTTATCCTACTATTTAATATTGGCGCCTCGCATTCTTTTATTGCTGAAGCATGCGTAGAGAACTTAGGACTAGATCTAAATCGCTACCGAACAAATCATGAGAATTTCTTCACCAAGAGGGAGGCATAAGAACGGTAACCCACACATGCTCGAACCTAGAACTTGGACTAGGCTCACTTAAGGTCATGACAGATAACCTTCACGTCATACCTATGACAGATGTGGACATAATCCTAGGAATGGATTGGTTAACCGAACATAATGCGACCATCCTGTGTAATGAAAGGAAAATTTCTTTCCAACATCCCGGAGAGAAACCTACAGACTTTCACAGGATCAACATGGGGAGAAGGGTCCCAATCATATCCGCGCTACAAGCAAGGATGTTGCTAAACAAAACAGAGAACCACGCCTATTTTGTCTATCTCTAGGAGGAAGACAAGAATTGTAGTAACCCGAAAATCTTTAAGTCTTAATTAGACCCTAATTAAGGATAATTAGGGGCTTAAAAAGTATTTATTTCTTAAAAATTTATAAAGAAGAGCATAAGGGATTATAATCGATAGAAATTCGATAAATTCTTTATTGAAGGAATAGAGATTAGAAAACGTATAGATTTTTAAAAATGAGTTTATTATGATAAAATGTGAATTTTGTGATTATTGATGTGTGTTAAATGAAAGATGCTATTAAATAGAAATTATTCTATAGAATGCATTAATTATTTTTATGGGGAAATTTTTCTTATAAAATGAAATGAATCATTGTTTAAGCTATTAATTTGCTTGAATAAATTTATTTTATTAATATTTAGTGATAAAAGAATTATTTGGTATGATTTTCGAAAATTAAGAAGTGTGATTATACTTAGTTGAATTTTTAACATATGAAAGAATTTAAATTATGTTACATGAATTTAATTTCAATCATGGATATAAATTGTATTAGGTTTCATTAATTATTAGAAATATAGTTCTAGCAATTAAAATATACTAAGGTATAACCTTAGTAAATTTTGAGGTGTATTTATAATTTATTGAAATTTGTGTCTAATTATAATTAAATGAGTACAAAATTACATTCTAATGCACATAAGTATTCTAGAACTTTATATTATACACAAGATCATCTCCTACCTCCCAATTCTCCTTCCATTTCGGCACACACACTTGAGCACACACAAAATTTTCTTTTCATTTCTAATCCCAAATTTAAGTGTTAAATTGGTGGAAAATCACTCTAAGCAAGGTAATTACTTCATTTAAGCAAAGTTTTTATGATTTAAATTGATAAATAGGATGTTTTATATGCCTAAGGTTTTCAAAAATTTGATGATTAATTTTAGGGTTGATTTGTTTCAATTTTGTTATGTTTATTGATTTAATTATGTTTATTGTGTATAAATATCATGATTTATGGATTTAATTCTTTCATTTGCTAAAGTTGGTAAATTAAAGTGTTGTCTATGAACCCTAATTTTTGTATGTGAAACATATGTTATGATTTAGTTGAATTGAGCTTAGATATATGATTAGAAATAGAAATAAACAACTTATGATTAAAGAAATAAAATTAAAACATGTATATTAAAAAGCCTACAATTTTTGAAAACTAGGAGTAATTAGAACTTGAGGATTTTGATTTTATTTGATCAATTTGACATTATATTTGAACTTTAGGATATAAATAATGCATAATGTGAATTTATAAGAATTTAATTCATGAATCTACATAATGTTCCTAATTTTCGAAAATGAAGGGGATATCATGAACTATGATTTCTTAATTTTATTTGATGTATTTGATATGATATTTGAGATTTATAATAAAAATAATGCTTAAGTGGAATTTATGAGAATTTTTGAACATATATATTAAAAGATGAAAAATTAAAGTTTAGTGCAAAGGTATGATTTTATGTGATAAACTTGGTTGAAATTTGAAGCAATCATAGACTGATGATTATTGATGATAAATGAGTATAATTGTAGGTTGTTTGATATTAAATGAATTTTAGATAGTGAAATGCTAGAAAATTTCTATAAATGTGGTTGAAGGGCATTAGGTGATTATAGTGTTAATGAATTAGTTTAAACTTGTTTTAAGTTCCTAAATGTATATTTAAGTATATGGTGATGATTTGGGGAGTTTGGGATGAATTTGGATGAGTTTTGATTGATTTTGGCGATTCATATTATAAACGTTACTCTGCCGAAATTTCGGTAGAATTTGTTTATTCATAAGACGTTTTAAAATTTTAATCGGCAAACTATTGATAAGTAGTTAAATGAATAAAGAAGGTTACTAAATTCAATAATAATCTTATTTTTTTCAAGGACCAATCAAAGGAAATCGGAAAGTAAAGGACGAGGAAACAAACCTTTTGGATTGAACGTCGTCAGGTGGGTAATGCTTTGCAAATTAATTTAAGCAAAGTAAATCTTATGCTTTGAATTCATTGCTATCATGAAATTATTTTCAATCACCACATCATGGATATGTAAAAAATGAATGTTTTACCACGTTGTGGGTATGACGGCGATTTACCTATCTACGGTAGGAAAATATTATGTACTGTGCACAGGTTATGGCCGTGAGCTTGCAAATGTAGGCCGGGAGGATGCCTACTTCCCATTACTAAATGACGTAGATAGGGTATGACCGTAGTTGAGATCCTTTGGGATCAACTCGGATATGTGATGCCGGTATGTTTCAAGAAAGAAAGTGTGGTGATATATGATAATGACAGATTCTTATGAAAAAATTATTCCATTGTTTTCTAAATCCTTATTTGAAAAGAAAGTATAAGTTTTGAAAATTTTGTTTGGCATTTACCCACTGAGTACTCTTTGGTACTCATACCCGAAAATATTTTATTTGATGCAGGTTGAGCGTGGAAGAGATATGGGCTGAGGCGAGCTTAGTTGATCACTTTTTGTTATAAATAGTTGTGCACGAAAGTGGTGTCTTCATACATGACATTCACTACTCTTCCGCTGTTAACTTGAAAACTTGCAACAATACTTTTGAAAATCCTTGTAAATGTTTGGAACCTTTTATATACATATCGTTGAGGCTGTGACCTCACTTTTTGTTATTACTTGTTATTGAATATTTGCTGCATGCAGGTTGGCTTATCCATATTCTAGAGGACATGTTGTCCGTTTGTCAAAAATTTTATTTCACTTAAATCTGTTTAATTGTCCAAAATTTTAATGTTTTAACCCATCACGGCCTGATTAGTTAGTTCATTGTCTAATTAATTAGTCGGTCGTGACAGAGTGGTATCAGAGCAGTTGTTCGCTCTGGACCTGTAAGATTCCTTTCTTTGAGCCAACCTTTCGGTGTAAACCTTGAATTATTGATAAGAGCTCAAGATTCGACCGTCTCTTCACTCGACGGTAAAGTAAATTGTGAATTATGTGTAGAAGTGAATATATATGCATACATTGAAAATAGTTCTTGAGTATGATGAATTATTGTGATGTAGTATGTATGAACATAAATGATATATGATTGTTTTGATCAGCATGTAAGTTATATTTGATTATAGGATGGCAATGAAGAAGGTTACCGTTCGAAAGAATGTCGATAATAGGCCTTTTGGATTAGGCAGCGTTGATAGGTTCTTCTCCTTCAGAATGAGAGAAGAGAAGCACATGCCGTTCTTTCTTAATCAGCACATGATTATGTGGAAGTCAGTTATGAGGTGTGGGGTGACTGAGTTAGATGGGTTGCTCCAAATAGTACAAGCTTTACCTCCTTCCTGGAAGGGATGGGCATCTGAAATTGCTCTGGATTATGTACATCCCGATATGGAGTGCAGAATTACTGGTAACCTCGACCAATTTGTAAATCTTATTAAAAATCAGTATAGAACAGTAGGAGATCCTCCGATATTACAATATCGTCCTTTTGATCAGTTTATCCCATCAGTCCATCAAATTTTATCTGATATCTTAGACCCAAAAAGTAAAGAAATTAAACATGAATCCCAAGAGATTGTCGTTTCTAGTCCTACTTATGAGTTCTGTTATGAAGATGATAACCCATTTCCTCTTGGGCCTCAATGGACTTTGTTTGATTTAGAGTTATATGATCAACCATTCGCATTGAAAACTCCTTCACCACCTTTATCTCCCATTCCCGAGATTTCATTAACACTTTCTTCCACTTAGGTAAGCCATGAGTTTGAACAGCAACTATCTATTGGCACCTCTAATTTGCGACCCATATCTATTAGTGAGATGCTCTCCCTATCTAATCCATCCCTTTTATTGATGGGAGAGCCCGCTTGCTCAGTCACTGATCATTCTCATGCTCTCAAGGAAGAAGAAGAATAAGAAGACTCAGAAGAGGATCCGGAGGAGGATCCAGAAGAAGAGATGGAGGATTAGGAGAAATAGGTTTAATCTAGTTAGGGTAGTGAAATAGGAAGGCAAGGCAGAACTATCAGCCCGATGACAATGAAACTAACCTATTTTGTAAAAAGTCCTCAATGAGGCAATTTTCCTGTAAATTATAAAATGTTGTTATCTTCGTTGTGACTAAATAATTGTGTCTTTAAATTTTTGTGATGATTGAATCTTGCTATAATTTGAAATCTCATTCCTTTGTTATGATATCTTATCAACTGTTGTGAAAATAATATTTTTCTTTTGTATCAGTATGCCTCCTAGAAGAAGAAACCCAAACCTGGAAGAAAGAGAGAGTGAAGCAACTCCTCAAAATTTTCTAGATCGTGAACCTTCTCCCCCAAATCGGAAAATAGCCGAACTCTTTCTTCGTCAAAACCCACCAAACTTTACCGGGGCTGGTAGTCCTGCCGAAGCAAGAATGGAGTGCGTCTGATGAAGCGAATATTCAAGTTTTTGGAATGTAACGATCAGGAATGTTTGTTGTGTATAAATTTTCTGATGAAAGGACCCGCGGATTTCTGGTGGGAGGCTAGACAGAAAACTCTCACCCCAGAACAATTGGCAAACTTCACATGGAATCAATTTAAGGAAGAACTGTATGCAAAATTCATTCCGTGGAGTTATCGAAAATAGAAAGAAATCAAGTTCATGAACCTAAAACAAGGAAGCAAGAGCGTGGCAGAATATGATAGGGAATTCTTCACGTTATCCCGATATGCACCGTACAAAGTGGAAACCGACGAGAAAATGGCAGAGATGTTTCGGTCCGGATTGCGACCTGAAATTCGAATTATTCTGGCCGCTCAGCCACATATGTCTTATACTGAAACCCTTAATCGCGCGCTAGACATGGAAATGGAAATCGATCGAGAGAAGACTACGGTGAATCTAATGCGGTGTACCCCAAAGTCTAGTTTCATGAAACCTTCTCAAATGGAACAAAGGTATAAAGGAAAAGGAAGTGGAAACGAAAGGATTTCCAAGCAAGAAGCCTTTTCGGAGGCGAGGACCTCTGACATCGAGATCATTTCGACCATCGATTACACGGACCAACATTCCTTCCTCCGAACCAGATGAGGCCGCCCATGTGTCCTCAATGCAATCGCCCACACTTTGGCATATACTGAGCGAAGCAACACACATTACACGTGCGGAAAATTCGGTCATTTAAGCTCGCTTGTCCGTATAGGCGAGAATGCGATTGGGAGAGGAGAGAAATAAAGTCGTTCGACCGGTCAAACGGTAAAAGCAATGACGGCTATCCACAACCACGTTATCAACTTCTTCCTCCACAAGTGACTTCAAATCGAAACTTCTACTCAGCAGACGCAATTTCAATCTCTTCAATTTCAACCTCAACATCGAGCGTATGCGCTAGCGAAAACAACCTGAGAAGAGCTCGGGCGATTTGGTGGTATGGCCCGATTAAAGGTGTGCTGTTATAATTTTATTTGATCTGGGAGCTTCGCACTCTTTCATTTCAGCGCATCGTGGATAATCTTGGGCTTCTCGTAGAGCGAGTGAAGTAGGTTTAAAGTGATTACTCGATAGGTGGGGATCGTGGTTGATCAAATATGTCTAACTTAGAGTTTGAGTTAGGATCACTTAAGTTGAAAAGTCGAGTCTTTACGCCTTCTATGCATGTGGGATATAGATATTATTCTAGGCATGGACTGGTTGACTAATAAAATTTCACCACAATTCGGTGCGAGCAAAGGGAGATAGCGTTTCAAACCCCAGGAAAAGAACCCACCCGTTTCTATGGGATAGATGAGAGAAGAAGAGGCGTTCCTGTAATTTCTACTTTGCAAGCAGAAAAGTTATTAAGAGGTGAAGAAAATCATGCCTATCTTGTGAATTTGAACGATGAAAATAAGAAAGAAAGAAAAATAGAAGACGTGCCGGTTGTGAGAGAGTATAAAGATGTATTTCCAGAAAGGTTGCCAGGGTTACCTCCAAATCGACAATTGGATTTCGTCATTGATCTAGAGCCAGGGTCAGCGCCGATTTCAAAAGCACCTTATCGAATGGCTCCAAAAGAACTACAAGAGTTAAAGATTGATTACAAGAACTTTTAGACACAGGATTCATTCGACCAAGTGCATGCATACAGGAAGCGCTGTCTTGTTAAATCGAAAGAAAGATGGCACAATGATAATGTGTATTGATTATCGGGAATTGAACAAGGTAACATTGAAAAATAAGTATCCACTACCTCGGATAGATGATTTATTTGATCAATTGAGAGGAGCAAGGGTATTTTCAAAAATTGATTTAAGGTCGTTATCATCAGTGAAAATCAAACCCGGACATACCAGGCGCATTTGAACTAGATATGGACACTATGAGTTTGTAGTGATGCCATTTGGATTAACCAATGCCCCAACAGTCTTTATGGATCTTATGAATCATTTTTTCTATGATTATCTTGATAAATTTATATTGGTGTTTATCGATAATATACTAATATATTCTTCAAGTGAGCAAGAACATGATACACACTTGCAGCTGGTATTGGAAGAATTGAGAACCGAAAGGTTCTATGCTAAGTTTAGCAAGTGTGAATTTTGGCTGAAAGAAGTGAATTTCCTTGGACATATAGTTGCAGAAGAAGGTAGGTATAAAGGTTGACCCTGCAAAAGTCCAAGCGGTACAAGAATGGAAACCACCCACGACTCCAAACGAAATTCGAAGTTTTCTGGGATTGGCCGGTTATTATAGAAGATTTATTGAAGGATTTTCCAAAATTGCCAAGCCAATGACACAATTGTTGAAAAAGGGAGTGAAATTTCAGTGGACCCAAGAATGCGAAAATAGTTTTCAAGAATTGAAAGATAGACTAACCACTGCTCCCATATTGACCATACCTAATCCAGAGAAAGAATACACCATTTATACTGATGCATCTCGAAACAGAATTGGATGTGTTCTGATGCAAGAATGAAAGGTCATTGCATATGCTTTGCGGCAATTGAAACTTCATGAACATAACTATCCTACACATGATTTGGAGCTCGCAGTTGTAGTCCATGCATTGAAAATCTGGAGGCACTACTTATATGGATCAAGAAGTGAAATTTTCACGGATCACAAGAGTCTGAAGTACTTCTTTGAACAAAAAGATTTAAATATGAGACAACGAAGATGGCTCGAACTGGTCAAAGATTATGATTGCGAGATCAAATATCATCCATGAAAGGCTAACGTCATCGCTGACGCTTTAAGCAGGAAAAATAAGGAAAGATTAGGAATTCTTTTGACAGAACATGAAGAATTACCGAGGGAATTCGAAAGAATGAAGCTTAAAGTGGTGTTACCTCCCCAAACCACCCAAGATATACTAGCGGCATTAATGGTACTCCCAGATTTGAGAGCCCGAATCATTGAAGCACAACGACGAGATGCACAACTGGAAGCATTGCAAGCAAGAATTAGATTAGGGAATCTTCCTGGATATCATGAAGCAGCAGACAATACGATTATGTTCGACAATCGAATTTATGTGCCTAATAACGACAAGTTGAAGAACAAAATTATGAACGAAGCTTATAATGTTCCGTATGCCGCACATCCTGGAAGCACAAAGATGTACCAAGACCTTAAATAGAAATTCATGTGGACAGGAATGAAACAAGAAATCGCATCATATGTCGAACGATGTCTAGCGTGTTGATCGCTAATATTCCTACCAAATAAATGATAGTAAAACAGCAAGTATATATATCGTATCCACAGGGACTACGACTCGAGAACACAGCGAATAATTAACGTAGAATCTTGATTATTATTCAGGTAAAAAAATATCAAGAGATAATATTATAAAACTAGACTCAAAATAAAGAGGGAATAAAACCAGATATAAAAGACTGATCCTAGGGATGTACTTAACCTAATCAAATTCACACAATTAACCTATTAATCTGTTTACCAATTTAATCCGCATTCATATGAAGGATCACTAATGTAACTATAGTTTCCGTCGAGACTGACCTATAGTAGTAGGTTAGCTTAAACTCTATCTCCGTCGGGTCTCGAAGAAGTAAGCTAATTACCAAAAGCACACAAAGATTTAACCTCCTCTGAGTTCACCTATCTCCGCCGGGTCTCAAGGCAAAAGCGTATTATGAATTGAGATATCGATTATGTAATTAATTCGCCAGACATCAATCACATAACTAGCATGCATCAATATTGGCGGATACCAACACATGAGAATTAAAGCGAGAATCATAAATCATGAATGGGACGACAAAAGCAGTATCAACAAATTAATTATATAAATCTAGTTAGGCGTCAAACCCTAGGATCAATCTGAACTTTAGCTACGCATAATTAAAATAACAAAACAATAAATAAATAAAAATAACATAAACTGAATTAAATAAATAAAACCGTAGGAATCCACGAAGAACATTTGTAGCGACTTGAATCCGGAAGAAATTCTGAAATCTAATACTAAACTATGAAAAAGGAATGAAAATATTGAAAGAAAAAGCTAAACTAAATTAAACGGGAAAAGAACTTGCAAAAGAAAATAAAGAAGAATTCGTGTTCTGCTCTGGAATGGTGTGTAAAATCTACTGCTCTCTCTCCCCCTTTTATAATGAGCCGCGAGCTCTCATTTCACCTTAATTCTCTCCATCCTTCTCTGATTCGGACTCTGACATATACGCACATTAGGAGTCTCTCTTCGCGAGACGCTATCGCGAGTAATTGTCGTGAAGATAGCTCGCGAAATAATCTCGTGCGCGCGTTTGACTGAGCTCTCGAGCAATGGTCGCGATGATGGGTCGCGATGCCGGGTCGCGAGCTCTCCTTATAGCACGCATAGTGTATTCCTCGCGACCAATGGTCGCGATAGCGGGTCGCGAGGCAAGTCAGCCTCTTCTTCGCGTGTCCACCTCGCGCGTTTTCCTTGCGAGCTTTGCTTCCCTCGCGAGGCGTGTATTTTTCTTGACTCTTCATGCGCAAGGAAGGCTCGCGAGCTCCAATCAACAAAGTTTAAATGCGTGCTCGTGTGTCCTCTCCATTTTTAGGTCAAAACCTGTGCTAAAATAACACAAACTACACACGACATCATATCTTTTAAAGAAAATGAAATATATCACAAATGCAGCTCAAACAATCCTTTTATCACTTAGAAACGAGATGAATATAGCCATATAAATCATGTAAAAATGAGGTTTATCAACTCCCCCAAACTTAACCTTTTGTTTGTCCTCAAACAAATTAGAACAAAAGAGAGACGACCAGAGACAGGTAAAGAGTCGAGCGACAAAGCAATAAGCCTCGGAGCGATGAGCAATAAGCGATTCATTCAAATGAATCAAATCACAACATCTTCGTTAAACTCCACACATCATAATAATCATAAGCACAAGCCTTCTCAAACTTGAATCCTCACGACATGGATATATATATAAGCTCGAACACTCGAGTGTATCGAGGAGGATGTGTACTCTCAAAGTTTAAAACACATGGAATCTACCATAAGCTTGCTGTAATATCCCACCGACCAACTAGGTCATGTCGAGAGGATACTACGGGTTAAGAAGAAAATAAAGAAGGGATGAAGAAAGAAAGGGCCGAATACGTAATTATACACACACATATATATAGGCCTCATAAGATGAGTCTGACACGACCTATGTACATTCAACAAGATCCTAGCAAAGCAGACAGGTCCAAAAAGGAAAATATATCCGATCAAATAATAAAATATTAGAAATCTTGACACTAGAGCAGGGTGGTGCAATTGTCGTCCCAAAGAAGGGGCCTATCGTTTTTGGCTAAGTAGCCTAAAGGGAAAAACGGACACTTAACACAACGACACTTTGCTCCATAGCCTCTCCTTACCCCAAGTTAGTACCTGAAAAATATAAAAGCGGTTGAAATTTGAGTAATTGATTTACTCAGTGGTCATGCCAAAACAACAATTAAGTCTAACATGCTTCGTTATACTCAAGATGTATTTAAAAGAAAGGTTTTACTCCAGGTATAACATATATTTTTACAAAAACATAACCCTCGGACTGAGCTATCAATTAGTTGGTGCCTTCCGGATCATGGGGAACCTTTGCCCACTAATGATCTATCTGGGAGTTGGTAATCGGCCCATTCCCCAACTCCGTATTTAGTGTACCTACTTGGCTCGTGGTAGCCCAAGGCACAATTGTTAACTACGTGAGATTCGAGATCTCTAAGTGAAATCGGTATATCCGATTCACTAGCACCCAACAATTGCATAGCTAAAACATTTTAAGCATCTTGACATTTTCACAAGAATGCTTAAGTAAACTTTAGAATATAAAGCCCACCTTTCACCATGGTTTAATGAATTGAGAGAGTCGTTCGACAATTGAATCGAAATCCTACAAATCACATTGTATATTTAAGCAAATTAGGCGGATGTTCTTAGATAATGGTTCACCTTTATGAAATGCACGTTATGCATGCATCTTAATTACTAATTATTTTAAGTTCTAATTAATTTAGAAAAGGGGTCATATTCTTTATGTCCTCAAGACTTGATCCACTTCATGATATTCATTTAGGTGCTCTAATCAAATTATTTAATTTAGTGACTTGTTCAGTGATTATTTAATAGTCGAGCTATCAAGCGTAAATATCGGTGAGGGAATTACAATTAAATTACCAATCGTGCTATAGGTTTTAATTACTAATCAATAGTATTAGTTCGATTAGTGACACGCTAGTTACCAATTTCTAATTTTAGGAAGTTAATTTAGAAGGTCCAATTTAATTGAATTATCAAGCAACTTCACAAATAAATTTTAATAAATTAATTTGATGTCCTAAAATTATCAAATTTTGTGAAAATGATCTATAGATAAAGCGTAATTCCACATTTCTATTTAAGAGTCATATCGTTATTACAAAGATTATTAATTGAGTTTTAAGATTAAGATGATAAGTATTTTGGGATAATTGAGATGACTCCTTAACGAGTTGATTGGAGCGAGATTTTGTAGGGGTGATTATAAGGTCTTTATTTACATATTATAAATCGGCGAGGCGTCGATTGACATCATAACTATCGTTATTGGGCCAAATGTTTGTGCTTAGAAGGTTTGAATTTAACGGGAGCGATGGGTTGTTTGATTTTAAAAAAATAGTAAGCGACGTTTGATGCAAATGAAATTTGATGGACACCTTACTTACGTATACATGTTACTATGGTTAAAATCTGGGAGCCATCTAATCACTACAACTCTCGAATTTATTTAAAAAGTGGCTAGGTGAATTAATTCCAATTGACTAAAAAGTTTATGGTTAAATTCCTTGAATTCATTTTCTTTGCTTTACATGCTCTGTTTCCCCCTTTTAGAATAATACCAGTAGGTGATGAGTGTACATTCATACGGTGAGCCTCTGTACCTAATATCTAGTTTTTCCAAAGGCATATAACTCGGTTTGCTTCACAATAATCTTCCTAACTTCTTAATTAATCAAATTGGCAAATTTAGCTTTTATTAAGCTCAAGCTCACCTCGGGCTTCCACATATCCCACCGCATCATGATCAACTTACTTACCCATTCACCTTTGTCATGCTCAAGTTTTCAACACAACAAGTAGCAACAAAGACTTGTCCACTGTCTCGGAAGTTTAGGTAGATATTTATACGGATGCTTAATTGATAGAGGCACGACCCCATTCGGACCAACCGGATGGAGGCGACTAGTACTAGGAGTAGTACTTTAGGGGTTACATGAATAAAATGGAGAAAGCGTAACAATAAGCTAACATGCTTGAGCGAATATGAGATGATGTTATATTGTTTTGAAAAGGTTTAGGCCATCGGACCCCAAAACTTGGCACGATCCGATGGACCTCAATAGTTTAAAAACATAAAAGCGTAAATAAGGGAGTTGAGTGTAGCATCGGAAAGTGTGTGAATACATATATGACGATATGCATTGAGTATAAACCACAAATTGAAGTAAATCGGTCGAGGACCTTTGGACTCATCAACACATTCCCATCATCGCCATCGAGCTCAACTGCACATTTAAAACAAACATGCGGGGCTAAGTACAAGAAATTGCACTTAGTGGACTCATGCGAAAACATTTGATAGATTTGGATTCTGTTGCCAATATCGAGTAAGTCGCGAGGGTTTTAGTTAAAATGCCTTGTCTTACCAAATCATTCGGTTAAATAAACATAGCTCGGCGAGCATTTTCTTGGTGTGTATGGTCCGTATCTCATAGTCCTGATACATAATAATAATAAATAATAAGCGTCGAGAGGAGGCCTCCCGTCTGATGCCGTGACCGGCCGTAATCCGTCTGACCTGCGATCGCTCTCTGCAAGCATATGTTAACACGGCGTATAGTTCGACCTTCACGCCAATCTAGCGGGCATTTATCATCCGACGCGGGACCCGACATTAAAGGTTGGGTGCTACCACAACAATTGATATAATAGTTCAACCATCTCCACGGCCCTACCGGGCATAACGGATAGGATCCATACACAAGCGAAATATTTTGGCGGTGTCTGCGGTAAAACATTTGATAAAGAGTTGTAGTATAAGTCTTAAATAAATTCATTTGGTATGTGATGAAAGTCATATTTTTGAAGATAAAGCCCACATTTTGAGGTAAGAAGGAAGCCCACGGGACTATGGTTCGTTGTAAAGTCTGGTTAGTTAGTTCGTCAAAATCCGTCATTGCGTTTGCGTCCACCTTTCTGGCGAGGCTTTGAGTGCGTCGCTCAAGTCTCTCGAGACTTTTGAAAACTAAGATAAACTTGATATTTCATATCGATGTAGACTGAATTCCTTAGTGGATTGATGCGTCTCTATCGTTATCGATTGACTTTTCTGGTTCCTCGAGATCGTTCGGCGATATAAATGCGTTTTCGATATATGGTTTCATTTGTGAAATCTTTTCTTACTAATGATTATCATACTCAATTAGTATATCTTCATATCTTGACGTGTTTATAAGCGTATAATCGTGCGTTTGACTTGAAAAGTCAGCGAAGTCGACAACTGGTCGACAAAGTCAGCGATTTTGACTTTTAAAAAGTAATTTCTTACAATTTTGTTTTATAAATCGAATTTGATCGATTTGAAAATGTAAAGTCTTATTGCTCGATTTATCTTGTAAATCAAGGACTTATAATTATTTTAGCATTTTTAATAACCCTTTTTATAAATAAAAAGTGTATTTTGGTTTTAAAGCGTTATATATTGAGCGTTTGTCTCAAACATAGCAATCTATGTTTATAAAATTTTGTAAAATTTAAAACTGTCCAGAATATTAATTTAGTAAATTTTCATTAATAAAGCTGTTTTAAAAGGATTTTAAAATCCTTATTAATTATCGATAATTAGATAATTAACTTAAAAATGTCAATTGACCTTTGAAAAATTTTCTAAATTCATATAGTGCATTATTATACACTATGGTCCAGAATATGAATTTATGAAATTCATATAATCTTGTTTGCTATTTATTTATATATATACATATATATATTTTAGGTAATTTCAAATAAATAGGAATAATTATCAAAAATTCCCAAAATTGATATATACTTATTATAATATTCCAACATCAGTATATAGCATTAATATAACCCATAGTTCATCAAGCATTCATTTAATAATATATAGTAATTATCTCACGGTAATTACAAGATAATTACCAAATAAATAGCAAACAATTTCTAAAATTCTAAATAAATTCCAACATCATTAAACATTATATTATAACATTGTAACATCATAACATCAACCAAAATAATTTAAATCGTCACCATATGAGCTTGTAATGCTCTCGACTTTTCGATTTAATTTAGTATTTGGTTTTCAAAATTCGATAATTATATACTATGTACATACACTATAGTATATTAATATAACATCATATAATCATCAAGAACTAATTAAATCATCACCTCATAAGCATAAGCTTTAAACTTATTTGATTTAAATAGGTAAATGATTTCCAAAAATTCTAATTAATTCACACAATGCATAAATAATATACTAAAGCATTAAAACACCATTACATGTTCAAAAATAAAATCATACATCAACATATATCATCACAATGCTCTCGGCCCTCTTGAAATAAATAGCAATTGATTTTCAAAAATTCTAATTAAATCATATAACATATAATCAATACATTAAAGCATTAATATGTCATTATATGATTAAAATAAAATTATACACCATGGTATTTATTTAAATAGCTCACGGTATTTTTAAAATAAATAGCTAGGGTTTTCCAAAAATTTTAATTAACCTACCATAGCCTTAAATCATAACATACATCAATATTTCATCATTAAAATGTTCGAAAATAATCGGTCATCACATATGCATTTTAATATCTTGAAAAATTATTTTGAACATGTTCTATGGTTCGAAAATTGTATGTACATACTAGATCCATTCAAAATTAAATAAACAATACCATATGCTTATTCTAACATATATTCACATACTTGGAAATATAAATCATCAAGAACAATATATCTCGTACTCTAGAACATTAAAACATACATATACATACATATAGCATTCGAACACAAATACATATATATATAAAAAGCAGTTTCGATTTTCATGAATAAATGGAGGATGAAATCGGTGCTAAGGACCGTGTATTACCTTAGATATGATATAGGTTCACAAGAAACAATATAGTATCGAGGTTTGGAAGAGAAATAGAGAAGAAGAAGAAGAATTTTTGAGGAGAGGGATGAAGCTCTCGATTTTTGCGGGTTTTGGAGAAAAGGAGAAGAAATGGAGTGAATGAGAGGGTGAGGGTATATTGAAAATGGGGTGAAGGAAGAGTCCTCACTATATCTCTCTCATACAGCACACACATCACACTTACCCAATGGGGTGTAAGGCAGCCCATGATGAGGGTGTAGTGATTATTAGGCTAGTGTTAAAGCACTATGCATTAGGCGAGAAAAAGTATAAATTATTGTGCGTGGGGGTGTGTTGGTCATGGGTTTAAGGGTGTATAGGGGTGGTTTAATTTTATTCCATCCTAATACTAGATATATATATCATACATAATCATAGATATATAATACAAGTCATTAAAATAATTAAATCAACACATATCTAATTTTCGAAAATCTGGATTATAAATTGGAAAAATAGGATTAAAATATAAATTACACCTATTATTGATACTCATGCCATTTTCGATCCAAATATTCATATATACATCATAATATATGATTTAGATATTAAATAATATCATAGGATAAAATTATAGCATTAATTAATGCATATAAAACCTAATTTGAAAATTATGTTTGAAAATTATAATTGTGCGATCGAGTTTTAATGCTCCAAAACTGATTTCATAGCTTAATAACACTCATATATATCATATTATAAAGTTTAGATACCATATGATAATTTAATAGTGTCATTCCATGTGAAAAACCAAAGTTTATAAACTTAGGGTTTTGAAAATTTCAATATCAAATTATCAATTTTAATAACTGAAAATTCGATTTTAATAATTAATAATACTGAAATTATATAAAATATTAATAGGAAATTAATTATTATAATTTCTGAGCATTAAACTCAATTTACAAAGCGTCTCAGGCGTTGGCGTTAACGTCTCAAAGCGTTCAAAATCGACTCATCTCAAAATGGTGCGATAAGTTCGTACTTACTAAATAAATATATTCCTTTTAATAAAGGAATTAAGATGAAATTAATTCCAAGCTTCCTTTGCTCGAGAAAATTTCATGAAAAGGCGGCGTTCGATCTGCGGTTGACGTTAAAATATATTGACGAATCATTTCGTAATATTTCATTCCTTTAATTCACAATCCTTAGTGAATTTATGAAAGAATTCGTTATAACGATATCGTATCGAAATCACAAGATTCGATGTCGTAAAAAGATAATATCTGGCAAAACCACAATTACGGGTTTAGAAAACCGTGTCGTATATTCGTTTCTTTGGAATATTACATTCCACCCCTTCTGAAAAATTTCATCCGAAATTTGTATACCTTTAGAAAAATAGATCGGGTATTTTTCTCTCATTGCTTCTTCAAGCTCCCGTGGCTTCTTCTTGTCAAGTGGTGTCTCCTGACACTTTGACTAACGGAATCGACTTGCTCCGTAGTTGTTGGACTTTGTGGTCAAGTATGGCTGCGGGTTCTTCCTTATAGCTCATGTAAACTCGAGGATCACGTCGTCTTGGCGAATCACGTGCTTTGGGTCGTGAGCGTATTTTCGTAATTGCGAGGCGTGAAAAACATTATGGACATTCCCTAGGTTTGGCGGAAGAGCCAACCTATAAGCTCTTGGACCTATCCTTTCTAGGATCTCATAAGGTCTATGAAGCGGGGTCTAAGCTTTCCTTCGGCCAAACGACAATCCCTTTTGATGGAGAGACCTTAAGAAATACTTTGTCTCCATCCTCAAATTGTAGCTTCGGATCTCAGCGTATCGGTAAGATTTACATACATCTGAGCCTCTTTTATCCTCATCCTAATTTGTCGAGCGATTTCGATCATTTCGTTCACCGCATCGGGCCCTATGACTTTTCTCTCACCGACTTCGTCCCGATAAAGTGGTGATCTACACTTCTTGCCATCTGAGGCTTCGTGTGGGGCCATGCCGATCGTCGCTTGATAACTCTTGTTGTAAGCAAATTCATCGGTAAAATATCTTCCCATTTTGCACCTCGATCCAAAATTACGATTCTAAGCATATCTTCTAGCGTTTGGATCGTTCTCTCCATTGTCCATCGGTTTGTGGGTGGAATCTTTGTCTTGAAGTTTAATCTCGTACCAGTTCTCTTTGTAAGCTAATCCGAATCGGATGTGAACTTGGAGTCTCGATCGGAGGTAATAGATTTTGGCACTCCATGTAGTCGTACAATTTCCTTAACGTACTGGTGGGCGACTTATCGGATCCATAAGTGCTTTGAATAGGTGAAAGTGAGCACTTTTGGTAAGTCTATCCACAATTACCCATATGGCTGTGTTTCCTCTTCTCGATTTGGGTAAGCTTGTGAAATCCATCGTTATATCGTCCCACTTCCATTCGAGGATTTCTAGCGGTTGTAACTTCCGTAGGAACGTTGGTGTAGGGCCTTCACTTGTTGACAAACAAGGCAGTTCTCTGAAAGAAGCTATGTCTCGTTTCATGCCTTCCCACCAAAATTTTTCCTTGGTCTGGTACGTCTTAATCTTGCACGGGTGGGCGGTGTATGGCGTATCGTGAGCCTCGCTCATGATTTCGTTACGAAGCTCTGCGTCGTCGAGGAGCATATCCTACCTTCAAACAATAAGGCGTTATCCGGCGCCTCTTGGAAATTCTTGAATCCTTGGACCTTAGTCTTTCTCGGATCTTTTCAACTTTTCCTCAATCCTTTGTCTCTCGACAATTCTTGTTCTTAGATCGGATGTCGGTGTGAGTGTAGCGATCTGACTCTGGTGTCTCGGTGGTTCCACCAATTCAATCTTCATTCTACCAAACTCTTGTGAGTTTTCCTCTTGTACAAAGAGACATCCTAACTTGGTATGGCTCTTACGACTCAGCGTCGGCTACTACATTCGCCTTGCGGGTGATAGTTAATACCACGATCGTAATCTTTTACCGATTCAAGCCATCTTCTTTGTCTCATATTCGGATCTCTTTGTTCGAAGAAATACTTGAAACTCTTATGATCCGTGAAGATCTCACATCTCACACCGTAGAGATGGTGTCTCCAAATTTTAGGGCATGAACTACATTGCTAATTCCAAATCGTGGGTTGGGTAGTTCGGTTCGTGGGGTTTGAGTTGTCGGGATCGTAAGCTATCACTTTTCCTTCTTGCATCAAAACACAACCCAGTCCGGTCTTAGATGCGTCATATAGACCACATACCCTTGTCCGCTTAGGATGCTAGGCTGGTGCCTTGGTCAATTTTTCCTTGAGTATTTGAAAACTTCGTCTCGCACTCATCGGTCCAATTGAACTTGATTCCCTTAGGAGTAGGCGGGTTATTGGCCTTGCAATCTTGGAGAATCCTTGATGAATCTCCTATAGTAACCAGCTAATCTAGAAACTTCGATTTAATCTTGTGTTCTTGGTGATTTCCATTCTTGCAGGCCTCTACTTTGGTGGATCTACTTTTATGCCTTGATGACACGATGTGTCCAAGGAACATAACTTCCTTCACCCAAAACTCACATTTGCTAAACTTAGCAAAGAGTCTTTCATTTCTCAAGGTTTGCAAAACCGTCCGTAGATGTTCATTATGATCCTCTTACGTTCTTTGAGTAGATAAGGATATCATCTATGAAGACCAAAGCAATTTATCCGAAATGGATGAAATACTACATTCATGAGGTCCATGAATACGGCTGGTGCATTGGTTAATCCGAATGGCATAACTATGAATTCATAGTGGCCATATCTGGTTCGGAATGCAGTCTTAGGTACATCCTCAGACCGTATTTTCAGCTGATGGTATCCTGACTTAAGATCAATTTTAGAGAATACACCCGCTCCCGCAATTGATCAAGCAGTCATCAATTACGGGTAAAGGGTATTTGTTCTTTAGTGTCATCTTATTTAGCTCCCTATAATCGATGCACATCCTCAAAGAACCATCCTTTTTCTTAACAAACAAAACAGGCGCTCCCCAGGTGAAACACTCGGCCTAATAAATCCTAGATCCAAAAGCTCTTGGATTTGGATTTTCGACTCTTCTAGCTCCTTGGGGCCATCCTATAGGCGCCCGACCTTTGGGGCTGATCACGGCTCCAAGTCGATGGTAAACTCTAGTTGTCTATCGGGAGGTAGTCTGGTAGATTCTCGAAATCGTCAGAAAATTCTTGGGCGACTTGATGTCTTCTACCAGCGCTTGGGTTTATCCTCATCGTTTAAATAAACAAGGAATGCATGGCATCCCTTACGGTTCATCATCCTCCTAGCTTGTAGTCTTGATACTATCGGATTCTCCTTCCCATGCGATCCGGTGAAAATCGTAGCTTCTTGTCGAGGAAAGTGAAGCGAAATTTTCCTTTCCTTCGAGAGAATCGTGGAATGATTCTTAGCTAACCATCCATTCAGGGATTATGTCTACATCATCCATGGGTATTATGTTTAGGTGGTTAGCGGAACCTTAAGTGATCTAATGTCGACTCTAGGTTCGAGCAAAAGTGGGTAACGGTCATAATCCCTCCTATAGGCGATGAGATTCTCATATCACGGCTTGATTTTTCAGACCTAAGGCCCGGCATTTCTCGCATGATTTTGCAATAAAAGAATCGAAGCACCCGTGTCGAACAATACTATAACGGTGGGTTGAGTAGAACTCCCATACACCCCAAGTTCCCTGGTTTTGTTAGATTCTGCCTCCTATCTGGGCGTAGGCCCTAACTGAGCCATTGAGGTGACGGTACCGTCTGGCTGATTTGGCGGTTGTTGCTGGCAGTTTCTTTGCCATTCTTTAGGCGTTAGCGCGATGGTTGTCGCCTCTGCTTTGTTGTTGGGCGGTTCTTTGCCACTTCTTTATTCGGGATTTGTTCTTCTGATTCTTTGCCATTGGAGTTGTTGTTGGAGTTGTTGTTGAGGTTGAAATTGTTGCCATTGAAGTTGAGGGGTTGGGGCTGAATTTGCTGCGGTGGTGGGGTTGGTATATAGCCCTTAATGGTGAGCATTGCCGGTTGGTTCGGTCTTACATCGAGCGTGATCTTGAGCAATTGTTGGCGTAATGCCCGTTGCCCGCATTTATAACGACTCACCACGTTTGCCGTGCACACACCCTTGTGTGTCCTATGGCATCGAGGGCATTGAGGTGTCTCGGCGGTTCATGTGGTCCCCTTCTTTGGTGGAGCATAAGCTGCTCTCTTCCAGCCTTGTCCTTGTGGCGCCGCGTCTCCTTGCCACGGGCGCTTGTGACTCGCGTCCCCAAAGTTCCCATGGTTGTTATTCCAGCGGTTGGGTTCCCATTTCCCCTTTCCTCTATCCAGTGCATTGTGTGACTGAGACGCCACCGACTTATTTTCGGTCATGGCCGCCTCTATATCTAAAGCTCGTGCGAGAGCTTCAGTGTAGGACAGGTCTCCATGGCTGGCAAGAGACATCGTATCTCCATTCTTAGCCACCTACGAACTTTTCCGACATTTTCAAGTCGGTGTCCACCGATTACGGTGCATATCTCGACATCTCGCGAGAGGTGCGATCATAGTCGATCACGATCGTCCTTTCTTGTTTTAGCGGGAAAAATTCACTGCTCCTTCTTCCTCTTATAGCTTTTAGGGATGTACTTTTCATACAACTCCTCTTGAAATCCTCCCGAGAATTCTTCAAACGCTCATTGTGAAAGTTTTCTTCGGCCTCCCACGAAGTCAATGGTCTGTCGGTGAAAGGTAACACACGACAACCTTTCGTGCCGTGCATCTTAAGAAGGTAAAGATCCGTTCGATGGCCCTAACCCGTTGTTCGAACTTCTTCCTGCTACCTTTCCGTTAAAGACATGAGGGTTACATCTTAGAAACATTTCTTCGATTCGGCGATCGGGTTGTGGTGGAGGTGGTGGTTGGGGAATTTCTTCTGGCTCTTGCTCGGGGATCCTACCCCTTCCTCTTGGCCTTCCCCGACCTCGACCTCTGGGTTCTTGCTCCGGATTCCTTCTCGGAGGCATGCTGCTATAGAAAACAGGTAATCATTAGGCACTTATTCTTTTCACAGCTCAACATACACCAACGCTATTATGGCTTTACTGTAAAAACGATTCCAAACAGAATATCATTCTTAACAAACATAACTTGCCGCAAAAGCCCTATTAGGGTCATGTGTATATATATCCAAAAATTTCCGCCATAGGCAGGATGTTCAAAACCAACGGTTATACAAAAGAAAAATAAAACATAAGTCCCGGCCCACACGGCCTTCCAAAAGCTAAGGTTCTAAGTTCAACACTAAAGATTAAACATAGGAAAAGGAAAACAACAGAAGCTTAAGCACAAAAATCTCTTTAAGCTTCGTCAGGGTCTACATCATGCGTCCTCCCACTGTCCGTCCTCCTCGGGATCTTCCTCCTCCTCGGAGTCGTCCTCGCTGTCTGAAATGTCCATGCGGGGCAGTCCCCTGGATGGACCGGCTCCATCGCTTTCCACCATCGGTATGTCTCGCAGGGGGTTAAGAGCATTCGTTGCATTCACCCGATGCTCGTAGTCATGGCGGATCGGGCTGTAGCCACCTGCGACATCTGTTACTCTCATCCGTGCTGTCCGATGAAAGTGCTCGTTGGTGGTATGGTGGGACCATAGGTGGTGGAGGTGGTCTTGGTGGGCGTCAGGGGTGTCCGGCAGTGGGGTGAAAATACCGGCTCTCCCAGGGCTCAGGGGCGTCTTGCCTCTCTAGCGGCGAGCCTTCCCTCGTCGAGGAAGGAGGCCTGGCGGGTCAATCTGCCTCGGAACCTCTGTGTAAAGCCACTCTGGCGACTCATCCCGCCTGTATACTCTCGGGAGGAGGTAGGGTCCTCTCGGTGCTGCCCGTAAATCTTTGTATCGTAAGTCGGTGACTCACGAACACAGGCGGATCTCCCACCAAGTCGTGGCGCCCATCGCCCGGTAGATGTAATCCCCGATATCTCGAGCATACCCATCCAGTGCGGGGAGTATCGCTAGAAGGCGCTGGATGCCGTCATAATCAGTCACGCCGTGAGCTCGGGCGTCTCTCAAAGGCGGAGGTAATATGCGAGAACTCACCCAAGTCTTCCCAGTAGCACATCAATGGGGCGATATATACTCACCTCCTCCTGCAGGGGTGGGGTGTGGTCAATCCTCCTCTCACGAGATATCTCAACCCTCCATACATCACAAATAAAACTAACATAAGTCGACTATCGTCATCGCATAAGCGGCGAGGATATCTTAAGCGTAGCATGAAGCAACTAGATAAGGTCAAGCAAGTCTATAAGGTGGGCAGCAAACATCATACTGCACAATACTCACCACAACTTACCTTCTTAGTCTTACCCAAGCGTATACATAAGCCAACAACATCTTAATATAAGCTATGAGATCCTTATTCTATACCAAACACTCGAACTAGAGTTCAACGGACTCTATCGTATTCTGGAGGCAGAATTAAGGTTCTGTTCTTCATAACAAATGAAGATCAGTGCGTTAGAGTACGCAGGTGAAAACCATGCGTAAATCGAGTCTAACGAGAGATCTAGCTAAAACAAATCTACTGCGCAGTGCAGGAAATTTGCGCGATCGTGCCAAATTGCAAAACGAGGCGTATGTCGACGTGTCGTCTACCATCTTCAGGTCTTTAAGTTGAGGCTGAACATTCTGAAGCCGTAAGTGGCATCCATTTTGTGTTGATGCTCACTCATGTCGAAGTAGTGATGGAGTGCCGGCGTCATTCGACAAAAGGTTGAGGTTGTCCTCGTCCATCCTTCTCGCTCGTCTTCCGTCGTTCGTGCCCAAGGGTATCGTTACTTTCATTCTTCCTATCGTTCTTTCGTTCGCATAAGGAAAAGAAGTTCGTACTTCTATGTTCTTTCACGATCGTGAACATGCTCCTAGAGTCTAAGTTAGTCTTATGATAACATATCGTTCATCATAAATAAAATTTTGAAAGTTGGAAAGATGTTTCATTGAAAATTTTTGGAAATCGATTTCAACATAGCAATCATAATCAACTTATATGCATATCAAAAATGGATTCATTCATCCCATGTTGATCATTCAACTAGTACCACCGTGTACTTTCATATCAATACTCGAGTATTGCATTAGTTCAACTAAAAGTATTTTGGAAAAAATTTTCTTGCTCAACTTTCATTTTCATCATAAAATTTTCATAATAATCAAATCCTTCAAAAGTCCATCAATTGTTCAATCATGTAAAATTTCCATTTCATGAGTTTGAGAAAGGAATCGATTACCTCTTTCCGGTTGAGCTCGATGTGATGGAGTGTTGAGGGAGTCGATTGGTTTCTAGAAGTCCGGTGACTCGATCTAGACTTAGAATAAAAAGAATTTGGGTTTCAAAGAGCAAAAGCGCTCGATACCACTACATCACGACCCATTCCGGACCAACCCGGTTGGAGGCGACTAGTACTAGGAGTAGTACTTTAGGGGTTACATGAATAAAATGGAGATGCGTAAAAATAAGCTAACATGCTTGAGCGAGAATATGAGATGATGTTATATTGTTTTGAAAAGGTTTAGCCATCGGACCCCAAAACTTGGCACGATCCGATGGACCTCAATAGTTTAAAAACATAAAGCGTAAATAAGGGAGTTCGAGTGTAGCGGCGGAAAGTGTGTGAATACATATATGACGATATGCATTGAGTATAAACCACAAATTGAGTAAATCGGTCGAGGACACCGGACTCCTCAACACATTCCCATCATCACCATCGAGCTCAACTGCACATTTAAAACAAACATGCGGGGCTAAGTACAAGAAATTGCACTTAGTGGACTCATGCGAAAACATTTGATAAATTTTGGATTCTGTTGCCAATATCGAGTAAGTCGCGAGGGTTTTAGTTAAAATGCCTTGTCTTACCAAATCATTCGGTTAAGTAAACATAGCTCGGCCGAGCATTTTCTTGGTGTGTATGGTCCGTATCTCATAGTCACAATACATAATAATAATAAATAATAAGCGTCGAGAGGAGGCCTCCCGTCTGACGCCATGACCGACCGTAATCCGTCTGACACTGCGATCGCTCTGCGCAAGCATATGTTAACACGGTATAGTTCCAACCTTCACGCCAATCCTAGCGGGCATTTATCATCGACACGGGACCCGACATTAAAAGGTTGGGTGCTACCACAACAATTGATATAATAGTTCCAACCATCTCCACAGCCTACCGGGCATAACGAGATAGGATCCGTACACAAAGCGAAATATTTTGGCGGTGTAATGCGGTAAAACATTTGATAAGCGAGTTGTAGTATAAGTCTTTGTAAATAAATTCATTTGGTATGTGATAAAGTCATATTTTGAAGATAAAAGCCCACATTTGAGGTAAGAAGGAAGCCCACTGGACTATGGTTCGTTGTAAAGTCTGAGTTCGTTAGTTCGTCGAAATCCGTCATTGCGTTTGCGTCCACGCTTTCTGGCGAGGCTTTAGTGCGTCGCTCAAGTCTCTCGAGACTTTCGAAAACTAAGATAAACTTGATATTTCATATCGATGTAGACTGAATTCCTTAGTGGATTGATGCGTCTCTAATACGTATCGATTGACTTTTCTGGTTCGCCGAGATCGTTCGGCGATATAAATGCGTTTTCGATATATGGTTTCATTTGTGAAATCTTTTCTTACTAATGAGGTATCATACTCAATTAGTATATCTTCACGTCTTGACGTATTTATAAGCGTATAATCGTGCGTTTGACTTGAAAAGTCAGCGAAGTCGACAACGTCGACAAAGTCAGGCGATTTTGACTTTTAAAAAGTAATTTCTTACAATTTTGTTTTATAAATCGAATTTGATCGATTTGAAAGCGTAAAGTCTTATTGCTCGATTTATCTTGTAAATCGAGGACTTATAATTATTTTCGCATTTTAATAACCCTTTTATAAATAAAAAGTGTATTTTGGTTTTAAAGCGTTATAAATTGAGCGTTTGTCTCAAACATAGCAATCTATGTTTATAAAATTTTGTAAAATTTAAAACTGTCCAGAATATTAATTTAGTAAATTTTCATTAATAAAGCTGTTTTTAAAAAGGATTTTAAAATCCTTATTAATTATCGATAATTCCGATAATTAACTTAAAAATGTCAATTGACCTTTGAAAAATTTTCTAAATTCATATAGTGCATTATTATACACTATGGTCCAGAATATGAATTTATGAAATTCATATAATACTGTTTGCTATTTATTTATATATATACATATATATATTTTCGGTAATTTCAAATAATAGGGAATAATCATCCAAAAATTCCCAAAATTGATATGTACTTATTATAATATCCCAACATCAGTATATAGCATTAATATAACCCATAGTTCATCATAAGCATTCATTTAATAATATATAGTAATTATCTCGGTAATTACAAGATAATTACCAAATAAATAGCAAACAATTTCTAAAAATTCTAAATAAATTCCAACATCATTAAACATTATATTATAACATTGTAACATCATAACATCAACCAAAATAATTTAAATCGTCACCATATGAGCTTGTAATGCTCTCGGCTTTTCGATTTAATTTAGTATTTAGTTTTCAAAATTCAATAATTATATACTATGTCTATACACTATAGTATATTAATATAACATCATATAATCATCAAGAACTAATTAAATCATCACCTTCAAAACAAGTAAGCTTTTTATTTGATTTAAATAGGTAAATGATTTCCAAAATTCTAATTAATTCACACAATGCATAAATAATATACTAAAGCATTAAAACACCATTACATGTTCAAAAATAAAATCATACATCAACATATATCATCACAATGCTCTCGGCCCTCTTGAAATAAATAGCAATTGATTTTCAAAATTCTAATTAAATCATATAACATATAAACAACACACTAAAGCATTAATATGTCATTACAAGCTTGGAATAAAAATTATACACCATGGTATTTATTTAAATAGCTCACGGTATTTTTAAAATAAATAGCTAGGGTTTTCCAAAAATTTTAATTAACCTACCATAGCCTTAAATCATAACATACATCAATATTTCATCATTAAAATGTTCAAGAAATAATCGGTCATCACATATGCATTTTTAATATCTTGAAAAATTATTTTGAACATGTTCTATGGTTCGAAAATTGTATGTACATGCTAGATCCATTCAAAAATTAAATAAACAATACCATATGCTTATTCTAACATATATTCACATACTTGGAAATATAAATCATCAAGAACAATATATCTCGTGCTCTAGAACATTAAAACATACATATACATACATATAGCATTGAACACAAATACATATATATATATAAAAGCAGTTTCGATTTTCATGAATAAATGGAGGATGAAATCGATGCTAAGGACCGTGTATTACCTTAGATATGATATAGGTTCACAAGAAACAATATAGTATCAAGGTTTGGAAGAGGAAATAGAGAAGAAGAAGAAGAAAATTTTTGAGGAGAGGGATGAAGCTCTCGGTTTGTTGCAGGTTTGGAGAGAAAGGAGAAGAAATGGAGTGAATGAGAGGGTGAGGGTGTATTGAAAATGGGGTGAAGGGAAGAGTCCTCCACTATATCTCTCTCATACACGCACACACATCACACTTACCCAATGGGGTGTAAGGCAGCCCATGATGAGGTGTAGTGATTATTAGGCTAGTGTTAAAGCACTTGCTATGCATTGGGCGAGAAAAAGTAAAAATTATTGTGCGTGGGGGTGTGTTGGTGGCGGTTTTAAGGGTGTATAGGGGTGGTTTAATTTTATTCCATCCCTAATACTAGATATATATATCATACATAATCATAGATATATAATACAAGTCATTAAAATAATTAAATCAAGCATATAGCAATTTTAAAAATGGAGATAATAAATTGGAAAATAGGAATAAAATACAAATTACACCTATTATTGATACTCATGCCATTTTCGATCCAAATATACATATATACATCATAATATATGATTTAGATATTAAATAATATCATAGGATAAAATTATAGCATTAATTCATGCATATAAAACCCTAATTTCAAAATTATGTTTGAAAATTATAATTGTGCGTTATCGAGTTTTAATGCTCTAAAACTGATTTCATAGCTTAATAACACTCATATATATCATATTATAAAGTTTAGATACCATATGATAATTTAATAGTGTCATTTCATGTGAAAAACCAAAGTTTATAAACTTAGGGTTTTGAAAATTTCAATATCAAATTATCGAATTTTAATAACTGAAAATTCGATTTTAATAATTAATAATACTGAAATTATATAAAATATTAATAGGAAATTAATTATTATAATTTCTGAGCATTAAACTCAATTTACAAAAGCGTCTCTAGGCGTTGGCGTTAACGTCTCAAAGCGTTCAAAATCGACTCATCTCAAAATGGTCGCGATAAGTTCGTACTTACTAAATAAATATATTCCTTTTAATAAAGGAATTAAGATGAAATTAATTCCAAGCTTCCTTTGCTCGAGAAAATTTCATGAAAAGGCGGCGTTCGATCTGCGGTTGGCGTTAAAATATATTGACGAATCATTTCGTAATATTTCATTCCTTTAATTCACAATCCTTAGTGAATTTATGAAAGGTTAGTTATAACGATATCGTATCGAAATCACAAGATTCGATGTCGTAAAAAGATAATATCTGGCAAAACCACAATTACGGGTTTAGAAAACCGTGTCGTATATTCGTTTATCTTTGGAATATTATCAATTTTCACAAATCGTTCACAGTGAAGGCCCGGTACATGGTTCTCGAGTCTTTGTTGGCGGGGTTCGACAGAAAAAGCGGAGACGGATGGCCCGGGCAAAGGAGAAGAGAGCACTCGGTGGTTACTCGAGCGTCCTCATCGTTGCGGAAGGGATGAAGATCATTCATTTGTAGAGAGTTTCAAAGTTGAAGAATAGTGTAGGATGGAAAGTTCGATAGAGAGAGAGTGATAGCATGAGAATAATCGGGAGCTATCGTGTGGAAGGCAAAAGGAAAATAGGCGTGAGGAGTTACCTCCAGCAGTCTTGCCAAGTGGCGTTGGGATGGGAGGTGGCTTCATGCATGGAAAAGGAAAATTCACGGTGGTAGGTTGTGAGCCTATGGGCTATGCTATGATGATGTTGGTTTTAATTACATTACTTTATCTCTCTTGCTTAGCTTATACACGACACACATGCACAATTATAATTCCACTTACTTATTTTTCTTAAGTGTCTGAGTAGATTTTATTCTATATCTCAAACTTTAGGACTTTGTGTAGTAAATTAGCACTACTTATTTCTCTTACCTAACATGGCACACGTACACATTTGCTTATTAAATTAATTATTAGTCTTGTAATTATAATTTGAGATTAAGGAGATACAAGTATTGGAATTTAGTCATAAGTAACATATTATACGCAAATAACAATGTTGGAAACATGGTGTCGCGTTCCATGATAATTATCAAATTGGAATTCAAGTAATTAATCAAGAAAAGCGATCATTTACTTAATTAATTATGTAAGCTAAGTCATTATTTTAGTAAGATAATCAAATTCTTAATTCAAGGACCTAGATTATTGCAAACAAGCTTCATAATTCAAAGAACATATTTTTATAGCATTAATTAAATCTACTAGTCGAGCTTAATTTTTTAAACTCGAAATTTCTAAGATCTAAATCAAGTCGATAAATCTAGTCAATTGGGTCAAATTCCATTCTTGGTCTAATCATATTGCTACTTAGGCTACAACCTTTATAAGATAAAAATAAAATTTTAATCCAAGAAAAATCCTTGCTTTCGGGCTTCTAAATTGAGGTGTCTGCTTAACCTGGGATATTACACTCTATCCCCCTTAGAAAAAATTTCGTCCTCGAAATTTCAAAAACCCAAATATATCAACTCAGGTATATTCCCGCATCTCACTCTTGAGTTCCAAATTGTTTCTTCTGCTCCGTGTCATTTCCACATGACCTTGAGTACTGGAGTCCGCATGTTTCTCAGTTTACAAATTTTACAATCCAGATTGCTCTTGGGTTCATTCTTGTAGGTCAGGTCGTCATCAAGATCCACTTTCTCGTGCTTCATGGCCTGGCTGGGATCGAACACTCACTTGTGGAGTTGGGATATTTGGAAACGTCATGTTCGTTGTTAAGCTTTGGTGGCAGTAGAGTCGATAGCGTTGATTCTGTCCAGGATTTCTAAAGGACCTGTGAACATTTGTTGAAGTTTTTCTCTTCTATCGAAATGCACCATTCCCTTCGTGGGGGTAGCTTGAGGAAGATCTTGCCACCAACGCCAAGTTGTAGCTTAGTGCGGTGTTCATCTGTGTAGGAATTTTTTTTTATTTAAAAAGGTGTTTGGAAATGTCGGCATCGATTTGCATGAATTTTTGCTAAGGTAATGCCTTATGCGCTTCTCGATGGCATAGGTCAGGTTTGGCGTATGAGGTGGTGACGTAAGAGTCTCATCGATAGGAAACAAGCCATCTCTAGTCTCAGTTCTCCATCTTTCGCAGAGCTCATTCTATTGAGATAAGACGCACCTGGGTAACTCTACTTTTTCGGCTAAGCACATTGGCTACTACGTTCGCCTTCTCTGGGTGGTAGTTAATAGTATATTTTTAGTCCTTGACCAGTTCGGGCCATTGTCGTTGTCTCATGTCGTGTTTCTGCTACTCGAAGAAACACTTAAAGCTCTTATGATCGTTGGAGATCTTGCACTTTGCATGTAGTATCTCCAAATCTTAAGCGGGTGGACAACATCGGCTACCTCTAAGTCATGGGTAGGCTAGTTCTACTCGATCACCTTTCAGTTTTGCATTAACACGTATCCATGTCCTTGTTTTGATGCGTCCGTGTAGACCATGAATCCCTCATTCCCATTGGGAATAGTTAGGACTTGTGCGGTGGTCAATCTGTCATTCAGTTCTTCGAAACTAGCCTCGTAGTCCAAGGTTCAGTCAACTTTGTTTCTTTTCAAGCATCTTGGTAAATGGGCATGTTATCTTGGAGAAATCGATGGTGAAACATCGGTAGGAGTTACTGATTTTTTATTTTATTTTAACTCATTCAGTTTCTGGCAGTCAATGCACATTCCTAGTGACCTGTCATTCTTCTTGACAAAAAGTACTAGGGCTCTCCACAGAGAGACGTTGGGACGGATGAGTCCTTGTTGCAATATCTCTAGCAATTACACTATAAGCTCTTGGAGATTTATTTACTTATTTTTTTTAATTTTTTTTTGGAGTCATCCGATGAAGTACCTTAGAGATTAGCGTGACTCTTGGTTCTAGATTTATAGTAAACCCGATCTGATGTCCAAAGGCCGTCTTCGGGTAGGTTTTCGAGGATGACGTCATTAATGTCTCTAACTATCGGAGACCCTTCACTATGAGTTCCCATTTGGGTTCTAAGTTTAGGCTGACTAAGTAGGCGTAGTATTCTTCTTTCCTTAACATTTTCAAGGCCTTGTGCATCGAGATGATTGGTATGCTGACACCGGATCCCACTTGAGCACTACTATGGAGTATTGCCCATCTCTTCACCATAAGAGGGAAAACGAAGCATTACTTTTCTCTTTTTCACCAAAGATGGTAGCGTTCATTTCGATGAGCCAAACCATTCCTAGTATGATATTAAAGTCGATCATCGAGATGATGACGTAGGGTCTTACTTGTAGTTTGCAGTCATCCCAAATCACGTTAGGTGTGTCCTACGGCTAGCTTCAGGATGGTGCAAGCATCACTGATATAAGGAAATGTGATGTCTCGATATATAAACGTGTTAAGCCAGATTTTTCATTGATGGACTCCATATCAGTTAGGTCTCCTTGAGTTTTCGCAGTTCCCCCTTCCTTATAAACGTGTTAAGCCAGATTTTTCATTGATGGACTCCATATCTGTTAGGTCTCCTTGAGTTTTCGCAGTTCCCCCTTCCTTGGTCGTGTAAGCTTTAGCTTTTTATGATAACTTATGGTCTTGGGTGTTCTTAGAGTAGTTTCTGGCATTTGGAGCATTCTTGCTGGGTGTAGGAAGGAGTGGTTAAGCTACTGGCTGAATTCGCGTGTAGTTGCATTTAATGTGACCAAGTTATACGTACTAATAACATGAAAATGTTTCAGCTTTACAGGCTCCTAAGTGGTTCATCATGCAGTTTGGGCAATTAGATGCTTGTCTAAGTGTGTCTTCTCTAATTGGTAGTACGAGGCTTCTTTGTCATGGTTGTTTTGCCTTATAACTTTAGTTCTGAGGTCCGTCATCCTATTTGCATTTTAGATATGAGATTGCAGTTTAGATCGGGACTGATGCTTTCTTTGTTACTTGGGTATCAGAGTTTCAATGTTTAGCGTGCGGCTGAGGGCTTGAGAATACGTAAGATGCCCTTGACTAACGAGTGTCATTCTTACTTCGGGGGAATCTCTCTACATAACTTATTAACACTTTCAGTTTCCGCGTCTACTAGGTAGGGCACATAGCCATGAGCTGTTGTGGTAGAACTTCATCATGGGCTGATAACTCATATTGGTTCGCTCTTATGATAGGCACTTTTCTTGATGAATATCTTAGCAGAAACAAAAGGGTTGGAGAGCCATGTGACTCGCAATATAGGTTTAGGGCCTAAGCTATTCTTTAGGTCAAAAGTGAGTTTAAGTCTACTTTAAAAAGCAAGGTGGGGTTGTTCTTGAATGCGATCAAGTTGTCGATCACCCCATCTTGGTCGAGAATAAGAAGTCGCTAGGAATGAATCGATGGTGAAAGAAAATACGAGCTCATGAGATAGGTCATTTAGAATGAAAAGAGTTTCAGGAAGAGCTTGAGTGGTTTTAATTTAAAGCCCGGCTAGTCATAGAAGGCAATATTGATGGAGAAGAGAAAGAGGGAAAATAAACACTTATAAGGTTTTCCAATAGAGAAAAAAATGGCAAACGCAAGGATTTGAGTATCTATTTATGCAACGAGTAAAGCACCTAGTCATATAAGTGTTCAATCATTCATATGATGAAAATATGAAAATAAACTTATTATGAGGTATAAATCACAATATCACATAAATGTTTAATTATTCCTAAAGGCGAAAAGAAGTGAGAAAATTCTATTACGAGGTATGAGTCACGTAGTTGTATAAATGTTTGTATCATTCACGAGAGAAAATGTAGGAAGGGCTACTTGCACCAAGGTGTGAAACACGTAGTTATATAAATGTTCGAGCATTCATAAGGTAGAAAAATAAGAGGAGAAAACCGTGCCCGACCGGCTAGCATAGGTATATATATTGCCTCAACTGAGATCCTATAAAATGGCCTCTAGCAAGGAATTTAATAAAAATTTGCCATTTTTTGAGGACTTGTTAAGAGGTTGTCTCACGAGAGGTACAATAACGGCAGAATAATCAAGGTATCCAACTAGTGCATGTCCATCGAAAGGAGTCGTAGAGTCACAACTTTATTATGAATATGGAGTGATCATCTAACATACGTTGTGAATGCAATATCCATTTCATTGGGATCTATGTCGTTGTTTATCGAGATGTCGTTAGTTAGAATTGGTCCACATGGTCGGACATCCATCCAAGGCGTAAAGGTCATGTCTCGGGTGTACATCCGTAGTAATCAAGTATGATGAGCCGAAATAGGGTAGAAGTGGTTGCGTTCTCATCTGGGTTGTGCTAGCATATAGCATTGCTAACATGGATGGGGCTGGTGGTGCCGAATTCAATAAAATATGAGCATCGGTGTCGGAGAAGAATCTGCTGCTTGTGAATGACTGACCTTATGATTCTGGTTCATATGGCAAAATGAGGAACCTATGGGAGCGACTATGATGTCTCGGTAAAACGGGTCGCTGACAACAGTGCTAAAGATTAGGTCCTTAGCAGGAAGGATGTCGACTGTATAGGTGGACGTTACGTTTCTGGAGCAGCCACGAGATTGTGTTGATGCACATACCTATTTAAGACATAGACAGAGGGGGTGTAGGTGGCTCTAACATCGCATCCATTGGTTGTGCCCTATGATTACAGGTTCACCTAAGTCCGCATATCTAATCATACGAGTAGTATGCCTTATCGCCTATCTAAGTTAGAGCTAGAGTTGCTATCTCAAAATCATAGATTCCATAAATTATCAGTTCAGCACATATCAGGTTATAAGTGTTCTATTTCATATAAGTCTTATCAGGATATATTAGTACTAAGCTTAGCATAGTGCCATAAGAATCATTTAATATATTCATATATTTCCAGTACATAATCGCACCCATCAAAACCAAAACCAATTCACGTAGTATATCACATATATAAGCATAATTTTTTTTTTATTATAATATGCAACAATAACCAACAAGTACAATCTTTCACAATTATAGTTCACCATATAATCTATGCTTAATCATAATCTCACATTATTCATTAAACCATTTCTACCGTATCAGAACCCACCATCACCTAACACTAATAGAATGGACAAATAAAACAAATAGAGTATAATAGTAAATTTAAACACAGATTGTAATGTTTACCTCGACTAGAGTAAGGGATCGGCTATGGCGACTGATTGTGCTTGACACTAAGAAACGACAGACACGAATAGAAACTAGAACAAACGGGCTCTGATACCATTTGTAATATCCCACCGACCAACTAGGTCATGTCAGAGGGATACTACGGGTTAAGAAGAAAATAAAGAAGGGATGAAGAGAAAGAAAGACCGGAATACGTAATTATACACACACATATATATAGGCCTCATAAGATGAGTCTGACACGACCTATGTACATTCAACAAGATCCTAGCAAAGCAGACAGGTCCAAAAAGGAAAATATATCCGATCAAATAATAAAATATTAGAAATCTTGACACTAGAGCAGGGTGGTGCAATTGTCATCCCAAAGAAGGGGGCCTATGCGTTTTTGGCTAAGTAGCCTAAAAGGGAAAAACGGACACTTAGCACAGTCAGCACTTTGCTCCATAGCCTCTCCTTACCCCAAGTTAGTACCTGAAAAATATAAAAGCAGTTGGGGGCTGAGTAATTGATTTACTCAGTGGTCATGCCAAAACAACAATTAAGTCTAACATGCTTCGTTATACTCAAGATGTATTTAAAAGAAAGGTTTTACTCCAGGTATAACATATATTTTTACAAAAACATAACCCGCGGACTGAGCTATCAATTAGTTGGTGCCTTCCCAGATCATAGGGGAACCTTTGCCCACTAATGATCTATACCGAGTTGGTAATCCGCCCACCCCCAACTCCGTATTTCGTGTACACCACCTGCTCGTGGTAGCCCAAGGCACAATTGTTAACTCGTGAGATTCGAGATCTCTAAGTGAAATCAAGATATCCGATTCACTAGCACCCAACAATTGCATAGCTAAAACATTTTAAGCATGCTGACATTTTCACAAGAATGCTTAAGTAAACTTTAGAATATAAAGCCCACCTTTCACCATGGTTTAATGAATTCAGAGAGTCGTTCGACAATTCAAATCGGAAATCCTACAAATCACATCAGTATATTTAAGCAAATTAGATGATGTTCTTAGATAATGGTTCACCTTTATGAAATGCACGTTATGCATGCATCTTAATTACTAATTATTTTAAGTTCTAATTAATTTAGAAAAGGGGGTCATATTCTTTATGTCCTCAAGACTTGATCCACTTCATGATATTCATTTAGGTGCTCTAATCAAATTATTTAATTTAGTGACTTGTTCAAGTGATTATTTAATAGTCAAGCTATCAAACGTAAATATCAGGTAGGGAATTACAATTAAATTACCAATCGTGCTATAGGATTTTAATTACTAATCAATAGTATTAGTTCGATTAGTGACACGCTAGTTACCAATTTCTAATTTTAGGAAGTTAATTTAGAAGGTCCAATTTAATTGAATTATCAAGCAACTTCACAAATAAATTTTAATAAATTAATTTGATGTCCTAAAATTATCAAATTTTGTGAAAATGATCTATAGATAAAACGTAATTCCACATTTCTATTTAAGAGTCATATCGTTATTACAAAGATTATTAATTCGAGTTTTAAGATTAAGATGATAAGTATTTTGGGAAAATTCGATACCCCTTAACGAGTTCGATTGGAGCGAGATTTTGTAGGGTGATTATAAGGTCTTTATTTACATATTATAAATCGACGAGACGTCAATCGACATCATAACTATCGTTATTGGGCCAAATGTTTGTGCTTAGAAGGTTTCAATTTAACAGAGCAATGGGTTGTTTGATTTTAAAAAATAGTAAACGACGCTTGATGCAAATTGAAATTTGATGGACACCTTACTTACGATACATGTTACTATGGTTAAAATCTGGGAGCCATCTAATCACTACAACTCTCGAATTTATTTAAAAAGTGGCTAGGTGAATTAATTCCAATTGACTAAAAGTTTATGGTTAAATTCCTTGAATTCATTTTCTTTGCTTTACATGCTCTGCTTCCCTTTTAGAATAATACCAAGAGGTGATGAGTGTACATTCATACGGTGAGCCTCGTACCTAATATCTAGTTTTTCCAAAGGCATATACCTCGCTTTGCTTCACAATAATCTTCCTAACTTCTTAATTAATCAAATTGGCAAATTTGGCTTTTATTAAGCTCAAGCTCACCTACGGCTTCCACATATCCCATCGCATCACGATCAACTTACTTACCCATTCACACCGCCATGCTCAAGTTTTCAACACAACAAGTAGCAACAAAAGACTTGTCCACCTGTCTCTGGAAGTTTAGGTAGATATTTATACGGATGCTTAATTCAATAGAGGCACCTTATCCGTTGAAACTCAAGTTATCCAATTTTCACAAATCGTTCACATCTTCAACATGCATCTCCATAATTTGTATCAATTCCTTATTGCCGTGAGTACAACAGTTGGAGATTATTATTAATCCATTACTTTCATAAACATGCAAACCCATCCATTTTAAGATGTATTATGAAGAATTCCAAGCACGCAAGACATTTACTTAGCTTTCATTCTCACACGCGCTTTCCTAAGCCTCAGTATTTAGTAAACTCTACATGATAATGCTGATGCATGGGGGTTTAGGCTTAGCCGAAAGTGGAAAAGATGAGGGGAAAGGAGATGAAGATGTCACCTTGTTTGCTCTCAGTTGTAGCCTTCCGGAAAGGGATGGCGAGAAGGTTCTTGGAGAAATCGGTGAGTTCCAAGTGTTAGCTATCAACCAAGAAGGGAGTAAATAGTGACGGGCGAAAGGTGCTAGGATGGACCTTGTCTTAGAGAGTGAAATAAGGACTTGAGCTTACCTCACTATAAAAGTACTTAGCGACGAGGGACCAAGGCCCGGTACATGGTTCTCGAGTGTCACGTTGGCGGGTTCGATAGAAAGAAGCGGGACGGATGACGCCAAGGGCAAAGGAGAAGAGAGAGCACTCGGTGGTTACTCGAACGCCCTCATCGTTGCGGAAGGGATGAAGATCCTTCGTTTGTAGAGAGAGTTTCAAAGTTGAAGAATAGTGTAGGATGGAAAGTTCGATAGAGAGAAGTGATAGCATGAGAATAATCGGGAGCTATCGTGTGGAAGGCAAAAAGGAAAATAGACGTGAGGAGTTACCTCCAGCAATTTTGCCAAGTGGCGTTGGGATGGGAGGTGGCTTCATGCATGGAAAAGGAAAATTCACGGTGGTAAGGTTGTAGGCACAGTAGGCTATGCTATGATAATGTTGGTTTTAATTACATTACTTTATCTCTCTTCTTAGCTTATACACCTACACACACATGCACAATTATAATTCCACTTACTTATTTTTCTTAAGTGTACAGAGTAGATTTTATTCTATATCTCAAACTTTAGGACTTTGTGTAGTAAATTAGCACTACTTATTTCTCTTACCTAACATGGCACACGTACACATTTGCTTATTAAATTAATTATTCGTCTTGTAATTATAATTTGAGATTAAGGAGATACAAGTATTGGAATTTAGTCATAAGTAACATATTATACGCAAATAACAATGTTGGAAACATGGTGTCGCGTTCCATGATAATTATCAAATTGGAATTCAAGTAATTAATCTGCAAAACGAATCATTTACTTAATTAATTATGTAAGCTAAGTCATTATTTTAGTAAGATAATCAAATTCTTAATTCAAGGACCTAGATTATTGCAAACAAGCTTCATAATTCAGCAACATATTTTTATAGCATTAATTAAATCTACTAGTCAAGCTTAATTTTTTTTAAACTCGAAATTTCTAAGGACGAAATCAAGTCGATAAATCTAGTCAATTGGGGTCAAATTCCAATTCTTGGTCTAATCATATTGCTACTTAGGCTACAACCTTTATAAGATAAAAATAAAATTTTAATCCAAGAAAAATCCTTGCTTTCGGGCTTCTAAATTGAGGTGTCTGCTTAACCTGGGATATTACACTTGCAAATCGTCCAATTCTCCATTGCTCAAATATGTGCTCAAGAACTAAGATCAAAAAGGTCTTATAAAAGGTTATAATATAGGCTCTTTGGTAGGGTAAGATATATTTAGGCTAAGTGACTCATAATCCCATAATGAAAAACATCATAAGTATCACAAGACATAATTCCCAAATTTTCACAATTCATTTCAAATCTCTACACCAAAAAGTCATTTTTCCTTAAGAACTCCATAATTATTATATAAGTGATATAATCATCTCAATGCACTAGTTACTTACCCATTTATGATCTTTTCACACATTTGTGTCAATTTTTTTTTTTATGAACTTATATGGGTAAGCAACTATTTTTAATAATCATTTTCTCATTATCTATTTTCTTTCTTTCCTTTCTTTTTCTCAACCCTCAATTCAAGCAACCAAAAATCACACTAACAACATAACCCAACCCATGGCTATATGAAAGAATTAGGTAGGCTCAAACGGGCTTATCAAAGGATAATAACATAACAGGTTAGTGTTTGGATAGTGTATAGGCTAAGAAAAGAATGCCTAATATCACCTCATAATTCTTAAGCACATCAATGCAACCTCGAAAAGAACCGAGCAAGTTCTAGAGAACACATGCTATTTCAAACTAATCACACGAAAGAAACAAGACTGAAAAGATATGACAGTCAAAAGCTCAAGTCTCACAGGTTTCAAAAGTGTGATCAAGTTCTCAAAGGCTCAATACTCACAATAATCATAACATGCTTTGTTTCACAAAATCAGTTGCAATCAAATTTTTCTTCTAATAAAAACAATTCTCATCATCGGCTGCTCGTCATTCAATTCAACCCACAAAACAGACACAAAACCCAAACAAGAAAAACAAAACAAAAACAGAACAAAAACGAAAACAAAACAAAAGAAAGGAAAACATTGGGTTACCTCCCAACAAGTGCTAAATTTAAATGTCTTTAGCTAGACCATTTCATACCCGATCAATCTGGCGTTTTGGCAGTAGACTTCTTCCCAAATCTGTGCTTACCTCCATATTTTTCATTAACCTTAGACCACCACTGAGTGTGGAAGTGGCCTCCCCCAAACTTGAACAAGTCACTCGGAGTTCCATGCCGAGTCCATCTCTTCTTTGTAGCATCCTTGTCAATTGGTCGGTTGACATCCAAGCTCGAGATTTGGCTAGCAGCAACAATGGTGATTGAATGACACTCTTCATACTCTGAACTATCGTGTCGCGGGATGGCGTCATAGATTGAAATTTTTAGCTCCTCATCGTTGACACGAAAAGTCAGATCACCTTCCTGCACATCAATTAAAGCACGACTAGTTGCTAGAAAAGGCCGACCTAAGATTAGTGGTTGATTTTTAAATTCAGGAATGTCTAAAATAACAAAATCTGCTGGAAAGACAAAATCCCGAACTCTTACCAACACATCCTCAACTACTCCCTTAGGGTATGCGACTGACCTGTCAGCCATCATTAATGAAATGGAGGTTTTCTTCATTTTGCCCAGCTCCAAGCGGTTGAACACAGATAAGGGCATCAAGTTTATGCTCGCTCCCAAATCACACAACACGTTGGGAAATGTATGCTCGGCGATCTCGCACTCCAACGTGAAACTTCCCGGATATTTTTGTTTCAGTGGTAATTTTCTCTGCAAGATAGCACTGCATTCTTCAGAGAGGTTGATCTTGTTAAATTTCCCCAACTTCTTCTTGCTTGCCACTGCGTCTTTGAGAAATTTAACGTATCCGGGCATATTTCTGAGCGCGTCAAAGAGAGGTATGGTGATGTTAACTTTCTGAAACATCTCTTTGAATCGAGCGAACTCCTCGTCATATTTCATTTTCCCAATGCGCTAAGGAAATGGAGCTGTCGGCTTTGGGAGCGTTGGCTGATCCTTCGCGTTTTCAGCTTGCGCGTGTTCCTCTTTCTCCTTCCTTCGCGACGTCTCTTCGCCATTCTCTTGCGCGACACTCTCTTCACTGGATTGCTTATCTCCTTGATTCTCTGGATGATTTTCATATGAAGCTCCACTCCTCAAATATATCGCATTGCACCGATTCTGGAGGCATGTGATTCTTAGGATTCTGCTCGGTGTTGCTTGGGAATCGACCCACCGCACCACAACTCTCATCGCCATCTGCCCCACTTGGTTCTCTATCATCTTTAATTGTTTTCCCATGGCTATCACCGTATTATTGATTTGCGCTGACCGTACTTCCGTGGCGCTCATCCTATTCCCAAGTCTTTGGATTGAATATTTTGCTAAGCCACAATTTGTTGGTGACTCGCTATCTCGCCGATTGCTTGCCAACACTTGTTGCATCATATCTTCGAGGCTTGGCTTCTTGGGCTCTATAATAATTCCATTATTAACAAAGAAACCGGTGGTGGTTGCCGAGCATTCGTGCATCGCATAGGAAAAATTGGGATGATTCCTATTGTTGGGATGATAGGCGGATTCCCACCGATTCCCTCGACCATTACTCCTTCGTTCACAAATTGAACCTCCTCGATATTCTCGCGCCATGGCCACGGTCATTTGCCCTTTCTCTCGGCTCAGACTCTTCCGCAGAGTTGTGAACTTCTCTAACAAGTCATCATACTTATCATCCAACTCGCAGCAGCCCACTCTTCCGATCGACCGCCTCCATCGCCATTGATAGCTATCGATGCCATCTCCTCAATAATTCTCAATGCTTCGCCTATTCCACGATTGAGAAGGCATCCTCCGGTGATGCATCTACAATGCTACGGGTATTAGCATTGAGTCCACTATAAAATTGTGTCACTTGTTGCTCGTGTGAAAACCCATGTTTGTGGACACTTATGGAGCAAGTTTTGAATCGCCCCTGTGCTTCAAATAATGATTCATCTCCCAATTGTGAAAAATGAGAGATCTCGGCAATGATCTTCCGAGCCTCGCGTGGAAAGTATTTAGACGTAAATTTCTCGCACAATTGCTCCCATGTGGTGATTCTCGATATGTCCAAGCTCAACCACTCTTTGCCTCGACCGCATGCCGAAAATATAAACATCCGCATCCGGATGTCATCACCGGCACTCCATTCTCGCTGATAGTATCACATATATCAAGGAATACCTCTAAATGTGCGCTGGGGTCTTCAAGAACCCTCCCCAAACCGCTCCGCTGATCATGCCGATGAGGCGTGTTTCACCAAAGTTATTTGCATTAACGCTCGCTTCATCCTCCACCTTGAACCGATCCGCCGGTGGCTTGTACATGTGGTTGAGCGGTATGGGCTGTGCTCGTTCACCAAATGGCCCATCTGATTATTCAACGCCAGTTGGCATTGCATTGCCGCCAGCATCGCCTCCATCTCGGCCATCCGATCTGGGACTTGGGGTTGTCTATCTGCCATTTCTTGCTATCTTCTTTCTCGACTTTCTCTCTTATATGATCTGTCAATCTCGAGATCCAATGGAATGATTTCTTTCTTTGGGATCTTGTAATCATGCACTGCACAGAGAGATAAAAACAATATCAGATCTGAGAAGCAACACAGAAATAATAAAAAAAAATTTAAATTTTTTTTATAAGCCTGAATTAATAACTACAATCCAGAAAATTATCACTGCGAAATCTAAACAGTCCCCGGCAACGGCGCCAAAATTTGATCGCTAATATTCCTACAAATAAATGATAGTAAAACAAATAAGTATATATATCGCACTACAGTGGATCATGACTCGAGAACACAACGAATAATTAATGCAGAATCTTGATTATTATTCAGGTAACAAAATATCAAGAGATAATATTATAAAACTAGACTCAAAATAAAGAGGGAATAAAACCAGATATAAAAGACTGATCCTAGGGATGTACTTAACCTAACCAAATTCACACAATTAACCTATTAATCTGTTTACCAATTTAATCCGCATTCATATGAAGGATCACTAATGTAACTATAGTTTCCGTCAGGACAGCCTATAGTAGTAGGTTAGCCTAAACTCTATCTCCGCCGGGTCTCAAGAGAAGTAAGCTAATTACCAAAAGCACACAAAGATTTAACCTCCTACAGCTCACCTATCTCCTTCGGTCTCAAGGCAAAACAAGATTATGAATTAAGATATCGATTATGCAATTAATTCCGCCAGACATCAATCACATAACTAGCATGCATCAATATTGCCGATACCAACACATGAGAATTAAAGCCAAGAATCATAAATCATGAATGGACGGCAAAACAAGATCAACAGATTAATTATATAAATCTAGTTAGACGTACAAACCCTATGATCAATACGAACTTTAGCTACGCATAATTAAAATAACAAAACAATAAATAAATAAAAATAAAATAAACTGAATTAAATAAATAAAACCGTAGGAATTCACGAAGAACATTTGTAGCGACTTGAATCCGGAAGAAATTCTGAAATCTAATACTAAACTATGAAAAAGGAATGAAAATACTGAAAGAAAAAGCTAAACTAAACTAAACGGGAAAAGAACTTGCAAAAGAAAATAAAGAAGAATTCGTGTTATGCTCTGGAATGGTGTTGAATGGTGTGTAAAATCTACTGCTCTCTCTCCCCCTTTTATAATGAGCCGCGAGCTCTCCTTTCTCCTTAATTCTTTCCATCCTTCTCTGATTCGGACTCTGACATATACGCACATTAGGAGTCTCTCTTCGCGAGACGCTATCGCGAGTAATGGTCGCGAAGATATCTCGCGAAATAATCTCGTGCGCGCGTTTGATTGAGCTCGCGAGCAATGGTCGCGATGATGGGTCGCGATGCCGGGTCGCGAGCTCTCCATATAGCGCGCATAGTGTATTCCTCGCGACCAAATGCCTCGCGACCAATGGTCGCGATAGCGGGTCGTGAGGCAAGTCAGCCTCTTCTTCGCGTGTCCACCTCGCACGTTTTCCTTGCGAGCTTCGCTTCCCTCGCGAGGCGTGTATTTTTCTCGACTCTTCATGCGCGAGGAAGGCTCGCGAGCTCCAATCAACAAAGTTTAAATGCGTGCTCATGTGTCCTCTCCATTTTTAGGTCAAAACCTGTGCTAAAATAACCCAAACTACACACGACATCATATCTTTTAAAGAAAATGAAATATATCACAAATGCAACTCAAACAATCCTTTTATCACTTAGAAACGAGATGAATATAGCCATATAAATCATGTAAAAATGAGGTTTATCACGTGCCAGCAAGTGAAAGCGTTACATCAGAGACCGTACGGAAAGTTACAACCTTTAGAAGTGCCTGAATGGAAATGGGATCACATTGCGATGGATTTTGTAACTGGATTACCCAAGTCAAGACGAGGGAACACTGCTATCTGGGTAATCATTGATCGATTAACTAAGAATGCTCATTTTATTCCAATTCCAGTAACATACGGAGCGGATAAGTTAGCACAAATTTATGTTCGAGAAATCGTTCGTTTACATTGAGTGCCGATATCAATTATGTCTGATCGTGATAACAAATTCACCTCTCGGTTTTGGATGACTTTTCAAAAAGAATTGGGTACTCGATTAAATTTTAGTACCGCCTTTCATCCCCAAACAGATGGTCAAACTGAGAGAACGATTCAAACGTTAGAATATATGCTCCGAACGGTGGTGCTCGATCGGGGAGATCAATGGGAACACATTTTACCATTGATCGAATTCGCCTATAATAACAGTTACCAAGCTACGATCAACATGGTCCCGTACGAAGCGCTATATGGTAAGAAGTGCAGATCACCCCTTTACTGGGATGAAGTTGGAGAGAGTAAGATTCTTGGCCCTGAGGCGATAGAAGAAATGGTCCAGATGTACGACAAATAAAGCAAAGAATGAAAGAAGCCCAGGATAGGCAAAAATCTTACGCGGATAATCGTCGTACGGAATTGAACTTTGATGTAGGAGACAAAGTTTTTCTAAAAGCTTCCCCTACTAAAGGAGTTCATCGTTTCGGCATAAAAGGGAAACTTAAGCTACGATTTATAGGACCATATGAAATACTGGAAAGGATTGGGCCAGTAGCATATAGATTAGCATTGCCACCTAACTTCGCTAATGTACATGACGTCTTTCATGTTTCTCAACTCAGAAAATATGTGTATGATCCAATGCACATCCTTTATTATGACGAAATAGTTCGCGACCCTGATTTGAGTTATGAAGAGGAACCTGAGTGCATTCTGGACCGGAAGGAGCAAAAGTTAAAGAATAAGATTATTCCTTTAGTAAAAGTTAAGTGGAAGCATAACGGTCCAGAAGAAGTAATGTGGGAGCTAGAAGAACGAATGAAAGAGAAGTATTCCGACCTATATTACGAGGTACTAAATTTCGGGGACGAAATTTATTTTAAGGGGGAGGGAATGTAGTAACCTGAAAATTTTTAAGTCTTAATTAGACCATAATTAAGGATAATTATGGGCTTAAAAAGTATTTATTTCTTAAAAATTTATAAAGAAGAGCATAAGGGATTATTAATCGATAGAAATTCGATAAATTCTTTATCGAAGGAATAGAGATTAGAAAACATAGAGATTTTTAGAAATGGGTTATGATAAAATGTGAATTTTGTGATTATTGATGTGTGTTAAATGAAAGATGCTATTAAATAGAAATTATGCTATTGAATGCATTAATTATTTTTATGGGGAACTTTTTCTTATAAAATGAAATGAATCATTATTTAAGCTATTAATTTGCTTGAATAAATTTATTTTATTTATATTTAGTGATAAAAGAATTATTTGGTATGATTTTCGAAAATTAAGAAGTATGATTATACTTAGTTGAATTTTTAACATATGAAAGAATTTAAATTATGTTACATGAATTTAATTTCAATCATGGATATAAATTGTATTAGGTTTCATTAATTATTAGAAATATAGTTCTAGCAATTAAAATATACTAAGGTATAACCTTAGTAAAATTTGAGGTGTATTTATAATTTATTGAAATTTGTGTCTAATTATAATTAAATGAGTACAAAATTACATTCTAATGCACATAAGTATTCTAGAACTTTATATTATACACAAGATCATCTCCTACCTCCCAATTCTCCTTCCATTTCGGCACACACACTTGAGCACACACATAAAATTTTCTTTTCATTTCTAATCCCAAATGTAAGTGTTAAATTGGTGGAAAATCACTCTAAGCAAGGTAATTACTTCATTTAACAAAGTTTTTATGATTTAAATTGATAAATAGGATGTTTTATATGCCTAAGGTTTTCGAAAATTTGGTGATTAATTTTAGGGTTGATTTGTTTCAATTTTTTTATGTTTATTGATTTAATTATGTTTATTGTGTATAAATATCATGATTTATGGATTTAATTCTTTCATTTGCTAAAGTTGGTAAATTAAAGTGTTGTCTATGAACCCTAATTTTTTTATGTGAAACATATGTAATGATTTAGTTGAATTGAGCTTAGATATATGATTAGAAATAGAAATAAACAACTTATGATTAAAGAAATAAAAATTAAAACATGTATATTAAAAAGCCTACAATTTTCGAAAACTAGGAGTAATTAGAACTTGAGGATTTTGATTTTATTTGATCAATTTGACATGATATTTGAACTTTAGGATATAAATAATGCATAATGTGAATTTATAAGAATTTAATTCATGAATCTACATAATGTTCCTAATTTTCGAAAATGAAGGGGATATCATGAACTATGATTTCTTAATTTTATTTGATGTATTTGATATGATATTTGAGATTTATAATAAAAATAATGCTTAAGTGGAATTTATGGGAATTTTTGAACGTATATTAAAATATGAAAAATTAAAGTTTAGTGCAAAGTTATGATTTTATGTGATAAACTTGGTTGAAATTTGAAGCAATCATAGATTGATGATTATTGATGATAAATGAGTATAATTGTAGGTTGTTTGATATTAAATGAATTTTAGATAGTGAAATGCTAGAAAATTTCTATAAATGTGGTTGAAGGGCATTAGGTGATTATAGTGTTAATGAATTAGTTTAAACTTGTTTTAAGTTCCTAAATGTATATTTAAGTATATGGTGATGATTTGGGTAGTTTGGGATGAATTTGGATGAGTTTTGATTGATTTTGGCGATTCATATTATAAACGTTACTCTGCCGAAATTTCGGTAGAATTTGTTTATTAATAAGACGTTTTGAAATTTTAATCGGCAAACTATTGATAAGTAGTTAAATGAATAAAGAATGTTACTAAATTCAATAATAATCTTATTTTTTTCAAGGACCAATCAAAGGAAATCGGGAAGTAAAGGACGAGGAAACTAACCTTTTGGATTGAACGTCGTCAGGTGGGTAATGCTTTGCAAATTAATTTAAGCAAAGTAAATCTTATGCTTTGAATTCATTTCTGTCATGAAATTATTTTCAATCACCACATTATGGATATGTAAAAAATGAATGTTTTACCACGTTGTGGGTATGACGGCGATTTACCTATCTACAGTAGGAAAATATTATGTACTGTGCACAGGTTATGGCCGTGAACTTGCAAATGTAGGCCGGCCATGGTATTGTGGAGGAGGCCTACTTCCCATTACTAAATGACGTAGATAGGGTATGACCGTAGTTGAGATCCTTCGGGACCAACTCGGGTATGTGATGCCGGTATGTTTCAAGAAAGAAAGTGTGGTGATATGATAATGACAGATTCTTATGAAACAATTATTCCATTATTTTCTAAATTCTTATTTGAAAAGAAAGTATAAGTTTTGAAAATTTGGTTTGGCATTTACCCACTGAGTACTCTTTGGTACTCATACCAGAAAAATATTTTATTTGATGCAGATTGAGCGTGGAAGAGATATGGGCATGGAACTGAGCTTAGTTGATCACTTTTTGTTATAAATAGTTGTGCCTGAATGTCGTGTCTTCATACATGACATTCACTACTCTTCCGCTGTTAACTTGAAAACTTGCAACAATACTTTTGAAAATCCTTGTAAATGTTTGGAACCTTTTATATACATATCGTTGAGGCTGTGACCTCACTTTTTGTTATTACTTGTTATTGAATATTTGTTGCATGCAGGTTGGCTTATCCATATTCTAGAAGATATGTTGCACGTTTGTCAAAAATTTTATTTCACTTAAATCTGTTTAATTGTCCAAAATTTTAATGTTTTAACCCATCACGGCCTGATTAGTTAGTTAATTGTCTAATTAATTATTCGGGTCATGATAAGAATGAGAGAAGAATAGAAGACGTCCCGATCGTGAAGGGGTATCCCGATGTATTTCCAGACGAACTATCGGGATTACCGCCAAACCGATAGATTGAGTTCACGATCGACCTCGAACCAGGTTCTGCCCCTGTGTCGAAAGCCCCATACCGGATGGCACCAAAAGAACTTGAGGAATTGAAGATCCAATTGCAAGAACTCTTGGAGTTAGTTTTCATTAGGCCTAGTGTGTCTCCATGGGGAGCACCTGTCCTTTTCTTGAAGAAGAAGGATGGTACACTGAGAATGTGCATAGACTATCGAGAGTTAAACAAGATAACTCTTAAGAATACGTATCCTTTATCCCGAATTGACGATCTGTTTGATCAGCTTAAGGGAGTAGGAGTCTTTTCGAAGATAGATTTAAAGTCTGGATACCATCAACTGAGGATTAGACCAGAGAATATACCTAAAACGGCTTTCCGTACAAGGTATGGCTATTATGAATTCATCGTTATGCCCTTTGGACTTACAAATGCCCTAGCAGTAATTATGGATATCATGAACAGTGTATTTCACCCATACTTAGACAAATTTGTCTTAGTATTCATAGACGATATGCTAATATACTCCAAGAATAACCAAGAACATGAGGAGCACCTGAGAACGGTACTGTAAATATTAAGGCAAGAGCAACTCTTCGCCAAGTTTAGCAAATGCGAATTCTGGTTAGGCGATGTGACATTTTTAGGTCACATCGTGTCTGTCGAGAGAATAAAAGTCGACCCCTCTAAGATCGATACAGTTCGAGAATGGGAATCACCAAAGAACCCGAATGAAATTCAGAGTTTCTTCGGACTTGCCGGCTATTATCGAAGATTTATTGAAGGATTTTCAACGATAGCCCGACCCATGACCCAATTGTTAAGAAAATGAATCAAGTACACTTGGACCGCCGAGTGTGAGGCTAGTTTTCAGAGATTGAAGGAGTTGCTGACGACAGCACCTGTACTCGCAGTACTCGAATCAGATAGGAGTACACAATCTACACGGATGCTTCGTAGAATGGATTAGGATGTGTTCTGATGCAAGAAGGCAAAGTTATTGCTTATGCTTCAAGGCAATTACGCCTACATGAGTTGAACTATCATACGCACGACCTGGAATTAGCAGCGGTCGTACATTCCTTAAAGATTTGTAGACACCATCTCTATGGAGTTAGATGTGAGATCTACATTGACCATAAAAGCCTGAAGTATTTCTTTGAACAGAAAGATCTTAACATGAGGCAATGTAGATGGTTAGAATTGGTGAAAGATTACGAATGTGGTTTCAATTACCACCCAAGCAAGGCTAATGTTGTAGCCGATGCTTTGAGTCGCAAATCCCACTCTAGTTTGGGATGTCTCCTCAGTCATGAAGAGATGTTTATAAAGGAATTTTAGAGGATGAACATCGAAGTTATAGACCAGTATGAGACGATAGAAGGCTGTATTGCAGTGTTGATTGCAATCCCGGACTTAAGGGCCCGAAACTTGGAAGCCTAGAGGAAGAGCAAGAAGCTGGAGAAAGTACGAGCTAGGATCAAGGACAATAACAAAAAATTTCAAAGAAGTAACAGATGATGTTTTGTTGTTTGATGGGAGAGTGTGTATTCCAAAAGACGAAGGGCTTGAGAGCGAGATCTTGAAAGAAGCCCATGAGACTTCTTACACCGCACACCCGAAGCACCAAAATGTACGAAGATCTCAAGGAGAAATTTTGATGGGATGAAATGAAGCGAGATGTAGCTTCATTCGTAGAGCGTTGTTTGACTTGTCAACAAGTGAAAGCACTCCACCAACGACCGTATGGAACTTTACAACCGCTGGACATACCGGAATGGAAATGGGACGATATAGCCATGGATTTTGTTACCGGGCAACCCAAATCACAAAGAGAAAATACCGCTTTTTGGGTCATCGTCGATCGTTTGATCAAGAGCGCGTATTTTCTACCAATTCCGATAACACATGGATTAGATAGATTAGCAAAGTTGTACGTTCGAGAAGTCGTACGTTTACATGGAGTTTCGAAGACTATCACGTCTGACAGAGATTCAAAATTTACATCTAGATTCTGGATAAGTTTTCAAAAAGAATTGGGGACTCGACTACATTTCAGTACCGAGTTTCATCCACAAACGGATGGACAATCTGAGAGGACCATTCAAACGCTTGAAGACATGTTGAGAACTATTGTCCTCGATAGAGGAGAAAGTTGGGAACAAGTATTAACACTTGTGGAATTCGCCTACAACAACAGCTACCAAGCAACTATTGGAATGGCCCCGTATGAAGCGCTTTCTGGAAAGACATATCGATCACCACTTTACTGGGATGAAGTGGGAGAAATAAGAGTATTAGGGCTCGACTGGGAAGAGATGATCGAGATCGTGAGACAAATCCGCCAATGCATCAAGGAGGCCCAAGACCGACAGAAGTCGACGACAAACGGCGACGAGCTACATTTTGAAGTGGAAACAAAGTTTTCAAGATCTCCCATAAAAGGAATCGTGAGATTCGAATAAAAGAAGTTACGACCACGTTTCATAGGACCCTATGAAATTTTGGAAAGGATAGGGCCAGCGGCTTACAAACTTGCATTGCCGCCAAGTTTTGGAAACGTGCACAATGTGTTCCATGTTTCACAACTCAGAAAGTACATACATGACCCTAGCCATGTGATACCACCGACAGATTTTATCCTCGATGACAATATGAGTTATGTAGAATTGCCTACAGAAATTTTGGACCGACGTATCCTAAAGTTAAGGAACAAAGAGATACTGTTAGTAAAAGTTCTATGGCGACAACATGGACAAGAAGAAGCAACCTGGGAATTAGAATCAGCTATGAAAGAGAAATACCCAGATCTTTTCCAAGGTTAACAAATTTCGGGACAAAATTTATTTTAAGGGGGACGGTATGTAATAACCCGAAAAATTTAAAACTTTTATTAGTGATGGTTAAACCAATTACTTGGGGTGTTTAGACCTTAATTCTGTATAAGGTAACCAATGAAACGAATTAGAATCAATTCGGAGGTCGAAAACTAGAGAAATAAAAAACTAGTGACTAGTCCAACCGGATTAGGATTTTCTGAATAGCCTGAATATAGAATGAAAGATCTAGTATGAATCTCAACAAAAGGATTGCATTTCTAGAATCGTCTCACGAAAAACATGTGAGAAGCCAAAGAATTAGAATTTTCGGCCAGACTTGCCCGGTCAGTCTCAAAAGTACTATTCACTAGCCGGATCAACTTACAGTCCGTGCTAATCATTGAAGTTAATAAGAACAATCAAAATTATGAAGGAATATATTATTATGAATTTAGAATTCATAACAATCAATTTCTGAACGAAATTCCTTAAGAACTTAACTGAACGCCAAGAATATATACCGGAAAAACCCTAAACTGATCCGAACAAACCGAAACTCGAACCAATGGTCTAAATCAATAAGAAATGATTTATAAGACTCAAATTAATTATGAAAGCTCAAGAATTCAATAGAAATTCGAATGAGCATAATTTAATCGTCGGACGCTGTTTTTCCGCGATAATTCATAATTGACTTACCGGATGCAATCCGAACTTCATGAAATTATTGTAAACTATGAAATAAGTATTTTTAAGGCTATTTAAGAAAATAAACCTTAAGGTTCTGAGAAATAAATCGAAAGCGCGATAAAACTTAAAGAACCGGTATTAACATGCCAAATCGAGTAGTTTCACTAGTCTTTCTCCCAACTATCACCAAGGGCACCCCATATGAGCTTACAACAGCTCATTTGCTGCAAAATACAGTAGCAAACCGAGCCTCTCATTCTCTCTCTTTGGAACAAGTTTCTTCTTTGTTTTACAAATTTCTTCACATTCTCCAAGATTTAATCCACCATTCCAACCCTCCAAATAATTTTATAAGACCATAAAAAGGAATAATTCATAATTCTCTCCATTTGTAATGGAGTAGAATTTTTTTTAGATTTTGTTTTGGAATTATTTCATGAAGAACCCTAATTTGTGTTCTTCATTTTCTTCATGACTTTTGATCCACCAAATGCTCTCAAGTCATGAATGAAATATTCTTAGAAATATGTTCTAAGTTTTGTTTACAGTTTGAGAATTTTTGGAGCATGTTTAATATTTTTTAATTTATGTTACAATTTTTTTATAGAAGATAAAACATGTTTTTGTGAATATTATTTCATATTGTTGCTTGTTGATGTGTTAGGAGCATGTAGAATAAATATGGGAAATTTTGGAATTTTTTTGTATTTATTTTTATTTTATTTGTTGGAAAAAGTTGAGGTATATTGTTTAATATATGATATGAACATCATATATTAATCTTGAAATTATTGAAACACTACTCCTATTTTTCGCAAAAGGGAAGAATTTATTTAAGTATTTTTAAGCCATTGTTTGATTTTATTTGTTGAGAAATAGTTGAGATATAATGTTTAATATATGATATGAACATCATATATTAATCTTGAAATTTTTGAGGCACTATTCCTATTTTTATGAAAAGGCCGAAACTATGTATAAATATTCTAAGATTTATTCGATTTTTATTTGTTTAAAATAATATAATATATGATGTTTAGAAATAATATGAATATATTATTAGAGGTGGTAAACGGGCGGGTCTTGGCCGGTTCGGCCCGCCCATCTAAGCTTTGGTACTATACGGTCGGGCCTACCATAGATAGTGCCACTGGTCGAAAAATCGAGCCCAACCCACCATGTCCCACCATCGGCTTTCGGGCAAACCCGCCCGGTAAAAATATGACACTTTATTTTGTCCTTTTAGTAGCTTTAATATAATACTTAAGATATTTACTATTTAGGACACTTAAAAGTGTCATATTAAGGGAATAACAGTGGATTTTAAAATGGGGACACTTTTAAGTGTCCTATTAAGTGTACTAATTAAGTAAATAATAGTGATTTTTAAAATGGGGACACCTAAAAGTGTCATATTAAGTGTACTTATGCGGGCAGGCTTTTTAGCCCAAAAACCCCGGGCTTTTTATCCCCAAAGCCCGGTTGGCCCGACGGGCCATCTGGGTGGGTTTTTTAGACCCGATTTTTTCCGGGCCTATAATTTTTTAGCCCAACCCAGCCCTAACCCCGGTACTCTGTGTTTACCATCTGGCCGGGCCCATTTTGCCAGCTCTACATATTATGCATTGTTGGGAATTTATTGAACACATATGTAATATATGTGTGAGGACAAAAAGAATTCCAAGCATTTAGTTCATATTATAAATATTAGTTGATGTTTAAGGTTAATATTACATGTTTAGTAAATATTATAAACATGTTGTGAAGTTGATAGAAATTATTTGAATATATATATATATGTATAGTGATAGTACCGAAAATATATATATGTGTAGAAATAAGCATGTATTTAAATTTTAATGTATGATATGAAATGGTATTTCATGTTTAGTATATGATATAAGCATGATATGATTTTTGTGGAATTTATTGAACATCAATGTTCAATAACTTGAAATTACCGAAAACTTTCATATTGTTAACTTATGGTTTAAAATTTTAATTGATTGTATTGAGTTGATAATTAAATTATATGGTATGATAGGAGCATATCATGATTTTATTGAAATTTATTGGATACTTATGCAAATTATTGTTAATAATCGAAAATATAGCAAAATGGTTAAGTATGAGTTGATTTTAATTGTAAATGATGCCATGGTAGTTAATCTATAAGTTTAGAATGAATTATTGTGATTAATGGGAATCAAAATTTGACACGAATTAGGGTTTTCCACTACAAAAATACAGCCGAACAGCGACGGCCATAATACGGGTCGTGATTCAGCGACGGAATACAAACAAATTTAAATTTTTTTTATTAACGACGGATCAACGACGGCACGTGGCGGGAATATCTCGCACGAACTATTAACGACGTCATAACCATCGCTGGTCCGTCGATAAATTTAACGACGGCCTAAGTCCGTCGTTAAAATTACGGATTTTTTATTTTTTTTATTGCAGACTTAATTTAACGACGGATTATGTCCGTCGTTAAGTCATAGCCGTCGCTGATCCGTCTTTACATTAACGGAATTATTATTTTTTATTTTGTATTTAATTTAACGACGGAAATAATTCGTCGTTAATATTAATTTTAAATTTATTTATTCCAAATAATTATAATGATCGAAACATGCATCAGAAGTCCGTCGTTAGATTTAACGACGGATAGAGTTCGTCGTTAGATTAACGGATTTTTTTATTTTTTACGTAATTAACGACGTCTATAAGTCCGTCGTTAATGACTTATTTCCACCGTTAGTCCGTCGTTAATGACTTTTAAATATAACAACGGATATTTCTTCGCTAATCCGCCGCTAAAATAAATATATCAGACGGATTTCTTCCCCAAATTCATACTGATCTGCGCCCTAAACCCTCAAATTCCACCTACCCCCATCGCCCCCGCCTGCCCGCCCGCCACCCGCCGCCGCCGTGCCCCCCCATCCTCGCCCCCGCCAACCGCACTCCAGCCCCACCCCCCCAGCCCCCGCCCGCCATGCCACCGCCTTCCTTGCCGCCGCCCGCCCGTTGTCTCCGTCGTCCAGGTTATTTTGTTGATTTATATTTCAATTTTTGTTGATTTTGTTGATTTATATTTGTTGATTTTGTTGATTTTTTGTGAAATATTGTTGTGATTGTTGTGATGTTATCATAATATAGTGATATGTTGTTGTGATATATTGTTGTTGTGATATATAGTGATATGTTGTTGAAATATTAAAGTTTATACTAAGTTGCTAGAATTATATGATGAGTTTGATTATGATTTAAATTGATTATGGATTTGTGATCATTGATGATGGATAAGTATATATAAATGAATTGATTGAAAGTAAATAGATTGTAGATTGAAAAGTTCATGTAATTACATAATATATGGTTGAAGGGCATGTTAAGAATATGATGTAAATGGATTAGTTTAAACTTGTTTTGAGTTGTTAAGTGTATAATTAGGCATATGGTGATGATTTGGTGAAGTTTGGATGAGTTTGGTTGAATTGTGAATGAAATGGCGATTCATTTTATAAAACTTACTCTGCCGAAATTTTATTAGAATTGGTATATGAATAAGATGTTTTACAAGTAAGATTTGCTCACTTCATGCTAGGTTAAAGTTAAGTATATGAATAAGATGTTTTGAGTTGTTAAGTGTATAATTAGGCATAATGCTCGATAACAAAGTAATTGAGTGGGAACCTAAAGCATGAACTTCAAAAAGCCTTGGACACAAATTTTAATAAAAATTGTACTTATGTTAGATGCTTGAGACTAACTAGATTGTTGTTGTATTAAAAATAAGTGTAGATTATTGTTGAATAGTTGAGATTATTAACTATATATACTTATATTGAATATGTTTAATTAATTATTTATAATTAGGAGCTTGAAGAATGAATGACAATCGTGAGTGGATGTATAAGAGGTTTAGTTCGGTTGGTGGATTAAATATCAATTTCGAAATGGACTTGAAAGTTTTATTGAATTTGCTAGTGCTCGCTTTTATTCGGATGGAGAGAAAATCAAGTGTCCGTGTAAGAAGTGTAAGAATATACCTTATCAGAAGCAAGATACTATGCGACATCACTTATCAAAATTTGGATTTGTTCCAAATTATCACACATGGATATTTCAAGGAGATACAACCACAAGTAGGGACAATGTTGTGGATTCAGATGTTAGCCGTCAACCAAATACGTATCATACGATGATAGTGGATGCTGCTGGTCCACAGTTCAACTTTGACGAGATCGAAGAGGAGCCAAATTCTGATGCACAAAAATTTTACGACATGTTGAATGCTGCCGATAAACTTATGTGGTCGGGTTGCTCGAATCACACACATTTGTCATTTGTGGCTCGACTTCTGAGTTGGAAAGCAGAGAACAACATTACTGAGAAGGGTTTTGATCAAATATCAGAACTGATGAAAGAGTCATATCCAGATAGAAATTGCGTGCCTGATGACTTCTATAGCACGAAGAGATTGTTGTGTGGCATGGGGTTGCCCGTATACAAAATTGATTGTTGTTTATTTAATTGCATGATTTATTGGCGCAAGATTCTGAATTGACGAGCTATAAATTTTGTAATCATCCTCGTTTCAAGAGCAATACTCGAGCTGGTGGAAGTCGACGGAAAGCACAAGTAGCATATAAAAAGATGTATTATTTTCCTCTAACTCCTCGACTACAGAGATTGTATGCATCCAATGCTACAACGGAAAATATGCGTTGGCATGCATCGTCGATCGATGATGGGGTCATGCGTCATCCGACAGACTTAATTGCATGGAAACATTTGAACACAAAGTTTCCCTTATTTGCATCAGAAATTCGTAACGTGCGATTGGGACTCTCAACTGACGATTTTTAGCCATTCGGTCAATCAGGAAAGCAATATTCATCATGGCCCGTTATACTTACCCCTTATAATCTTCCCCCGTGGCTGTGTATGAAGGAGCAATACATGTTTCTTACGATCTTAGTGCCCGGACCGCGTAATCCGAAGGAGAAGATTGATGTGTTCTTGCAACCATTGATAGCAGAGTTAATAGATTTGTGGGATGACGGTGTTCTTACTTAGGATGTATCGTTGAAGCGAAATTTTCAAATGCACGCTGCATTACTTTGGACAATTAGTGACTTCCAAAGATACTCTATGTTGTCTGGATGGAGTACATCCGGAAGATTAGCTTGTCCGCACTGCATGGAGCATACTGATGCTTTTACTTTAGCTAAAAGTGGTAAGCAGTCATAGTTTGATAACCATCGTTAATTTCTAGCTCCTAATCACCCATTTCAAGGGATCAAGATGTTTCGAATGAATACAAGATTACTAACGATCCACCGTAAGCGCGATCGATATGAGCTCATCACTAATTATTGGTATGGGACTAGTCTCCGTAATGTAGATTGACAAAGATGATGAAATAAATAGTAGAATATCCAAACAGTTTGAACCGGATGGAAGAAAAGAAGTATTTTCGGGATCTACCATACTGGAGTTCTCTTTTGATTTGGCATAATTTGGATGTCATGCACATAGAGAAGAATGTGTTCGATAATGTCTTCAACACAGTCATGAATGTCCAAGGGAAGACAAAAGATACGAGCAAATCTAGAGAAGAACTTAATTTATACTGCTACAGACCAGAGTTGATGATGAATGAATAAACAGGAAAATATCCAAAGGCTTCTTATACACTTGACAATCGTGAGAAAAAAATCTTATGTGAGTGGGTAAGAGGTTTAAGATTTCGAGATGGGTACGTTTCGAACATGGGTAGATGTGTAGACATGACAAAACTGAAGATGTTTGGGATGAAGAGTCATGACTGTCATATTTTCATGCAGCGAATTCTACCAATTGCATTTCGTGAACTTCTCCCACCCAATGTTTGGAAAGCTGTAACAGAATTATCTTTATTCTTCAAAGATTTAACTTCTCGAAACATAGGGTTTGATGATCTGTGCAGACTCTAAGAAAATATTCCAGTGATTTTATGCAAGCTTGAGCGCATCTTTTCCCCTATTTCTTCGACTCCATGGAACATCTACCGGTTCATCTAGCTGATGAAGCCCGTATTGCAGGGCCTGTTCAATATCGATGGATGTATCCATTTGAAAGGTACTGCTCGTACATTATCATATATATATATATATATATATATGAATTGAAGAACAACGTTCGAAATTTTGTAGATACTTACATAAGTTGAAGAACAACTTATGAAATAAAGCCAGGGTTGAGGGTTCTATCTGCAATGCTTACTTAGTAGAAGAAGCATCGACATTTTGCTCGTATTATTTCGATGATCACGTAAGAACGAAATTCAGAGATTTACATCATGGTCAAGTGGAGATTATGCACGAAGACTATCCAGATATGCTTCAAATCTTCAAGCAAGATGGCAGACCTTTTGGAAATATGTCAACGAGATATTTGGATAGTAGAGAGTATGATGTTGCTCGTTTATACGTGTTGCTCAACTGTGTTGAAGTTGCAGATATTTACATGGTGTAAGTGTCGTGTTTTTCTCAAAAGTCATTGTTAATTAATATTATTGTTATTATTAACTAGGATCGTAAATATATGTGAATGTAGTTTATTCATCGATGATGTGAAAAGATCAAATCCACTAATCTCTAGCTCTGATATTCAAAGGTCGATTGAAAGAGCCTTCCCGCTTTGGTTTGAGGCATATGTGAGTGTTCTGATGATTATTAGTAAGAAATATTTAATATTTAATATGTACGTTTAGTCATTCTACTCGATTTTTTTACTAATAATAGGTCAAAAATCATACTAACAACATTGTGAATCCGTTCATATCGTCTCTTGCCAAAGGGCCTTCAGCACTAATTAAGACGTACCCAGGGTATTATATAAATGGGTACAAATTTCACACATTAGAACATGGGTCACAAAGATCAACTATGAATAATGGAGTGTGCATTAAAGGTGAAACTTATGGTACAGACACTCAAGAACTCGATTTTTATGGGAGATTATTGGAGGTTTGTGAGTTGGAATATCCTAGGCTACCAACGAAGACTACAACATTGTTTAGATGCGAGTGGTTTGATCCTTCACAATTGGGGTTATCAATTCATTCCGAGTACAAGTTGGTTTCGGTAAATCATACACGAAGATATAACAAGTTCGAACATTTTATCCTCGCCAATCAAGCCATTTAAGTATACTATTGTGCATATCCAAGTTTAAAACAATCTATGAAAGAGTGGTGGGAAGTATGCAAAATTAAAGCTCGATCTAATGTGGAAGTCTCAGATGAGAGTTCTGCATCGATAGTACCTCCTCATTTTCAAGAGGATGCATTTGGTTCGATTACTAATATCGTTGTGGATGATGACACGACACTAGTCCATCTTGACGGTACACTCATAGACATTGAAGAGACATCTGATGATACGGATAAGGAAGTTGAATTGTCAGAGTCAGAAGACAATCATACATTGGATGATGATGATGATGACGACGATGAATAGGGTTGAATTTATTATATAGTATGCACAAAAAACGTTTTATTTTATAGTATGCACACAAAACGTTATGATATGTATTATTTGTGAAATTTTAATGCAGCATTTTTTACCTTTATTTGCAGATGTCTCACAGTGGACGAGGTGCCTCGTCATCGGTCGGAGGCATCCAGGATCATATACGCCGTCGCCCTCACCTGTCGGGCTCGAAGAAGGCATGGAGACACTGTCTCACAACCCGGGTAGCTCGAGCAGTAGTGCAGTACCGTCGAGGGAGGGGATGAAGAAGATAGTCATTGTGAATGGGTATGTAATCTATTGTATGTCTCAGTCAAAATAAATCATAATATTTTGATGTCTTTATTTCTTGTAAATTGCAGCATTTTGTGTCCGAGCAATGATGTAGCCCACGTGATTTCGGAGTCATTCCGTAAATTCATGAACCACAACGGCTTTAATTGGAAAATGGTGCCTCAAGAGTTCAAGCAGATTTATTTCGATGAATTCAAGGTTCGTGTTGTTTATACGGAGTCATTTATGTTTTGACCTTTGACACCAGTTATGTTGTAATCATATATTTTTTACAGAATCTTTTTTATTGGGATGATACGCTGGACGATGCTATGGTCTACTCCTACTAGTGCGCAAAGGCCGCCGAACGCTATAAAGATCTTGTTTACAAGATCAAGCGGTCAAGGACTCGCTTAACCCACCTCCATTTATCCCCGAGCGAGATTGGGATAATTGGAGGCATATTGGGCTCGGATGACGCCCGCCGAAGCGCGGCAAGGCCCGCAGCAACAGAATGTCCGAGCAAGATGGCGAGGGTACTGGGATAGTCAAGCATCGGGGTGGCTCACGCTCTGTATTAGAGTATGCGAAAGAGATTGTAAGTACTTAGAAGTTTTGGATATAGTAAATTGATTTAAGAATCATGATACTTGTTAATTATTTAATTTGTTTGACTTATTTATAGGCAAGAGAGCGTGGAGTAGACATATCAGAGGTCCAATGAGATGTATTCCAAATGTATCATGCCACCAACAACGGGAGCTATACATACGGGAAAGCTCGGAGTATCGTGGTAAGTATATTCGTTAGCGCAACAACGAGCATTTAATTAAATAATAATTGTACAAAATTATATTACAGAGGCAGGTTGAGGAACAGGTGACACATTTGAGCCAATCTGTGGGCAGTGATGAGGCGGCACCAGAAATTAATATGACTCAAATTCTAAAAAATGTCATTGGGAGCTCCTCAAAGAAAAAGAATAGGATGTTTGGAGCTGGTTCTCTATCACGGACATACATGCAGAGCGAAGGGTCATCTCATTCGGTAGGGAGTGCCCAACCTACTGATTCCATAGCTTATCATCAAAAGCTGTTGGAGATGGAGGATGATTGTCGAGCGAGAGCGAGGAACAGAGGCGAGGCATATGTACGTCGAGCCGAGAGAGCGAGATGACGCTCAAGCACAATTCAAGCTCGATTCTTGCCAGCAGAGGCCTTGGAGCGCTTCATGACCAACTCTTGTTTTCCCCCACCCTCGTGATATTTTGGGTTGTATTATGAAGAAACAAATACATTTTATTTGCAAAACTTATCTTATGATTCAGAATTGTTTTGTTTGTTTGATATTATACCTTTTGAAATTGTTTTGTTTGAATTGTGTTTATGATTTGGAATGATAATGTTTATCATTTGGACTTGGTTTGTTTGTTTGATATTGTACCGTTTGTAATTGCTTTGTTTGGATTGTGTTTGTTTTAGTTGGTATGTTTGAAAACAGGTTTGTTGTTTATTGTAAACGGCCGTCCAAAATACAAATATAAGCTGTTCAGTTTCTGCACATCTAGCGACGGAATTGCGGCGGATTAGGGACGGATTAACGAAAGATTGGCGACGGAATGGTGACGTGAAATAACAGAACAAACTGAATCTAACGATGGATTTTGTCCGTCGTTAGCGACGGAATGTCGACGGATTAGAGACGTATCAACGATGGATTGGCGACGGATTGGTGACGTGAAATAACAAAAAAAAATATTTAACGACGGACATAGTCCATCGTTATATAGCGATGGAGTTTCGACGAACTATCGTCGTATTAACGAGGGAATGACGATGGTCGTTATTAGCTACGACGACAATCCGTCGCCAATCCATCGTAATTAACGACGGATTATCGTCGCATTAACGATGGATTAGAAATCAGACGACCATTCAAAAGGTCGTCGATTAGCGACTGAACTTTCCGTCGCAGAAATTTAACGACGGATAGAAATCCATCATTAGAGGTTTCCCGACCAGCGATCCAACGACGGCATAATTCCGTCCGTCGCTAAACAATTTTAACGACGGATCCAGCATGCTCTGGGTGGAATTTTTCGTCGCTATTCGCCTATTTTTTTGTAGTGTTCTATTAATAGGATACTCAAACGTGAGTTCCTAAGTTAAATGAACCAAAAGTCGACCTACAACGTTAATGCTCAACAATGATAACCTAATATGATATTAGATTGAGCGTTAAGATAACTCAATACGAATAGCGATTATATAACGTACATAATCTCCAACGAGTTAAGAGAAACAAACAATGTCGTAAAGTGTAAGCAAAGATTCAAACATAAGGTGTCGATCCTTATGTCTCAAAGGTCGAGTTAGTACTCACAAAGAACTGCATCTATTTCTAAGTACTTACTTACATGATAGTATGTGATCACTTGAATCATAAGTCAAGACTCCCTTTATTCGTCGTGCTAATACGACAAGTCGTCAAGCCTAACCTACTAGGACTTAACTATAATTGTTAAGTCTAGGTAGTGGCTTGAGAATACCCTAACGTACAAATCATAACTTGAATACTAACAATCTATAACGTAATAACGTTTAGAAGAACACTAAGGCTAGAGTCGAGGATATACTCGGAGTATATGACTCAGAATGATGAAGTAATATAGTTTGGAAATCGAGAATGTAAGATAATAGAAATTATCTTAAAACCATCACATGAAATCATAAAGAAACCCAAATTGGGAACTTTAAGTCGTAATTTATAAACGACCTTCGATCGATAGAAAGAATCTAAGAAATGCTATTTTCTTATGAAAGGTTTTGATCGTACGTAGTTGGCGAGGAAGGACAACCACACCCTGCTCACTTAGAATTATTAGCTTCGGACTAGCAGATGGGCTCTCTTGAAACAAAAATGATATGCATATCTATCTCAAAGCATGATTTACAAAAGCTTTATGCAATATTATTACATAAACTGTTATTGACTGCTAAATATTTATGTTTTGTTGTGATCTTATCTGAGATTGATATATCCAATGTGATATGAGAATATGTTGGTCCACCAACGTTAAAAAAGGATAACGATCAGATCCGATTTAGTTGAGGACTAACTCGGATTGTGTACAAGTACGACTGTGTGTTAAGGTTAGCTACCTCGACTGGTCACAGCGACTATGTGTAGGTGGCCACCTCCATAGTGCGCGAATGAATGAATGAATGATCATATATCACTACAAAAAAACGCACGAACAGCGACGGATTAGCGACGGCAAAAATACGGGTCGTGATTCTGCGACGGATTAGCGACAGAATACAAACGAATTAATTTTTTTTATTAACGATGGATTTGCGACGTATTGACGACGGCGTGTGGCGGTAATATCTCGTGTGAACTTTTAACGACGTAATATTCGTCGCTGGTCCGTCGTTAAACTTAACGACGAAATATGTCCGTCGTTAAATTAACGATTTTTTTATTTTTTTATATTACACTTAAATTAACCGTCGTTGATCCGTCATTAAATCAACGAATTTTTATTATTTATTTTTTACTTATTTTTACGACGGATTATTTCTGTCGTTAATATTATTTTTAAATTGATTTATTCGAAATAATTATAACGACGGAATATATCCTGTCGTTAATATTAGTGTTTTTTTTTACGCTAAGAATTTTAACGACTGAAGAATACGTCGTTAGTCCGTCGGTAATATTAACGACGGATTGAGTCCATCGTTAGATTAACGGATTTTTTACTTTTTTTTTTATTTTGCACGTATTTTAACGACGGAGGGTTTCCGTCGTTAATATTTAGCCGTCGTTAATGACCTATTTCCGTTATTAGTTCGTCGCTAAAAGGTTTTAAATATAACGACAGCTATGTCCGTCGCTAATCCGCCGTTAAAAAACATATCAGACGGGTTTCCTTCCCCAAATTCATAACTCAGGCGCACCCCATTAACACCCCAGCCCCCCGCGCCGCCTCCGCCTCCCGCCTGCCCTTGACCCATTGCCGCCATGCCGCCCCCAAGCCCCTTTACCCCCCCCAGCCCCGCCCCCGCCTTGCCGTCGTCGCCGCCGCCGCCGCCGCCGCCGTCCATGTTGATTTATATTTTAAATTTATATTTGTTGATTTATATTTAAATTTGTGGAATTATGAGTCTATGAAAAAATTATTTGTTTGCCGACAGTGTTAAAAGTATAATTCTTTAGCTCTTACAACAAGCAACGTATCTGCACAAAGCATGTTATATTATTTTGTGTAACAAGAAATTAATTGCCCTCCCCCCCAACTTCAGATACTACACAAAGCATATTATATTATTTCGTGGAGCAAGAAATTAATCGCCCACAACTTGATATACTACTCTCTGTGGGCTGCTCGCAGAAATTTGTTTTCATATTCTACAAATAACTTTATGCTTTATGTTGTATTACTTGGCTTTGACGATAGTGTTTTATCATTATATTGTATTTTATTCTAAGCATCATATTTATATATGCACGTGATATAGCATTCCACACGTTGATCGATATATTTTTAACAATAAAATTAATCATGAAAGTAAATCTAAAATAGAAAGTTTGAATTAATGAGTGATTATTCAATATAATCAATGTCATAGTCAGATCGATCATTCTATGAATTGGTTTTAACGTTTGTATATAGAATATTCAGATTTTTAGTGTTTTATATGCGTTCGGCTGAGAAATAAATAAATGAGGTTCTCTCGTCCCATAAGAAAAGGAGGTCTAGTATATAACATCTGCAAATTAATGCGTAATATGTCAAAATATATAGAACATAGATGTATTTATATATGTACTTATCGTTCCCAAAATATAGATAATATAATCAAATCATATAACAAAACATAGAGATCGAAATCATATAATATAGATATAATGAAGAAACTAACTACAAAAATTCAACTCACACCAAACATTTCCCATTTGTGTCACCATCAAAACCGCCTTTCCACTTCCTCCCTATTATAGCTTAAAAACCCCAACAAATTCCCACCATCAACATCTCCATTTTCATCTCCCAATATTTGCCTCTCATTTCCAGAATCCCATTTCCCCATGATAGGAACAAGAACCCTAAACAGCCACTTATCACCAGATATAAATTTAAACCAAGCTAGAATTATGAGTCTAATTTTATATAGATGTGGTAATTGATCGCTCACTTTTCTAACACGAAAACGTGCAAGTATAAAGGTAAGTCGAGTATCGTATCCACGAGATTGTATCACGAAAACACAGAAGCTAGCTCAACAACAATTCATCATTATCCAAGAACAGATTTGGTTTGATAAGGTTTTAGGGCTTCGAATATTAAATTCAAAGCCAAAGGTCACAATGCAAAAATAAACGAAAGCAATAAACAATACTCAAAGAGATAATAAGACTGAAAGACTAACCTTAGGAATGCATTAATCCTACCCACAACGTATGTTTATCCTACTTCCTATTAACCAATTTTAATCCAGGCAAGATGGAAGATCACATATGCAACCAACAATTTCAGTTACGATAATTGTGGTAATAGATTACTAATTTTCCCTATTACGGTTACGTCTCTAAGTGAAAATAAGTAACTCCAAAAGGATCAAAAAAGAAAATGCTTCCTACGAATGTTCTTATCTCAGCTACGACTCAAGGCTTATTCGTATTATGCATTCAAGATCGATTGACAATTAAAACGGTTAAGTAATTAACTGGAAACTAGATATGCATCAAGATTGATCAGAAATCAACACATATAATTAAGCACCAAGAATCATAAATCAATGCCTGGAAGGTAAATAGCAATGGCGGAATCACAACACTTATGATAGAATCATGGAAACCCTAGGATTAGAACGAATATTTAGCTAGACATAATAAAATACGAAATAAACATGGAAACAGAAATTAAATAGATAAAACCCATAATTCGGCGTCGGAAGAACAATGGTTGGGTTCGTATCCAAACCCAAGCGGAAAATGGGAAAAAGACTAAAATTGTTCAGACAGAAACGTTCTAAAGCGTCAACAATACATAGAACTAATGTAGAACAATGAAAAACTAATGCTAGAATGAATCTAAATCAAGACTAGAGTGCAAAAGTATGAAAAACTATGAAAAACTGAGGAAAAACGTCTAAAATCGGTCTGGAACAGTGTAGGCGCGAGGGGGGGGGGGGTTGAAGCCCTATTTATAGGCATAGGGTGAAAACCCTAATTTTGGGCCCTGCCGCCTCGCTTCGCGGCCGAGCTCACGGTCGCGAGCTCGGTCACGAGGGATCTGGTCGATCGGGCTTCCTTCGGCTCTCGACAGGACTTGCGATCGCTAAGCATGTGATAAACGCGCATTTTACACGTTTATAGTTGATATTTGAAGATGAGTTTAGCTCGTTTAATGTGCGTTTATGTATTGATTCTTAATGTTTTATCTATTTCTAGAAGATACTGCTCTTGGGTGTTCCTTTGACGTTTTGTAGGTTTATATGTTGATAATCGAAGCAAGGAACGGCGCACGAGCAAATGATACAATCTGCCATGATTCTAGCGACCAGCCTAGCGGTCGCTAGGATGGCCGCTAGGAAACACTGCGAGAACCCAGCCGAGCGCGATCGCAACCTCGTGCCCGCGAGCGAAGCTGGCGCCGAGAACTCATCGACGATTTCGCGACCGGTGCGGAATTTCTAGCGACCGCTAGCCCGATTATGTAGGTACAATGCGAGCGCAAGGAGGACCGGCGAAGAAAGAAGAGTCTTGCGGGAGATGGCTTATGGTCGAGCTAGCGACAGCGAAGCGATCGCGAGGCGGCGCGCGAGGCGCAAATTAGGTTTCCACCCTTTTCTATAAATAGGCGAGAGAGCCTTGCGCCTAACACACCCTAGACGCCCCGCACTTGTTTTTATTCGCTTTCCTCGGTTTTACAGCTTTTAGTCTTTAATCTTCATTTAGTTTAATTCTAGTATTGTTTTTACGTTGTTCTAGTTTAGTTTATCGTTTAGCTATCGATCGGAACGTTTTGTCCGATCGCTTTCCATCGCTTTCCGTTCGTTCACTTGGGATTGGATTCAAGACCAACCATTGTTCATCCAACGCTTCCCTACGGGTTTTATCAATTTAATTTCCATTTTATGATTATTTCTTACTTTATGTCGTTAATTATGTCTAGCCATTTACATTTCTAATCCTGTGGTTTGCATGATTCTATCCTATATGTTGTGATTCCTCTCGTTGTTATTTACCTTCCGGGCATTGATTCATGATTCTTGGTGCTTATTTATATGTGTTGATTTACGATCAATTTTGATGCATATCATAGTTGCCGATTAATTACGTGAATCGCTTTAATAGTCAATCGATCTTGAATGTATGATACGGATAAGCCTCGAGTCGAATCGAGATAGGAACATTCGTAGGAAGCATATTCTTTGTGATCCTTTTGAGTTGCTTATTTTCCTCTAGACGAATCGTGATAGGGAAAATTAGTAATCAATCTGCCGCAATTGTCGTGAATCAAGTTGTTGGTTATATATGTGATCTTCCGCCTTGTCTGGATTAAAGCGGTTAATAATAAGCGTGATAAACATCGTTGTGGATAGGATTGGTGCATCCCTAGGGTTAGTCTTTCTTCATAGTTATCTTCGTGATTTTATTACTTTATTTATATTTACGCTTGGTTACCTTTGCTTTGGATTAATTTCAAGCCCTTAAACCTCTCACCCAAATTACGTGCTTGGATAATGATGAATTGTCGTTGAGCTAGCTTCTATGTTTTCGTGATACAATCTCAGTGGATACGATATCTTAACACCTATACTTACACTTTTATGTGAAAAGGAGCGATCAAATTTTGGCGCCGTTGCCGGGGATTGTTAAGATTGCATAGGAAAAATTTGACGATTTGGATTTATTAATTCAAGTTATATATATTATATTATATTTATTTATTTTAGTCGGTGCTAACTTCTCTCTTTTCTCAGGTGGTTTATGCGTACAAGATCTTAGGGACCTCCTGAAGTATTACTAGATTCCGAGATCGAAAGCTCTCAAAGGAGAAGAGGACGAGAGAAGAGACGGGCTGCAATGGCAGCCGATCCGCAAAACGGGGGCATTCCTCCCGAGCAAGTTGCACGTATGCTAGCTGACTTTGCAGAGATGCAGCGTCAGATGGCGAATATGGGAATCATTGTCCCTGCTCCGTAGGAAAGACCTCAAATCACATGTACCGACATCCCACCCAGCAGTTCCAAGGAGGCGGTTGGGGCGCACGTAGATGCAAACAATTTTGAGCTCAAACCGCCCGATCAAGATGGTCCAAGGAGAGCGGTTTGGGGAGGAGTCACGGAAGACCCAAATGCGCATCTCGAACGTTTCTCGATATTTGTGACACCATCAAATGAATGGAGTGCCACAAGACACGATCCGGATGTGCATGTTCGGTTTCTCACGTGCACCCGGCGAAAGATTGGTTCAAGAGTTTGGACCGAGTGGCATCGACACTGGGGAAACTTTGCAGAAGTTTCTTCGAAATACTTTCCACGGCGAAAGCGCAGAAGATCATCGCGAAATCTCTCATTTTGCCAAAACCACGACGAATCATTATTCGAGGCATGGGAGAGATTCAGAGGTCTATTAAGACGATGTCCACAACATGGGTTCTCCAGGAGCAACAAATCACACGTTCTACGGTGGACCGACATGGCGAGACAAGGAGCATGGTGGATGCATCGGCGGGGTTGCTTATTGAACCGACCGAGAGACGAGGCAAGCCGTACAGTAGAGAGATGGTCGCCAACAGCTATCAATGGCAAACGGAGAGAACGCCATCGTTCAAAGTCTTGCTGTTGAGAGTGATTCAAAATATGACGATCTCATGAAGAAGTTCACTCTTTTGAAGAGTCGATTGAGACAGAACGTCGACCACATCAATCGGTGGAATCATTCAATTTCCAACAACCTCCAAAGAGCTTCAATGTTCGTAATCGTTTCAAGAGTCAAGAAGCCAAGTCTCAAGACATGATGCAGCGGTTGGTTGTAAGCAACCAACAATTGGCAACAAATCGAATTCGTTCATAAGCAACACCGGCGTAAGATAAATCACTTGGAGTCCACTGTGACGGCTATGGGGAAGCATATGAAGATGTTAGAGAATCAAATTGGTCAAATAGCCGTGCAAGTGAATGCACTACAGAAGATGGGCCAATTTCCGAGTAATACGGAGGTAAACCCAAGAATCGGTGCTTTGCTATTCGTGACGAGGAGGGCGAGCCTGCCCGAGCCCTACCGAGGAAGAAGAGCAAGAAAGCATTCTGAAGCAGAAACTCGCGACCGAACTCGCGACCGCGAGCCCGATCGCGAGCCATACAGAAAATTGTCCACAGAAGCCCACGACCGAGCGCGCGCCCGCGCACCCGACCGCGAGCCATCGAGTATCGCGAGTGCGATTTTTCGCGGCGACCAGTGCCGCAAACCCGACCATGAGCAATCGTGCAGAGGTGGCGGCCGAGAAATCGGTCGCGAGTCATACCGCAAGCTCGCACGCGAACACAGAGATCAGTGCGCAGCAGATTCCTCGCGACCTTCACAGCGGTCGCGAGGTCGACCGCGAGGCAACCCCAGAAGCCAATCCTCGCACGTACACTCCTCCGGTCCCGTTTCCGAGTCGACTTATCAAGTCGAAATATGACGAGGAGTTTGCTCGTTTCAAAGAGGTTTTTCAAAAAGTTGAGATAAATTTGCCTCTCTTTGAAGCGTTGCGAAATATGCCGGGCTACATGAAATTCTTAAAAGACGCGCTTGCAAGCAAGAAGAAACTTGGGAAATTCGAGAAAATTTCCCTATCTCAAGAATGCTGCCGCCTTGCAAAGGAAGCTCCTCTGAAGCGAATGATCGGCGGTTTCACGTTAGAGTGCGAGATCGCCGAGCGCACTTTTCCAAATGTTTTATGCGACTTGGGGCGAGCATCAACTGATGCCATTGAGCGTTTTCAATCGGCTACACCTAGGAAAGATGAAGCCGACGAAGATTTCATCGATGATGGTCGACCGGTCATCACATATCCAAAAGGTATCGTCGAAGACGTGTTGGTAAAATTGGATTTTGTTTTCTGCCCGACTTTGTGATTCTAGATATTCCCAATTCAAACAACAACCACTAATCCTTGGTAGACCTTTTCTAGCAACTGGTCGTATGCTTGATTGATGTGCGAAGGCAATCTCACATTTCGTGTTAATGATGAGGAGCTCAAGATTTCCATATACGACGCCATCAAGCAACACGACGTTGGAAAGCCGGAAGATTGCTGCTCGATCATGACTGCTGCTGCCGCACACATCTCGTATCTAGAGGGTACTTGACCGATCGAGGATGCTGTGAGAAGGAAGAAGTGGACTCGGCATGGAACTCCGAGTGTATCGTTCAAGTTTTGGGGGGGCCACTTCCATAGTCAGTGGTGGTCATCTGTGAATGCGAAGTTTAGGAGGATCCACAAGTTGGGAAAGATGTCTATTGCTACCAAAACGCCAGATTGACAAGGTTAGTGATGGTCTAGCTAAAGACGTTAAATTAAGCACTTGTTGGGAGGTAACCCAACGTTTTCCTTGTTTTGTTTTCATGTTTTGTCGTGTTTACATTTTTTCTTTTCGTTGTTGTGTCGCCGATCAACGAGTTAAGTGAAGTGTGTTAATCCATGTGGCCAATGACGATAGAAAATTTTGTGAAATTTAATGATAGTGCATATGATATGTTAGAAAATGACGCATGAATGACGTGAGATGGCTTAGCTTGTTGTTTTTCACCATTTGCTTAACCCGTGAGACTTGCTTCCATCGTATAAACATCTTGATCTGACGCTTTTAATTGTGTGATATCATGCATGTGATTATCTTCTAGAACTTGCCGTATTTACGTGTCGAGGCGCAATATGTGTTTCAATTTGGAAAGGATAAAGGCCATCTTTGTTAACCACATATTCACCCAAACACTAACCCGATGATATATACCATTTGTCGCCTTCTTTGAGCCTTTATTAGACTTTTCTTTCGATTAACCGGATGATAGGAGGTGAGGATGGATATGGGAATCAAAAGGGTTGAAATTTTGATGTAGTTATGACGAGAAAAGTTTCTTTTAGAAAAATACATCCGTGGTGAAGAATAGTACCTTTGTTGTGAAAGTTAAACCCTATAAGCTCTAGAAAAGAAAAGAAAAGAAAATGTTAAGTTCACTATGAGCGTTGAGCATAAAGGGTCTTTAATCAAGTATAGGTACCTTATGAGACATAAACGTCAATTTAGCACGTTGGGAAAGAAGAGGAAAATGGACAAAGTCCATATGTGTCGAAATATATAAATGGTGGTGCTTGGAGTTTGCTTGAGTCACTTAGCCATATATTATCCTACCTTAACCAATGTGCCTACATCATAACCTATCAAAAGACCTCTTTGATCCTTATTTGAACACATTTGACGCGGTGGAGATGTTAGAGAAACGGCAAGCCTATGGTAAGATGTTGCATTGCATTGATCGTTGAGTGTATACACGTCCTTAATTTCTTTATGAGTTTGAGTGTATCCTATATATTTTACGCACATGCCTTTGTGAGGGTTGAAATAAATGAGTTTTTGCCCTCGATGGTTGTTTGTGTTGAGTTGGCTAACGTCGTCATGTGCGCTAATGTTTTGAGCGTTAATATGTTTTTGAGGCCTAGAATGGTTATCCTCTTTGCTACGCTCGTTGATCTTTCGTTTGTCATTCTGTTTTGGTTTTGTTTGAGGACAAACAATGCTTTAAGTTTGGGGGGTTTGATAAACGCGCATTTTACACGTTTATAGTTGATATTTGAAGATGAGTTTAGCTCGTTTAATGTGCGTTTATGTATTGATACTTAATGTTTTATCTATTTCTAGAAGATACTGCTCTTGGGTGTTCCTTTGACGTTTTGTAGGTTTATATGTTGATAATCGAAGCAAGGAACGACGCACGAGCAAATGATACAATCTGCCATGATTCTAGCGACCAGCCTAGCGGTCGCTAGGATGGCCGCTAGGAAACACGCGCGAGAACCCAGCGAGCCGCGACCGCAACCTCGTGCCCATGAAGCGAAGCTGCGCCGAGAACTCATCGACGATTTCGCGACCGGTGCGGAATTTCTAGCGACCGCTAGCCCGATCGCGAGGTACAATGCGGCGCAAGGAGGGACATGAAGAAGAAGCGCGCGGAGATGGCTCATGGTCGAGCTAGCGACATGCGAAGCGATCGCGAGGCGGCGGCGGAGCAAATTAGGGTTTCCACCCTTTTCTATAAATAAGGCGAGAGCCCTTGCGCCCCAACACACCCTAGACGCCTGCACTCGTTTTATTCGGTTTTCCTCGGTTTTACACTTTTAGTCTTTAATCTTCATTTAGTTTAATTCTAGTATTGTTTTTACGTTGTTCTAGTTTAGTTTATCGTTTCGTTATCGATCGGAATGTTTTGTCCGATCGTTTTCGTCGTTTTCCGTTCGTTCGCTTGGGATTGGATTCAAGACCAACCATTGTTCATCAACGCTTCCCTACGGGTTTTATCAATTTAATTTCGCTTTTATGATTATTTCTTACTTTATGTCGTTAATTATGTCTAGCTAATTTACATTCTAATCCTAGGGTTTGCATGATTCTATCCTATATGTTGTGATTCCCTCATCGTTGTTATTTACCTTCCGGCATTGATTCATGATTCTTGGTGCTTATTTATATGTGTTGATTTACGATCAATTTTGATGCATATCATAGTTGCCGATTAATTACGTAGCTTCGTTTTAATTGTCAATCGATCTTGAATGTATGATACGGATAAGCCTTGAGTCGTAACTGAGATAGGAACATTCGTAGGAAGCATATTCTTTGTGATCCTTTTGGAGTTGCTTATTTTCCTCTAGAGACGTAACTGTGATAGGGAAAATTAGTAATCAACTGCCGCAATTGTCGTAACTGAAGTTGTTGGTTATATATGTGATCTTCCGTCTTGTCTGGATTAAAACGGTTAATAATAAGCAGGATAAACATCGTTGTGGATAGGATTGGTGCATCCCTAGGGTTAGTCTTTCTTCATAGTTATCTTTCGTGATTTTATTGCTTTATTTATATTTCTGCTTGGTTACCTTTGCTTTGGATTAATTTCCGAAGCCCTTAAACCTCTCACCCAAATTCTGTGCTTGGATAATGATGAATTGTCGTTGAGCTAGCTTCTATGTTTTCGTGATACAATCTCTGTGGATACGATACTTCGCTTACCCTATACTTACACTTTTGCGTGTGAAAAAGGAGCGATCAGCATGCTTCGCGACCGGGCTCACGGTCGCTAGGTATGGCCGCAAGAAATCGAACAGTAGCTCTTTGAAAGGCATCTCACGTCGGGTAGCTCGCGGTCGCTGGTCGTGGCCGCATCGTATGGTATTTCCTGCGACCGACCTAGCGGTTGGTCGCGAGAATCTTTCTCGCCTTGCAGTGGATCGCTAAAGTGGTCGCTAGGCCCTGTTTTTTCCCTTCGTTTGCTCGTACTTCATTCCATGCTTCGATTATCATCTTATAAGCCTACAAAACACCAAAGAGGAACCCAAGAACAGTATCTTCCAAAAATATATAAAAGCATTGAGATCCAATACATAAACGCACTTTATTGATCTAAAATCATCTTTAAATATCAACAATAAACGTGTAAAATGCGCGTTTATCAAACCCCCCAAACTTAAAGCATTGTTTGTCATCAAACAAAAACAAAACAAAAAGGAAAGAGAGACACAACGAAGGATCAACGAGCGTCAGCAAAGGTTATTAACACAATCAAGCCTCAAAAATATCTCAAAGCTCAAAATCATTAGCGCACTTGACGACATTAGTCAACTCAACAATGTACAACCATTGAAAGCAAAAAGATTATTCAATTCAACCCTCACAACGGCATGTGCGTAAACTATAGAGTACACTCAAACTCATAAAGAAATTAAGGACGGGTATACACTCAAAAATCAATGCAATGCAATGCAAAATCTCACAATAGGCTTGCCATTTCTCTAATATCTCCACCATATCAAATGCGTTCAAATTAGGATCAAAAAGGTCTTTTCACAGGTTGTAATGTAGGCACATTGGTCAAGGTAGGATAATATATGGCTAAGTGACTCAAATATACTCCAAGTACCTCCATTTATACAATCAACTCATATGGACTTTGTCCATTTACCCTTTTCTTTTCAACATGCTAATTCAACATTTATGCACATAAGGTACCTTATACTTTGATAACGAAATCCCTTTATGCTCACATTTTTCACAAAATTTTTCTTGGCTTTGTAATAGAGCTTATAGGGTCCATTCTTTTTCACACGGGTACCATTCTCTTACTCTCCATCTTTTATCCCAACTTAGAATATCAAAAACAAATTTACCCCCTTTTGATTCTCATATCCATCCTCACCTCCTATCATCCAGTTAACAAAAGAATAAAGTCTAATAAAGGCTCAAAGAAGGCGACAAATGGTATATATCATTGGGTTAGTGTTTGGGTAAATATGTGGTTAACAAAGATGGCCTTTTATCCTTTCCATATTCGAAACACACATTGCGGCCTCGACATAGAAAATACGGCAAGTTCTAGAAGATGATTACATGCACGATATCACACAATTAAAAGAAACTGTTATAAGATGTTTATACAGTGAAGCTCAAGTCTCACGGTTTAAGCAAATAGTGAAAACAACAAGCTAAGCAATCTCAAGTCATTCATGCTTCGTTTTCTAACACATCATGTGCACTATCAACATATTTTTCAGAAAATTTCTATCATCATTGGCCACATGGATTAACACATTTCACTTAAACTCGTTGATCGACCGACACAACAACGAAAATAAAAAAAAACACGACAAAAGCCCCAAAGCATAAAAACTTAACAAGACAAAACAAAACATAAAAAGGACTCTCAACCCAATCAAACTCGTCCACTCCCCCCAAACTTATTGTAAACATGTGTGAAATGGAGGCAATAAGGTTTGCAGAAAAAAGTGATGGGTAGAGACCTTACCTCATATGCCGCGCTACTCCGACGGTGGGTAGAATCCTCTCCATTGATCCCAACGCTGCATCATCTCCATCATTTGTCGTTGGTGCTCTTGATGCGCCTGTTGTTGGGCTAGGAGGGCCTGCTGCTGGGCCATCATGGAGGTCATACTCCCGTCAATGCGGTCGAGATGATCGTCTATGATGGGCTGTGGGTGCAACGTGCCACCTGTCTCGGGCGCCGCCTGCTGCTCTTTCTCCTCTTGTGGATGCTCTTCCTCAATTTCTCCTTGCGCATTTAAGCGCTGACTCCATCCGTAGTGAAGACCTGAGCTCAAGTTCCAATTGGCCTTCGTCGCACCAAATCTGCTTAAACTGGTGAAATCGAGGTTGGGCAGGCAGAATACAGACTGGCCGTGCTTGTCGTATAGCAGCCAGAGGTGACGGCTGGGGTGTCTCTTCAAGAACGTCTGGACGTATAAACAAGGTTTATCCAGGAAAATATCCTGAGAGATGGGATTCTCACGAATCGTCACCCCAAAAAAATCGGCAATAGGGGTAACGAATCCCCCTATACATATCCGTGCATTCCCCGAAACCGCTGCTTGCATTTGGAAGTGCTGGGCTAGGAACATGTCGGCGTGCATCTTCTGGTTTGTCGCCGCACCAATCATGAGGCTCATGTCTTGAGAAAGAACAGTGTCGGCGTTTGAGCGGCCATGAATGGTGAATGTGATAAGGCGGTGGAAGTAGCGGACTGCTGGATTCCGTATCGAACTAGCCTTCGGCCTGGAGGCATCATAGTGCGGGGTCTGCTCGAGTGAGGCGTCCGTGAACAACGGCCACAGCTGCTGCGGCGAGTTCTCCAAATCCCCTATGTACTTACCCTCGGGGTGGCCCTCGATGATAGAGTTCAATTCATCCACCGAGGCTATGCTCGCTCGTTATCCATCCGGAATGTGATGTAGTCGGAGAACCTTGTGTCTTGTGGACGTGGACTGTCGAAAGGAACTCCAGAGTAAGGGTCCGCTATGTCAGATGATTGGCTGTGATGATAGGGTATAGACCGGCCCTCTCAGCTTACCATGTTACATCGTTTGCTATCCCCATTGCTTGGCACGTATCGATGCACATGAACCTCGAGTATCGGTGCTTTTGCTGCACCAATCTCCTCCAACGTTCCATGGACGAGGGATCCGGCAGTCGCACCCTAACAGTTGCGGGGTGGAACTCGTCATGTGGTTCATCACGAGACGATAAAGCACTATCCTTGCCCTTGCGCTTGTGGCCTGAGGAATATGACATAATGTAATTAAAGACAATTCAAAATTAGCTCATGTACGTATCAATGAGGAATGTAAATGTAAACGGAAACCCATAGCAATATATATACCTCCCCCGAACTTGAACTTAGTAAAATTTCTCCCCCTATACTAACATATGGTCTAACAAGTTGAAACAAGGGAGAGAAAACGCACACACAACTTAAAAACGCATGAAAACATTAAACTGGGACTGCCTCGCGGCCAACCTCGCGGTCGCGAGGGAGGTCGCGAGGTAGCAACTCGCGCCCGCAAGCTATGCTCGCGAGGACGACCACACAGACACGCGCGCAGACGCTCACGGCCGGGTTCGCAGTCGCGATACTGGTCGCGAGGAGCGCGTGACTGCAAAGTTTTTGGGAATTTTTCAAAAATTTTCAACCCAATTCAACAATGTAGGCAAATTAAACCAACAATATGCATCTATGAACATCAATAGACCTAACATTGGAACAAACATGCTTAAACACCAAGTAAATTTAGCAATACAAGCCCTAGTTCCTCAAATCCTCAATATCCCACAACAAGAAGATATAATGGACAAAACTCCTCTAAATCATGCTAAAAAGCGTAAATCCAAGGAGAATTAAGGAAATGTAGCATACCTTGAGTGGATTATAGGTGGAAATTACAAGCAAAGTGAAGAACTAGGGTTTTGGTGCTTTGAGATGGTGTATTTGCTGAAGTGTGCGTGTGTGTGTGTCAAAAATGGGGGAAGGGAGGTAAAAATCAAGCCAAAACACGTGGGTCGACGCCCGAGCATGGGTCGGGTCACGCCTCACGGCCGGGCTCGTGATCGCGGGCTCGGTCGTGAAGTATGCCCAAAAGTGTACTGCCCAAGTTGTCGGGGCCACACCTCGCGGTTGCGGGTGTGGTCGCTAGACGTGGGTGTTCGGCGCAAGTAGCTACTGCCCATTTTTTTTGCGGCCACTCCTCGTGATCGCGAGGGTGGTCCCGAGGCCTGTTTTTTTTTTAAGAAGAAAGCAATTATACCTTGGGACTTAAAAACGAACAAACAAGACACGACACGACAAAACAAAGAAAAAACAAGAAAAACAAAACAAAAAACATAAAATCATGAAAAATGTTGGGTTACCTCCCAACCAGTGCTAAATTTATCGTCGCTAGCTCAACGTTACCTCTCATCAATCGGGCGATTTGACAACTGACATCTTTCCAAACTTTTGCTTGCCCTTATACTTATCATTAACAACAGATCACCATTTAGCGTATGAGTAGCCTCTCCCAAACATAAACGACTCACTCTGAGTTTTATGCCGAGTCCACCTCTTCTTGGTAGCATGCTCGTCGATGGTCGATTGGAATTCGAGCTCAAAAATGGGCTAGCTGTGGCAATGGTGACCGAATAACACTCTTCATGTTCTGAGTTATCATTTCTCATGATGGCATCATAGATCGAAATGGTTAACTCATCCTTATTCACGCGGAAGGTGAGATCACCCTCCTGCACATCGATCAGAGCCCTGCCCGTGGCTAAGAACGGTCTCCCTAGAATGAGAGGTGTGTTCCCATCCTCTGGCATATCAAGGACTACAAAATCCGCTGGGAAGATAAATCCTTTGACTTTGATAAGTACATCTTCCACTATCCCTTTTGGACGGGTGACTGATGCGTCTGCCATTTGGAGAGTAATTGTAGTAGGCTTCAATTCTCCAATCTCCAATTTGTTAAATATGGACAACGGCATCAAGTTGATGCTTGCCCTAGGTCGCATGTAACTCTAGAAAGTATGCCTCCAATGACCAAGGTATAGTGAAGTCGCACGGATCTTTACGCTTTAATGGCAACTTCTTTGCAAAGACAAAGACCGCACTCTTGAGAAAAATTAATCGTCTCGGACTTTTTCAGCTTCTTCTTGTTGGTGACGGCATCCTTTAGGAATTTCATGTACCCTGGCATATCTTTGAGTGCATCCAGTAAGGGAATATTGATATTCACCTTCTCGAACATTTCCAAGAATCGGGTCAGCCTATCATCCTGCTTCGGCTTGGCTAGATGATTGGGCAATGGAATCGGAGGGGTATAGGTCGGATATTTCTCTACTGGGCATCCCTCGCGGCCATCCTCGCGACCGCAAGTGCGGTCGCTAGGTATCTGGGCTGTGTTGGTAGTCTTCTTCACGGCCGAGGGCTCGCGGTCGCGGGCTCGGTCGCTAACTCTTCATCCGAACTCACTGCCTGATTTCTCACGATCGTTTCATTCTTCCTAGCTACCGTGGGGTCACTCGCGAGCCTCTCTGGAATACTCACTGTCCGATGTCTCACGGCCGGGCTCGCGGTCGTGAGCTCGGTCGCGAGGTGCTATTTTTTCACCGTCTTCGTCTTTTCGCCCCGGGTGGTTCTGGTAAGCTCGTCCACTCCTCAATTGGATAGCAACTAATTCTTTGGGTTCACTTCCATATTACTCGGAAATTGGCCCGTCTTTTGCTGTGCATTCTGTTGTGCAGCTATCTGACCGATTTGATTCTCCATCATCTTCATGTGTTTGCCCATGGCTGCTACAGTGGATTCCAACTATGTTATCCTCTGGCCAGTAGTACTGATGAACGAATTTTGTTGAGTCACCAGTTGTTGGTTGCTCACAACAAACTGCTGCATCATATCCTCTAGGCTCTGCTTCTTCGGTTCTTGAATCATACCATTTTGTACAGTGAAGCCTGCTGGAGGTTGTTGGAAATTATTGGGGTTGGAATACGAAAAATTTGGATGATTCATGTTGTTAGGATGGTATGCCGGATTTCACCCTTTATTTCTCTGATTGATATAATTGACATCCTCTGTCTCGATCTGGCTCTTCAAAAGAGTGAACTTCTCATAAGATCATCGTACTTCGAGTCAACCTCTACAGCAACTGCTTTAACCACTGCGTTCTTTCCATCGGCCATTGATAACTAGTGACCGCCATCTCTTCTATGATTCAGCTGGCCTCCTCTACTCGGCGATTCAATAGGCATCCCTCTGCCGATGCATCTACTATGCTCCTCGTGTGAAGCGTCAATCCACTGTAGAATTGTGTGATCTGTTTCTCTTTAGAGAATCCATGTTGTGGGCACTTTCTTAATAGGCCCCTGAATCTCTCCCATGCCTCGAATAATGACTCGTCTCCTTGTTGGCAGAAATGGGAGATCTCGGCTATTATTTTCTGCGCTTTCGCTGGCGGAAAATATTTCGAAAGAAACCTCTCGCAAAGTTTCCCCCAACTGTCTATCCCAGTACGGTCCAGGCTCTTGAACCAATCCTTCGCCTGGCTATGCAGAGAAAAACCGAACATGCGCATCCGGATCGTATCTTGTGGTACCCCATTCTGCTTGATGGTGTCACAAATATCGAGGTATGTCTCGAGATAGGCATTCGGATCCTCTGTGACTCCTCCTCCGAACTGTTCCCCTTGAACCATGGTGATCAGGGCCGGCTTCAACTCAAAGTTATTCGCGTTCACTTCTGGGCCCCATCATCCTCCTTGGAACTATTCAGTAGGAGGTCGGTACATATAGTTCAGCGGTCGTGTCTCTGGAGCAGGGACAAGGAGTCCCATGTTCGCCATCTGGCGCTGCATCTGTGTAAACTCTGCCAGAAGACGTGCAGCCTGCTCGGGAGGTATAACCCCATTGGGAGAAACACCCCCGTTGTTCGGATTTGCTGCCATATCTTGCCTTCATCTTTCTCGTCTCCTTCTCCTCTGAGTGCTTCCAATCTCGGGGTCTCAAGGTTGTTCAGGTTGTCCCCGAGATCTTGTGATCATATACAACCTAGAGAAAACAAAGAACTTAGCTCTGGCAAGAAAAAATAAATAAAATAAAATACAACTTGAATTAATAATTCCAAATTGTCAAGTCATTCCTATATAATCTTAACAATCCCCGGCAACAGCGCCAAAATTTGATCGCTCACTTTTCTAACACGAAAACGTGCAAATATAAAGGTAAGTCGAGTATCGTATCCATAGGGATTGTATCACGAAAACACAGAAGCTAGCTCAACAACAATTCATCATTATCCAAGAACATATTTGGTTTGATAAGGTTTTAGGGCTTCGAATATTAAATCAAAAGCTAAACGTCACAATGCAAAAATAAACGAAAGCAATAAACAATACTCAAAGAGATAATAAGACTGAAAGACTAACCCTAGGAATGCATTAATCCTACACACAACGTATATTTATCCTGCTTCCTATTAACCAATTTTAATCCAGGCAAGATGGAAGATCACATATGTAACCAACAATTTCAGTTACGATAATTGTGGCAGTAGATTACTAATTTTTCCTATTACTGTTACGTCTCTAGGTAAAAATAAGTAACTCCAAAAGGATCACAAAGAAAATGCTTCCTACGAATGTTCCTATCTCAGCTATGACTCAAGGCTTATTCGTATTATGCATTCAAGATCGATTGATAATTAAAACGGTTAAGTAATTAACTGGAAACTGGATATGCAACAAGATTGATCAGAAATCAACACATATAATTAAGTACCAAGAATCATAAATCAATGCCTGGAAGGTAAATAGCAATGGCAGGAATCACATCACTTATGATAAAATCATGCAAACCCTAGGATTAGAACGGAAATTTAGCTAGACATAATAAACGGAATAAAATACGAAATAAACATGGAAACATAAAATAAATAGATAAAACCCGTAATTCAGCATCGGAAGAACAATGGTTGGGTTCGTATCCAAACCCAAGCGGAAAACGGGAAAAAGACGAAAATTGTTCGGACAGAAACGTTCTAAAACGTCAACAATACGTAGAACTAATGTAGAACAATGAAAAACTAATGCTAGAATGAATCTAAATCAAGACTAGAGTGCAAAAGTATTAAAAACTATGAAAAACTGAGAAAAAACGTCTAAAATCGGTCTGGAAAAGGTGTAGGCGCGAGGGGGGGGGGGTTGAAGCCCTATTTATAGGCATAGGGTGAAAACCCTAATTTTGGGCCCTGCCGCCTCGCTTCGCGGCCGAGCTCACGGTCGCGAGCTCGGTCACGAGGGATCTGGTCGATCGGGCTTCCTTCGGCTCTCGACAGGACTTGCGGTCGCTAAGCATGCTTCGCGACCGGGCTCACGGTCGCTAGGTATGGCCGTGAGAAATCGGGCAGTAGCTCTTTCAAAGGCATATCACGTCGGGTAGCTCGCGGTCACGTCTCGCGGTCGCTGGTCGTGGCCGCGTCGTGCAGACGTTCCTTCGCCGACGACTGGCGATCGGTCGTGAGACATCTTTCTGCCTTGCACTCGCGGCTCGCGATCGGGCTAGCGGCCGCGAAAATGGTCGCTAGGCCCTGTTTTTGCCCTTCGTTTGCTCGTGCTTCGTTCCATGCTTCGATTATCATGTTATAAGCCTACAAAACACCAAAGAGGAACCCGAGAGCAATATCTTCCAAAAATATATAAAAGCATTGAGATCCAATACATAAACGCACTTTATTGATCTAAAATCATCTTTAAATATCAACAATAAACGTGTAAAATGCACGTTTATCAGTAATGCAACGTGGTGTTACTTCTTCTTAGCTGTAGAGTTATATTAGAATATGATTTGCCCTTAAAACTATTCTTGAATTTCACTTTGTGTCCTTTATTGCATTTTGAAGTCCCGTTTAATAGCTTTACTAGATTTTAAACATTTTTCTTCAATTCTAATTTACTTTACTTTTATGTAAAGATGAGTCAGAATCGTGAATGGATGTATAAGCGTTTTAGTACTCGTGGTGGATTAAATCATGATTTTATTCACGGACTTGAAAACTTCATTGAGTTTGCTAGTAATCAACTATCATTCATGGATGGGGAAAAGATCAAGTGTCCTTGTAAGAAGTGTAGGGATGACATATGTCTAGCCCTCACCCCGAGGATCTATCTTGGATATTTAATTCACCATACATTGATTATAAACCTAGCATGCGTCTATATAATTAATTGCAACACGTAGGGGTTTTCACGTGTTTACCTTTGGATCTGTCGGGGTCGATCGAACGGGATGAACGGATCAAACGGTCGAGACTCGTGCTTTGACCTTCTGGACTGTATCCCGGTTGCCCAATCTCCAACGTCGAGTGAGGACGATCTATGGAGAATGCTTCGGAAAATCACCCAATACTCTCACAATGCTCTCGAAAATTCTCTCTCAATCACTATGAGATTACCGAAAATTTGTGTAGGTTTAATGAGCATTAACCTGGACTTTATCTCTTACCTTATATTTATAATGCATTACCATAATCCCACAAGGAAAGGATTTATGCATATCCCATAAATATAATAATATCCTTATAGGATAAAGAGAATAAAATCTTGCCTTTGGGAGCATCAAGGTAGCCGATTTTACTAAGCCAAGGGGCTGGATGGGCCACCTTTAGATCAAATGCAAGGAATAAAGATGGGCCTCAAATAAATTAATTATCTTATATTCACCGTAACATAAATTAATTTATAAACATTTATTCATGCCACTAGAGAATAAATGTTGACTTACCCCTTTATTACCGAAGGTGAGTCGGACTTGCACTTAGATATTCTGAATCCCCAGATTTAAGATATCGAGCGTCCTTTAATTATTTATAGCAATCATTGCTTAAAATAATTAATATCTTTAATTCCTTAAGTAGTACCACTCAACCTTATTATTGTACTTGTGCTAACTCAACCTGCAGGGTTTAGTACAATAAACCTTTTGAGCTCCTTAAGGGACGTCATCATCCTAAACGGATACGGTGACTCGATCTGAGATAACTAGCATGACATACAAGCATCGCCACCACCCAAGATACGGAGAATATTGGGTTAGAACATATAACCTCACCCATAACAAGTCAAAGTGATGGTCAAGAACTCATACTCATCTAATACCTTATCGAGGTTTAGATCATCGTAAGTCACCGAGATCTTGGTTCTTCACTACGGCCGGATAGAAGAACACATCTCACCGTGATCCTTCAATACGTCGAGACGTACCAAAGATAGACAAGCAACCAAGTCAAGTCACTTCTTATCTATACAGCCTATACCGACAACTCGTCCTCAAGTTGTCTCGGTTGTGAAACTTTTATATCTCATTAAGCAACCAATCATACGGACTTACGTGATCTTCTACACTCGTATGATCTAACTTATATATGAGATAAGGGACACGATATATGCAATCAAGTATTCAATTCGGATAGGAGATTGTAATAGTGATAACGAGAAACATTGTATACAAGCTCAACCAAAGCTCGCTTTCAAGATACAAATCCAACAATCTCCCACTTATACTAAAGCAAACTTTTAGTATACAATGTGTCTCTACTAGCTATTACAAACAACCATTACTTTGCTTCTCCCACTTATACAAAAGTTTCCTTTCTAAGTGGGTGCCATCAAGCGCAATCCAAGTCCTCTAACGTGTCCATCGTGGACTTTTGCGGCGAGCTCTTCGTGAATGGATCCGCTAGATTTTCCGTTGTATCAATCTTTTCAATCAACACGTCACCTCGTCTAACAATTTCTCGTATGACATGGTACTTTCTCTCTATGTGTTTGGTCGCTTGTGGGTCCGGTGGTTCCTTCGAGTTTGCCGCATCGCACCGAGTTATCACAAGAAACTATGATACTCTTGGGCAAACCAGTACCACACCTAGATCTATGAGGTGGTTCTTGAACCATACAGCCTCCTTAGAAGCCTCCGGCGGCTACATATTCGGCTTCCATGGTAGAGTCCGCAATGCATCGCCGCTTTGCACTCACTTGGGATACGGCTCCACCTCCCAAGGTAAACACATAGCCCGAGGTAGACTTTTTCTCATCACGGTCGGCTTGGAAATCCAGTGCAGATAACCCAAAGGCATTAGACTATCTCGCATGGTAAACTAGCCTATAATCTCGAGTCCTTTTCGGTACTTGAGTATATGCTTTCTTGCAGTCGATGAGCTTGTCCAGGTTAGATCGATATCTTGCTACTATGCCTACCGTGACAGCGTATATCGGGCCTTGTGCATAACATTACGTGCATGAGACTTCCTACGGCGGAGCGTAAGGAACTTGTCTCATTTCCTCTATCTCCTTTGCGGTCATAGGTGGCTGCGTTTAGATAAAGTAACGCCATGTCTGCGAAGGTAGCAATCCTTTCTTGGCGGTCCGCATACTAAAACGCAGTAATTATAGTATCAATGTAAGACGCCCGAGATAAGCTCAACATTTTCTTCCTGCGATCTCGGTAAACCTCGATCCCAAGAATGTAAGTCGCATCTCCTAAGTCTTTCATTTGAAACGATCGGATAGCCAACTCTTTACGCCCGATATGACTTCACGTTGTTGCCAACTAGAAGGATGTCATCTACATAAAGTGCAAGAAATACCACATCACCGTTGACATCTAACCGATACACACAACTCTCGCTAGCAACCGGGTAAATCCATAGGACTTGACCACCTCGTCAAAGCGTAAGTTCCATGACCTTAGGCTCGCTTAAGTCCATAAATGGACTTCTTAAGCTTCCATACTAGATGCTCTTCACCCTTCACCACATAACCTTCGGTTCTTTGCATATAGATGTCTCTACCTTCCTCAAGGTAACCGTTTAGAAAAGCGGTTTTAACATCCATTTGCCAAACCTCTAGGTTCAGTGGTACTGCTATGGCCGTAAGAATTACGATGGACTTGAGCATTGCCATACAGCGAAAAGGTCTCATCGAAATCGATGCCCTCAATGAAAGTGTACCCTTCGCCACAAGCACGGCTTTAAAAGCGAAACCTCCATCGGAATCTCTCTTCCTCTTGATATCCACTTACTACCTATGGCTTCCTTGCCATCCGGTAGAGTGTCTATTCATGACATCCATAGCGCATGGACTCCATTTCTAAGTCCATAGCGGTGTGCCATGATCTTGCATCAATATCTTGTATCGCCTCCTTGTATGTCCATGGGTCGATTATTGCTCGCTCGTTTCTCGGACTAAATCCAAAGATTCACCCACGAACATAAATCGCCTCGGGTTGACGAACAACCCTCCCACTACGATGAGGCGCTCTGAGCACAATGGCAACGGTGGGTGCGATAACTTGTGGTTCTCTAACTTGCACAACTTGCGTGTGTAGGTACCACTTATGCGGTCGGTATCTCGGTGGAACTCGACCCACTTTAATTTCTTGAAGTATCTGGTGTCGATCCTCCTACTGACTCGACATCTCGCACCTTCGCCTAATCGGTGGTGGAATACGATCATCTTCTAATTCTTGAAGAATGATTTCAACTTTGGATTTATGATTTTCATGTAGTCCTCTTCTAAGAATCGAGCATTAGTGCTAATAATGACCTTCGATCCTTAGGACTATAGAATAAACCACCTTTCGTTCCTCTAGGATAGCCAATAAAAGCGCTTGCGTCGGATCTAGCCTCCAACTTGTCGGCCTTCTTGTTCAAACATGTCTTTGGGCGCCCATATCACTTATGTGGCTTAAACTAGCTTGCGCCCAAACCACAACTCGAAGGGTCTTTTCGGTGACTTGGAAGGTACTAGATTTAGCAAGTATGCATTGTTTAAGGCATACCCCAGGCGAAATAGGCAATCTTTGCATAGCTCATCATTGATCTAACCATTTCCAAAAGAGTCCTATTTCTTCGCTCTTACACCATTTCTTTGTGGTGTGCCCGGTGAAATCTTGTTTGGGATGTAATCCCACACTTCACTAGATAGTCCATAAACTAGTTCTTGAGGTATTCGCCACCGTGATCGAACGCGGTGACTTGATACTTTACCTAGCTTAGTCTCCACTTCCGCCTTGAACTCTTTGAATTTCTCAAAACATTCGGACTTGCGGTGAAGCGGTATATGTATCCGTGCCTTGAGTGTCGTCGATGAAAGTGACAAAATACTCGTACCCTCCACGAGCTTGTGTGGAAATTGGTCCACATAGGTCAAAATGGACTAGCTCTAACATTTCTTTGGCTCTATAACCCTTCGCTTTGAAGGGTGCAGTCGACATCTTACCTTCTATCAGATTCGCGGGCTGGGAGCGGAGTAACCGTGAGATTACCCAACGCTCCATTCTTAGCCGGTCTTTGGATCCTGTTTAGATTGATGTGACCTAATCTAAGATACCGAGAGAAAAAGTAGTGTCATCTTGGCGAAGAAAACTTTCTCTTTTAGGGTTTGATGAAGATGCAACATAGTTATAGGTATTATGTTTTGCGTAAATAGTATAAAGAGAATTATATAAAGTGCCGCACGAGATAACTTCGTCATTTCTTATGATAGAAACACCACTATCAAAAATAACGAAATATCCATGAGTAAATAATTTGAAAGCGAAACAAGGTTCATGAAAATCCGGCACATATAAAGCGTCTTTCAAAACTAAAACTGTTGTCCCAAAACATAAAAAACATCTCCAACTGCAACTTCGACTTTGCCCGCGTTGCCCATGGAGATCGTTATCTCGCCATCAAACGACTCACTTGTCGCGGGAACCCACAAGGTGTAACAAACATGATCGATCGCACTCGTGTCTACTACCCAGAATGGGTAGAACAAGTCGCTAAACATGTTTACATTACTAAAGCAAATGTCGTACCTTGAGCATGAGCTTGGGGCACTTAGCCTTCCAATGCCGGTCTCGCACTTCAAGCACTTGCCGCCTCCTTTGGCTTTTTCAAACCATTGGTAGAGCCTTTTGTATTACTCCCACTCTTTCTTTAGCCTTAGCATCCCTTGAATTCCACTTTCCCTTTTCATCTTTTGATAAAGCGGTGGTTTTCTTTGAGGTGCGTGCTAAAGATCGTGCACCTTACCCATTTCGTTCTTGGTTACTAGATCCTCTTGCAATGAATCTAGAGTATAACTCTTATCATAAAGGACTGTTCTATAACGGAAGTCATCAAAAACTTGGGCAAAGTGTTGAGGATTATATCGATTCGACTACGTCGTCAATATATCCTCCAACCAACTCGAGCTCTCGAAGAGATTGATCATTTGCTCTACATGGTCATGCTGAATCACTTTCCTTCATTGAACTTGACATTATTGATTTTGTCAAATTATGACAAGCGATTACTCCGACTCTCATACGATTTCATAAGATGTAGCCATATCGTGGCTGCATCTTCCATCTCTTGATCTTTGGAGGCGCAGGGACCGCACATGGTGACCAAAGAAGGCACTTTGCCATTCTGTTTGATTTGTCCCATTTCGTGCTCCTTGCGCTCATCAATCGATAGATAAATCGTCTAGAGGCTTGGGACGGGTGTAGTGAGCACAAATAAATTATCTTGGCAGTAAGAACATTCTCAATATTACGTTTCCACTCGATAAAATTTGGACCGGATAAGGGATTTTGTGCGAGCATATTGATAATCGATTGTAAGAGACATATCCGAAATGATAATGAAAAAACACATAAGCATCGATCGCACATAATTCGTAACAATAATATTGTAACCTTTTGATAAAACAATATTAATTGAAACCTCCAATGCCCAGGAATCCCACATGCAAGCCGCAGCGTGTGGGCGTTTACACATGAACCCCTCGACCCGGACTAAAATATACCTTTTAGTCGTTTAATTTCAATCCATGTCAACTTAACCTTACGACAAATGAAATTAACGATTGGACCTTACTGAGACCACATCACTATCGCAGAAGGGACTTCAGGGAAGTTGTACTCGAGGTGATGTCTAGCAATGACCACGTCTTTAACTTGAGTAAAATGAATTCTTAGAATTGGCATACTCACTAGGACCATACCGCTTCAATTCAAATTCTTTGTTATCTCATTTTATATCTATCTCTAGAGAACTTATGAAAATCGCGATGCAAGCCACGCGTGTGGGCGTTTACATGAAACTCCCACTACTCAATAGATTTAAAATGTTTTATTTAGAAATCTCATCTAACAAACTTATGATAAGCAGTGCGAAACAAGCCACGCGTGTGGGCGTTTACTCACAAAGTGCGTCTCACTTTGTTTAGAGATCAAAAATGGAGGTCTTGACATTTTAATTTAAAAAAAATTAATTTGTCGGGTTCTTGGCTTAGTCTTTTTATTGAAAAGTTTGTCCATGCAGATCACGTAATCTAGCATGCTTTTCTATAGAACTCAACATGTAAAATATGCTCATGTAATTCTAAAATATGCTTGAAAAGCGCGATAAACCTAGCATGCTTACTACGCGTCCAATTACGAAAACACATAATGGTTTGTCTACGTAATTTAAACATACATAGCATACTCTTGCGTAATTTAAACATCCACGACATGCGATGAGCGATAAAAAATAAAATAAAAGCGTTAGGTCGTGGCCCACTCGTGGAACCCGCACTTTCATGCCCAATCTATTACATAGAATTACAAAGTGGTATTAAATCTCGAAAAATGGGCCTCGCGTGCAGGCACGGACCGATTCGTCAAAATGGATTGGTCGGAAAAATGGATGCGGGCTAATAAGCGGGTCGGGGCGAACCCGGTCGGTCGACCAGAACAAACGGGTCGGGTCGAGCGAGGGTGGGCAGCAGCTGGGCACGACCCATGCGCGCGCCCGACCGCCGCCATCGCCCCATCGCCATCGCTCTGAGAAAACTTCGGCGACTTTGAGGTTTCTGCGCGAGTCTCGCGGGGCCGTCGGCGCCGCCGAGGTCTCGCGAGATTCGTGCGCCTCGCGTCGCCCGTCGTGCACCCCCGCGAGCACGCTACGAGGTTTCCGCCGCGCAAGCGCGCTGCCGTGGCCGGCGCTGCCCGAGACCGCCTGCGTGCGTATCTGCCGGGCGCTGCCTGCGCGTCTCGCCAGCTACCGAGCTCGCGCGCGTGCGAGACCTCGTTGAGGTTTCGGCGGTTTCGCGAGCCCGTCGAGAACCCGAAACAAAAGTCGCGCGCCGCGTGTCGCCCGCCCTTGACCACGTTGAGTTTTCCGCGGCGGCGACGAGCCGCTAGCGCCGCTGCGATGGCTGCCTTTGCTGCTGCAAGGCCGCGAGCCGGCGGTGCCAGGCATCAGCGCCAGCGCCCGTGCCCGCACCGCAGCTGCGGCGGTGCGCCTGCGTCACTGCTTGTCCGCTGCGTCGCCTTGTCGCCTGTCCGCCCCTGCCGCCGCCGCGCGGTGACGTGCGCCTGGCGCCGAGGGCTGCCGTGCGTCCGCCTCCGGCGAGTCGTCTCGTTTTGTGCTTCGTCTTCGTTCTTCTTTTACAGATAAGATTTACATGAAAAAATCTAATCTAACCATGGATTTTATCGTGGTGAAAAACAAAAACCAACAAAAACAAAAACGAGCCACGATGAGCGAAAGATCCACAATTAATTAAGCGCGTAATAATCAAACGTGAATTAATCCAGCGAGCCAAGACTCGATCCCAGGCTCTGATACCAATTGTAGGGATGACATATGTCTAGCCCTCACCCCGAGGATCTATCTTGGATATTTAATTCACCATACATTGATTATAAACCTAGCATGCGTCTATATAATTAATTGCAACACGTAGGGGTTTTCACGTGTTTACCTTTGGATCATCGAAATTCGATCGAGCGGGATGAGCGGATCAAGCGTTCGAGACTTCGTGCTTTGACCTACGGGGTGTCCGGTTGCCCAATCTCCAGCGTCGAGTGAGGGCGATCTATGGAGAATGCTTGGAAAATCACCATACTCTGCAATGCTCTCGAAAATTCTCTCTCAATCACTATGAGATTACCGAAAATTTGTGTAGGATTAATGAGCATTAACCTAGACTTTATCTCTTACCTTATATTTATAATGCATTACCATAATCCCACAAGGAAAGGATTTATGCATATCACATAAATATAATAATATCATATAGGATAAAGAGAATAAAATCTTGCCTTTGGGAGCATCTGAGGCGATTTTACTAAGCCAGGGGCTGGATGGGCCAGCCAGGATCAAATCTGAGGAATAAAGATGGGCCTCAAATAAATTAATTATCTTATGTTCACCCGAACATAAATTAATTTATAAACATTTATTCATGCCACTAGAGAATAAATGTTGACTTACCCACTTTATTAGAAGGTGAGTCGGGACTTGCACTTAGACATTCTGAATCCCGTATTTAAGATATCGAGCGTCCATTAATTATTTATAGCAATCATTTGCTTAAATAATTAATATCTTTAATTCATAAGTAGTACCACTCAACCTTATTATTATACTTGAGCTAACTCAACTGCGGGTTTAGTACAATAAACCTTTTGAGCTCCTTAAGGGGCGTCATCATCCTAAGCGGATCGGTGACTCGTCTGAGTATAACTAGCATGACATCAAGCACTGCCACCACCCAAGATGCGGAGAATATTGGGTTAGAACATATAACCTCACCCATAACAAGTCAAAGTGATGGTCGGTAACTCATAATCATCTAATACCTTATCGAGGTTTAGATCATCGTAAATCACCGAGATCTTGGTTCTTCACTACGGCGGATAGAAGAACACATCTCACTGTGATCCTTGATACGTCGAGGCGTACCGGCATGAACAAACAGCAAGTCAAGTCACTTCTTATCTATACATGACTATACCGACAACTCGTCCTCAAGTTGTCTCACCGTGAAACTTTTATATCTCATTAAGCAACCAATCATACGAGACTTACGTGATCTTCTACACTTGTATGATCTAACTTATATATGAGATAAGGGGACACGAATATATGCAATCAAGTATTCAATTCGGATAGGAGGCTGTAATAGTGGTAACGAAACATTGTATACAAGCTCAACCAAAGCGCTTTCGGTATACAAATCGACAAGAAGTGCAATAATATACCTTATCAAGTACAAGATACCGTGCGATATCACGTTTGAAATTTGGATTTGTTCCAAATTATAACACTGGATCTTTAAAGGAGACAAATGCAGTATGGATCCTGCAATGCGGTTGGAAGTTGAACCTCAATCAAGTGCGTATCACGATGGTAATGGATCTTCTGGTCCTTATTTTAACTTTCTTTGAGCACGAAGAGGAACCAAATCTTTGAGGCACAAAATTTTACGACATGTTGGGCCTGTCGATAAGCTGTTGTGGCGGGTTGCTCAAACCATTCACAATTATGCATTGTGGCTCGACTTACGAGTTGGAAGCGAGAATAATATATCGAGAAGATTTTGATCAAATATGAGAACTCATGAAAGAGACAAATCCGGATGGTAATCTTGTACTGATGACTTCTGACAAGAAAGAAATTATTGCGTGGCATGGGATTGCTTTGTGCACAAGATAGATTGTTGTCCACATAATTGCATGATTTAATGGCGACAAGATTCAGAATTGACGAGATGTAATGTTTGTGAGCATCCACGTTTCAAGAGAAAAAATCGAGCATCTGGAAATCGAAAGAAATAACAAATTCCATGTAAGAAGATGTATTATTTTCCTCTTACTCCTCGACTAGAGAGGTTGTATGTATCTGAGGCTACAGCGGAGAATATGCGTTGGCATGCATCGTCGACTGATGATGGGAACATGCGCCATCCGGAAGACACACCTGCATGGAAACATTTGAACATGAAGTTTCCTTTGTTTGAATCTGAGATTCGTAATGTTAGATTGGGTGTTTCGACTGACGATTTCTAGCCTTTTGGTCAATCAGGGCAACAATATTCTTCATGACCTGTTATAGTTACTCCTTATAATCTTCCTCCATGGATCTATATGAAGGAACAATATATGTTTCTCACAATTCTAGTGCCGAGCCACGTAATCCAAAGAAAAAGATTGATGTGTTCTTGCAACCATTAATTTCGAGTTAGTAGATTTGTGGGAATCGGTGTCCTTACCTATGATGTCTCATTGAAACAAAATTTTCATATGCGTTTGCATTGCTTTGGACAATTAATGACTTTCTGCGTACTCTATGTTATGCGGATGGATCACGTTGGAAGGTTAGCATCCACATTGAATGGAGGATATTGAGCGTTTACTTTACCAAAAGTGGTAGCAGTCATGGTTTGATAATCATCGAAAGTTTTAAATCGATCACCAATTCGAAGGATAGAAGATGATTCGAGAAGAATATGGTGATTACTAGTAGTCCACTTTGAGCGTTATCGGAGTAAGAACTATTATCTAGGATTGAAGGAATGGGACTAGTGAAGGTGGTGAAATGGATAGTGATCTGATAAATAGTAGTATTTCCAAATATTTTGTGAGTGGTTGGAGGCGAGTATATTCGGGATTTACGGGATTTACCGTCTTTGAGTTCTCTTTTGATTCGACATAATTTGGATGTCGTACATAGAGAAGAATCATTTGATAATAATGTTCAACAAGTTGATGAATATTCCGGGTAAGGCGTAGAACTGAGCAAATCGAGAGAACTTAATTTGTCGCGCAATAGACGAGTTGAAGATGAATGAGTTGTGAGGCCAGTATCAGCTTCTTACACCTTGTGAAACATGAGAAAAAAGGCTTGTGAGAATGGGTGAAAGGTCTTAGATTTCCAGACGGGTATGTCTCAAATATGAGGCGGATGTGTAGACATGACCAAATTGAAGATGTTTGGGATGAAGAGTCACGTTTGCCATGTTTTTATGCGGTATACCCCTCGATTGCATTTCGAGAACTTCTCCCACCTAATGTTTGGAAGCGATAGCGAATTAAGTTTATTTTTCAAAGATTGACCTCTCGAAACATCAAACTTGAGGACATGTGCAAACTTCAAAATATTCCAATCATTTTATGCAACTCGAATATATTCCCTCCTAGTTTCTTCGATTCAATGGAACATGTACCAATCCATCTAGCGATGAAGCTCGTATGCGGGACCCGTTCAATCTGGATAGATGTATCCATTTGAAAGGTAAAATTTATACTTTATGGATTGTTGTCCATATGTATAAACATACATATAACCATTAATCTTTTTATTTACATTGATAGATACTTACGTAAGTTGAAAACAACGTGAGAAATAAAGCTCAGTGGAGGGTCTATTTGCAATGCGTGCTTAGTAGAAGAAGCATCAACATTACATTCTTATTATTTTGAGGTCACGTAGAAGCGAAACATAAGAATGTGCCTCGTAATTATAATGTTGGGGAGATATTAGGCATGAAGACTTCCCGGATATGCTTTCGATATTCAAGCAAGGTGGGCATACTTTTGGAAAAATGTCGAAGAGATATCTAGATTTGAGTGAGTATGATCTTGCTCGATTATATGTGCTATTGAATTGCGTTGAAGTTGCGAGACATGTATTTAAAGTAAGTATTTATAATTTCACGTTGTAAAACTTTCGATTAGTCTGACTATTTAAATACTAATTATAACTATTTATTTTTGAAGTTTGTTTATCGATTTTTGAAAAGATTACATCACCTAATCTCCTCCTCTCGAGATTGAAAAGGAAATCGAAAAACTTCTCACATTGGTTTGATACATATGTGAGTATATAATCCGATTAACCTTAACCTTTTGTAATATTTAATCGATCGATTAATAGATGTTTATTGATTTGTTGGATTTAGGTCAAAGACCATACCAATAATGTCGTCGATCCATTCATATGGATTTAGCAAAAGGACCTTCTTCGTTGATTAAGGCGTGGCTGTGTACTACATAAATGGGTATAAATTTCACGTTAGAGCATGGGACACAAGAGCCACCATGAGCGATTGGTGTGTGTATTAAGGGTGAAACTTATGGTGCAGAACAAGAATGAACTCGATTTTTATGGGCGATTCTTGGAGGTTTATGAGTTGGAATACCATGGGATACCGTGAAGAGCCGTAACATTAGATCGAGTGGTTTGATCCATCACGATTGGGGACATAGGTGCATCCCTAATACAATTTGGTTTACGTGAATCATAGGCGAAGGTATAATAAGTATGAACCATTTTCCTCGCCACACAAGCCGTTCAGTATACTATTGTCCATATCAGAGTTTAAAACAATCTGAAAAGTTGGTGGGATGTATGCAAAATTAAAGCTAGAGCTAATGTGAAAGTCTCGGATGAATCATCTAGTTCGATAGTACCTCCGCCATTTCAAGAGGATGAAATGCCTTTAATTACAAGTGTAGTGGTTGATGATGACATGACAAAAGTTAATCACGACGCGCACTTTGATAGACATAGAAGAAGCGGATGACTGAATGAGTCGAAGATGATGAATTGCTCGGAATCGATTCATATGAATCATGTCGAATCGAGAAAATGATAATACATTGAATGATGATGATGATGACGGAGATGAATAGGGTTCGAAATTATGTGGTTGTTATTGTCTCTCATTGATTTAGTTTTGTATATTGCATGTGTTGTTATCGTCTTAAATTGATTTATCTAATACTTAATTCATATTGTATAAAATATTTTTGGATGGCGTGCTCGAGGATGAGGTAGAGGCCGAGTCTAGTCATAGAAATATTTCGCACCTACCTCGTCGGATAGCGGAGTTGGCGCCTCGGTAGAAGGACTTACGCTAGGTGGAGGAGAGGGTCGGCGGTGGAGTGCTGCAGTGAGATGATGGGGAAGAAGACCTTGACTATTGTGAATGGGTACCTATAGTTTAATTAGATTATTTTTAACTCAATTGTACTTATTTGAATATAATTTATATTATTTTTAACTTAATTGTAGGATTTTATGTCTATCTCATGATATTGCACATGTGATAACGGAGTCGTTCAAGGAGGTCATGAACCATCGAGGTTTCAGTTGGAAATTGGTCCCTGATGATCAGAAGCGGGTATATTTTCAAGACTTTCAGGTATTCTTTCTAATTTATTGCATATATGTTTATATATATATATATATATATATCTATTTTATGAAGAATAGCTAATCAAATTTATGCTTTCGTAATTATTTTACATTGGGATGCGGCTTTGTCGATGAAGTAGTGTACCGTGCATGGTGCCAAAGGCGGTAGTGAGATATAAGGATCTAATTCATAGAGAAGCGAGGCACAGGTGGCGACTTGCCACTCCATACATTCCCAAATCGGATTAGCATGCGTGGCGAGATTATTCGGCTTGATGTCGCGAGACTAAGGCGGAAAAAGCTAGAAGGAATAGGATAGCGAGCGGATGGTGAGGGGCGGGGATTGTCGCTGCACAAGGGTGGCTCGAGATGTGCTTTATATTATGCTACCGACATTGTAAGTATTTTTTGGAATTCAATTTGATTTAGTCTAAAATGTTAGTTTATGTACATTAATAATGTTTGAGTGAATGAATAGGCTAAAGAGCAGGTCGACATTTCTCGGGTCGATGGGATGTTTTTCAGAGATATCATATCGCTCCCGATGGAAGTTATATAGATGGGAAGCTTCGTAGCATCACGGTAAGTAGATTAAATATTAAATATGGTAGTGATGTAAAAATACCTTCTATTTGGAAACTTAAGCGATTTTACTTCAATATAGGAGCGGTGGAGGACCAAGTTGGATTTTGACTCGATACTGCTACTGTAGCGAGATGAAGTGTAAAGGCTGATTTTAACTCTCCCGAGGATCTATCTTGGATGTTTAATTCACCATACATTGATTATATTCTAAGTACGCGCTATATAATTAATTTCAACACGTGAGGTTTTCTCGTGTTTACCTTTGAATCTGTCGGTGGATCGGGATGAGCGGATCGAGACTCTGTGCTTTGATCTTGGGTCGATCCGGTTGCCAATCTCAGCGTCAGGTGAGGGCGATCTATGGAGAATCTACTGAGAAAATCCCCTATTTCTCTCTAGTATTTTGAATCCTCTTGATAAACCCTAGGAGATGCACGAATATTATGGTGTGTAATCTTGAGGATTAACCTTGATCTTATCTCTTACCTTATATTTATAATGCATTACCATAATCCCATAAGGAAAAGATCCATGCATATCCCATAAATATAATAATATCCTTATAGGATAAAGAGAATCAAATCCTTACCATAATAGAGATAGGCACCTTTTCCCTCCTAGCTACGAACTGGATGGGCAAACCAGGATCAAATGAGGAATAAAGATGGGCCTCAAATAAATTAATTATCTTATGTTCGGCCAGACATAAATTAATTTATAAACATTCATTCATGCCACTAGAGAATAAATCTTTGACTTACCCCTTTATTACAAAGTTGGTCGAGCTTGCAGACTTGAACATTCTGAATCCTCGTATTTAAGATATCATGCGTCCATTAATTATTTAGAGCATTACATTTGCTTAAAATAATTAATATCTTTAATTCATAAGTAGTACCACTCAACCTTATTATTGTGCCTGAGCTAACTCAACTGCGGGGTTTAGTACAATAAACCTTTGAGCTCCTTAAGGGGCGTCATCATCCTAAGCGGATACGGTGACTCGTCTCGAGATAACTAGCATGACATACAACCTTGCCACCGCCCGAAGATGGAGAATATTGGGTTAGAACATATAACCTCACCCATAACAAGTCAAAGTGATGGTCAACCTCATACTCACCTAATACCTTATCGAGGTTTAGATGATCGTAAGTCACCGAGATCTAGGTTCTTCCACGATCGGATAGAAGAACTCATCTCACATGTGATCCATCAATACGTCGAGAGCGTGCCGGCATAAACAAACAACCAAGTAAAGTCACTTCTTATCTATACCCAGCTACTATACCGACAACTCGTCCTCCAAGTTGTCTCAATTGTGAAACTTTTATATCTCATTAAGCTTGACCAATCATATGGACTTAGATCTTCTACACATGTGATCTAACATATATGATATAAGGGGACACGAGATATATGCAATCAAGTAATCAATTCGGATAGAAGATTGTAATAGTGGTAACGGAGAGCATTGTATACAAGCTCAACGCAGGCGGTGTCAAAGTCGCGCATGTATGCCCGTCGCGGTCGTGCTGCTTGCGCATCAACCCGTGTTCCAGCCGCACGCCCTTCGGTGCTCTGTCGGCGCTCGCTCGGCGCTTCTGACGCCGCCCCTGCGCTCGGCAACATCCTCGCGCCCGCCCGGCTCGACCAGCGTCGCGTCGTCCGTACCCGTCGGCGGCCATCGGTGCCGTTCGGTAGCCTCCGGCGTGTGTTCAACCGCTACCCTCGATGCTCGGCTACTACGGCGGTGCTCGATAGCACCGCGCCTCCGATCGTAAGCCTCGCCACGCGCGTTCCACGGTGCGTGCGTAACGTCGCTCATCTCCCGCCGTGCAAACTCTCCATCGGTGGCGGACCGCCCGCTCTCCATCGCCCGGGCTCGTCGTCTCCCTCAGCGTGCTTGGGCCCGCTTACGAGCCGGCGCTCGCCCGAGACAGGCACCCGATCAACAAGCGCTCGGCCTCAGCCGCTCTGCTGGAGCAGAACAACCCGATCGTGGCTCGGTCTCAACGCGCTCACTTTAAAGCGAAGACCTCGCATTGCGCTCGCTCGGTGATGTGGCTCGCTCACTTTATATATATATAGCGCGCTGGAGTTAGAACAAGCTCGTTCATTTTACGCCGCCACATTTTATTTAGTTTTATTACGGAGCTTCAGATGAGTTTTATTTCATGCTTTTCATTCCTTCGTTTCGCATATTATATAGTGAGTCTGTTGGATTGATTACATAGTAGTTTGGATTATTGCTTTTCCCATTGATACTATTCTCCTTGCATTCTATAAATTCGTTCCACGTAATTTGATATTAATTAGCGTTATGTTAAATCTTTCTCCATCGTATTTTATTGCTTTCCGTTTGATGAATTTAGCTTAGTTTTATTCGGCTTTTAGCTTCCACATTTGTGATTTCTTTAGATATCGACTAGGGATTGACAACTCTAGTTAGATTGCTTTTACTTATATTTTCTTTCGCATTTCACTTCCGTTTGTACCAAAACCCCGTTGGTATTAGAGTGTTTAGGATTTACCATTTTATGTGACACGAACAATAAGCTACTGTTAAGTTTTCCTTAAAGCGACTTGGGTTAACTTTCCTCTACGATTTTCTCATTCGATTATGAGCATTAAAGAGTGTTTTAGTTGAAACATCTACTTATCGTTCGGTATCTCGGTGGAACTCGACCCACTTCAATTTCGTGAAGTATCGATATTGATCTCTCCACTAGACACGACATCTAGTACCTTTGGCTATCGATGGCGGAATCGATCATCTTCGATTCTTGATATGATTTCAACTTTGGATTTGTGGTCATGTAGTCCTCTTCAAGAATCGGCGTTAGTGCGATACGACCTTCGATCCTTGGACTATAGAAATAACCACGTTTCGTTCATCTAGGATAACGATAAGCATGCCTTTAGATCTAGCCTCAAACATCGACTTTCTTGACACATGTCTTGGTGCCCATATCCTTATATGGCTTAAACTGAAACTGCGCCCAAACCATAACTTCGAAATGGGTTTTATCAAGCATTTGAGCGGTACTAGATTGAGCAAATATGCGTTGTTTCTAAGGCATACCACGAATGAAATGGCGATGTTTTGCATAACTAATCATTGATCTAACCATCTCTAAGAGTCGTATTTGTTTGCTTTAACACACCATTTTGCTATGTGTGCGGTGTAGTGAGTTGGGAGGTAATCCCACTGCACCAAATAGTCCATGAACTCGTTCTTGAGGTATTAGTCCCGATCGGACCGGATGACTTGATACTCTACCTACCGTCTCTTCCGCCTTAAATTCTTTGAATTTCTCAAGCATTCGAACTTGCGGTGAAACAGGCATATGTATCCGTACCTTGAGTGTCGCAATGAAGTGACAAAATACTTTACCCTCCACGAGCTTGTGTGGACATTGGTCCACATCATCGAAAATACTAGCTCAACACTTCTTTGGCTCTATACTTCGTTTTGAAGGTGCAGTCACATCTTTCCTTCTATCTGAGGATTCGAGGTGTGAATGGAGTAGCTGTAATTTCACCCAACACTCCATACTTAGCGTCTTTGGATCCTATTTAGGCGATGTGACCTAATCTAAGATGAATGTGGTGTCATCTAGCGAAGAAAACTTCATCTTCTTAATGTTTGATGTAGATGCACATAATTAAAGGTATTATGCTTGGCGAGAAATAGTATAGGCGAATTATATAAAGTGTCACCACGAGATAACCGTCATTTCTTATGATAGAAACACCACTATCAAAAACAACGAATATCCATGTATAAATAATTTGGAAACCGAAATAAGGTTTAAATCGAAACTCGCACTTATAAAACATCTTTCATACTAAAATTGTCCTATCAAAACATAAAAACATCTCCATCAACGGCTTCGACTTTATCCGTGATGCCCATGGAGATCGTTATCTTACCATCAAGCGACTCCCTTGTCCGTAGAAACCCACCAGGTATAACAAACATGATCATTACTTGTATCTACTACCCGTGAATGAGTAGAACAAGTCACTAAACATGTTTCAGTTACTAAAGCAAATGGCGTAACGAGCATTGAGCATGGGGCACTTAGCCTTCTAATGCCCGGTCTTATCGCACTTGAAGCACTGCCCTCTCATTTGGCTTTTTCAAGCCTCCGGTAGCCACATGTTCTTCTTCCACTACTGCCTCTACCACCTTTGGCACCTTTTCTTCATTTTTCAATGGAAAATTTGGGCCTTTAGAGGTGCTAGCAAGTGCATGTCTCCTTTTCCCAGACACTACGTGGCCACGAGATCATTTAACAACGACTAAGTGTAAACTCGGTCTTGCTCATGATCGCGTTCAGCAGTTCTCAAAAGACTTGGGTAGTGTGTTAAAGATGATGTCGACCTTTGCTTGGCCGTCGATACCTCCTCAACGATCAAGACTATCCATGAGATGAGTCATGTGGAGACTGTTCATGGTGAACTTTCTTCTTCCATCCTACATTCCCTAGGATCGGTCTTTTATATCGGTTTTATTCATATCTTTATTTTCAGTCTAGTTTTATAATATTATCTCTTGATATTTTGTTGCGTGGATAATAATAAAGATTACGTGTTAATTACTTTGTGTTCTCGAGTCGCGATCCACCGTGGATCGATATATATACTTGCTATTTTACTATCATTTATTTAGTAGGAATAATAGCGATCAAATTTTAGCGCGTTGTCGGGGCATTTAGATGCATAGTGATAATTTTACGGATTGTAGTTATTAATTGGCGTTTTAAAAAATTAAAAAATATATTATATTATTTACGTTTGCTTCTTAGATCTAATTTGATTTTTATCTCTACTGCGTGCATGATTACAAGATCGAAAGGAAAAATTATTCCATTGAATCTTGAGATTGAAAGATCACATAAGAGAGCGAGAAAGAAGACAAGCAATGGCGGAAAGACAACCTCAAGGCGAAGATCGGATGGCGAGATGGAGCGATCTTGGCGAATGTGAGCGTCAGCTGGCGTTGCGAATCGAATAGGCGGATGGGTGGGCGAGCACTGACCCATACCGTTCGACCACGTATACGAGCCACCGGCGGATCGGTTCAAGGTGGAGGATGAGGGAGCGTCAATGCGAATAATTTCGAGTTAAAGCCCCCTCGTGACGCAATACAAGCGGAGCGGTTTGGGGAGGGTGATTGAAGACCATGCGCAGGGCGTTCCTCGATATCGTGATACTATCAGCGAGCGGTGCCGGTGATGCCATCCGGATGCGGATGTTAGGATTTTCAGAGTCGGCGAAAGAGTGGTTCGAGAGCTTGGATAGATCGAGGATTACCACATGGGAGCTACGTGAAATTTTATCAAATACTTCCCACCGCTAAGGCTCTAAGATCATTCGGAGATATCCCATTTTTCATAATTGGGAGATGAGTCTTGTTTGAGGCTTGGGAGGATTCAATCTGCTGAAAATGTCCGACATGGGTTCTCACGGCGACAAGTAACACAATTTTATAGTGGACTCAATGCTAACACGTAGCATTGTAGATGCATCAACGGAGGATGTCTTCTCATCGTGGAATAGGCGAAGCATTGAGAATTATTGAGGAGATGGCATCGATAGCTATCGATGGCGATGGAGGCGACATCGGAAGAGTGGGCTGCTGCGAGTTGGATGATAAGTGTGATGACTTGTTAGATAAGTTCACAACTCTGAAAGATGCAGGAAGGAAGAGGGCGGATGATGTGGCCATGGTGCGAGAATATGGAGGAGGTTATATTTGAACCAAAGGAGTAATGGCGATGGAATCGGTGGGAATACCTATCATCAACAATAGGAATCATCCAATTTTCCTATGCGATGCACGAATGCTCGCCACCACCGGTTTCTTTGTTAATAATGGAATGATTGTGGAGCCCAAAGCGAGCCTCGAGGATATGATGCAACAATTGTTGGCGAGCAATCGACAAATAACGAGTCACCAACAAATTGTGGCTCGACAAAATATTTAGATCCGTGACTTGGGAATAGGATGAATGCTCGGAGCACGATCAGCGCCATCAACAATACGGTGATAGCCATGGGAAAACAATTGAATATGTTAGAAAACCAAGTGGGCGGATAGCGATGGAGGCTGGGATGCACGAGCGGGCAATTCCCAAGCAACACGAGCAGAATCCTAGAATCATCGTCTCGAATCGTTGTAATGCTATTTATTTGAGGCGTGGAGGATCTACATAAATCATCCGAGATGCGAAAGGGACGAAGAGAATCATACGAGGAGGCAATTCTCACCTCGAGTAAGCATCGCGAGGAAGAGGCGAGCCCGACCGGGAAAGCCGCGAGAAGAACAATTACCTCGCGACAAATCTTGCGAGGAAGGATCGCGATGTCGGGTCCGGAACAAAGGCGGAGCACGTCGTGCCATTACCTCGCGATGAATCATCGCGACAAGAGATCGAAGGAAGGCGGGGAGCTCGTCGCGAGGAGTCAGCGATGGCATCTCGCGAGGAAAGTCGAGAGAAAACTCGCGGAAGGCAGGATCGAGAAAAGCCAAAGCATCTTGCGTTTCCTCACGATCGGAAGACAAAATATGATGAGAATCGCCCGCTTCAAGGAGATATTCGAGAAGTTGACATCAATTTACCTCTCTTTGATGCGCTCGAAAAATGCCGGATATGTTAAATTTCTCAAAGATGCATTGGCGAATAAGAAGAAGTTGGGGAAATTTGACAAGATCAACCTCTACGAAGAATGCGGTGCAAAGAAAGTTGCGAAGCAGAAAGACGGGCTTCACGTTGGAGTGCGAGATTGCGAGCACACGTTTCCAATGTGTTATGTGATTTGGGGCGAGTATCAATCGATGCCCTTATCTGTTTAACGCTTGGGTGGGCAAAATGAAGAAAACCTCGATTTCATTAATGATGGTGACGGTCGTTGCACACCTAAGGGAATAGTTGAAGGCGTGTTGGTAAGAATTCGAGTTTTGTCTTTCCTGCGATTTTGTTATTTTAGACATTCTGAATTTAAAATCAACCACTAATCTTGGGTCGGCCGTTTCTAGCACGGTGGTGCTTTAATTGGCGTGCGGAAGGTGATCGACTTTTCGTGTCAGCGATGCGGGCTGAAAATCTCAATATATGATGCCATCAAGCAACACGATAGTTCGAGCATGAAGAGTGTCATTCGATCACTGCTTGCGACTAGCGAATCTCGAGCTTGGATGTCGACCGATCGGTTGACAAGGGTGCTACAAAGAAGATGGACTCGGCATGGAACTCCGGTGATTCATTCAAGTTTGGGGAGGCCACTTCCATACTCGGTGGTGTCTGCGGTCGATGAAAATCGAGGCAAGCGCAGTTGGGAAGAAGTCTGCACAGCGGATTGATTGGGTATGAAATGGTCTAGCTAAAGACATTTAAATTTAGCACTTGTTGGGAGGTAACATGTTTTGCTTGTTTTCCTTTTTTGTTTGTTTTCTTTTGGTTTTTGGTTTGTTTTCGTGTTTGGGTTTTGTATCTTTTGGGTTGAGTTGAATGACGACGCGATGATGAGTTGTTTTATTAGAAAATTTGATTACTGTTGTTTTGTGAGCGAGCATGTTATGATTATTGTGAGTATTGAGCCTTTGAGAACTTGATCACATTTTGAAACATGAGACTTGAGCTTTTGTATCATATTTTTTGATCTTGTTTCTACGTGTGAATAGTTTGAAATAACATGTGTTTCTCTAGAACTTGCTAGGTTCTTTTTAGAGGTTGCATTGATGTGCTTAAAATTATGAGATGATATTAGGCATTCTTTTCTTAGCTATACATTGTCGAACACTAACTTTGTTATTTTATTATCCTTTGATGAACCGTTTAGCCTACCTTATTCTTTCATATAGCGTGGGTTGGGTTATGTAGTTAGTGTGATTTTGGTTGCTTGAAATTGAGGGTTGAAAAAAGGAAAGGAAAGAAAATAGATAATGAAAGTGATTATTAAAATAGTTGCTTACCTATAAGTTCATAAAAAAACAAGATAAAGTGTATAGCTTGTGTGTGAAAAGAACATAAATGGCTAAATAGCTAGTGCGTTGAGATGAGTATATCACTTATATGATAAGTGTGAGGATCTTAATAGAAAAATGACTTTTGGTGTAGAGATTTGAAATGAATTGTGAAAGTTTGGGAATTGTGTCTTATGTTACTTATGGTGTTTGTCATTATGGGATTATGAGTCATTTAGCTAAATATATCCTACCTTACCAAAGAGCTACATTATAACCTCTTATCGGACATTCTTGATCTTAGTTCTTGAGCACATATTTGAGCAATGGAGAATTAGATGATTTGCAGACCTATGGTAGATTCCATTGTTTTAAACTTTGAGGTATACCTCTCCTTGATACACTTGAGTGTTTGAGATTTCTTATATATATATCCATGTCGTGAGGATTAAAGTTTGAGAAGGCTTGGGCTTATGATTATTATGATGTGTGGAGTTTAACGAAGATGTTGTGATTTGATTCATTTGCGTGAATCGTTTATTTTCATTACCGAGGCTTATTGCTTTTGTCGTTCGACTCTTTTATTGTTGGTCGTCTCTTGTTCTAATTTGTTTGAGGACAAACAAAAGGGTAAGTTTTAGGAGTTGATAAGCCTCGTTTTACATGATTTATAAAGCTATATTCGTTCCATTTCTAAGTGATAAAAGGATTGTTTGAGCTGCATTTGTGATATATTTCAATTGCTTTGAAAGATATTATTTGTGTGTATTTTGTGTTATTTTAGCACGGTTTTGATCTTAAAAGGAAGAACACATGCGACACACATTAAGCATTTGGATGTAGCTCGCGAGACATGAGCTAGTGGAGAATAAGTCGAGAAGGCCAAATTCAGCGAACCCAGCCCGCGATAGTTGATCGCGAGACACCCTCAGCCGCGAGCACATGAGCACGCCGCTACAAGCTCGCTAGGAAGATCGCGAAGACTTGCCGCGACCCATCGCGACCATGGGCGCGAGGCATTGCTCGAGGAATCTGGCGCGATGGAGAATCGCGACCTTGCTATGACCGAGCTCGCGATGAGCGTTCGTGACGCAAGCTCATCGCGACTAGCTATCGCGACGGCTCGCGAGTAGGAAGAAGTGCTTCCAGCGTGACACCTAGTTCGTGTATATTTAGATCGAGTCCGAGATGGAGACTTGCACAATGCGAGAGCTAGGATTTATTATAAAGGGAGATAGGCGTGGCAAACACCATTCAGCGAGACACTTATTTAGCATTGTTTATTTAACACGCTTTCTAGTAGAATACTTTAGTGTGTTTTCATTCCAATTTATAGTTTAGTATTGAAGTTGAATTTCTTGGATTAAGTGCTACATTGTTCTTCGGATTCCTACGGTTTTATCTATATATTTCAATTCATGTTATCTTTAATTATTTATTGCTTTGGTTATTTAATTATCGTAGCTAAAGTTCGTATTGATCCTAGGGTTTGTATGTCTAACTAGATTTATATAATTAATGCGATACTGTTTTGCCGTCCATTCATGATTTATGATTCTTGGCTTTAATCTCTGTATTGGTGTCGGCCATATTGATGCATGCTAGTTATGTGATTGATGTCTTGGCGAATTAATTGCATAATCGATTTCTTGAATTCATGTCTGTTTTGCCTTGAGACCACGGAGATAGGTGAGTTGTAGGAGGTTAAATCTTTGTGTTTTTGGTAATTAGCTTACTTCTCTTGAGACCGACGGAGATAGAGTTTAGGCTAACCTACTACTATAGCTGTCGGAAACTATAGTTACATTAGTGATCCTTCATATGAATGTGGATTAAATTGGTAAGCAGTTAATAGGTTAATTGTGTGAATCGGTTGGTTAAGTACATCCCTAGGATCGGTCTTTTATATCTGGTTTTATTCATATCTTTATTTTCGAGTCTAGTTTTATAATATTATCTCTTGATATTTTGTTGCTGGATAATAATAAAGATTACGTGTTAATTACTTGTTGTGTTCTCAGTCATGTCCACTGGATCGATATATATACTTGTTGTTTACTATCATTTATTTGGTAGGAATAATAGCGATCAATGCTTATACTATTCACAAAATTTTCTTTTCTTGTCTTTGTAATAGAGCTTATAGGGTCTATTCTTTTCTACAATTACCATACTTTATCTTTTATCCCACTTTGCATATCAAAACAAATTTTTCTCCCATTTGATTCTCATATCCATCATCCTCCTATCATCCGGTTAACAAAGAATAAGGTATAATAAAGGCTCAAGAAGGCGACAAATGGTATATATCATTGGGCTAGTGTTTGGATTAATATGTGGTTTAACAAAGATGGCCTTTTATCCTTTCCATATTCAAAACACATATTGCCTCACACGAGAAAAGCAAGTTCTAGAAGATAATTACATGCACGATATCTCACAAATAAAGACATTGTAACAAGATGTGTATACGGTGAAGCTCAGTCTCACGGTTTTAGCAAATGGTTAAAACAACAAGCTAAGCAATCTCAAGTTATCCATGCGTCATTTTCTTACGTTCCATGCGTCACGGTGTTAGATTATGTGTTTTACGTAGCTAATCGGTCGTAATAAATCGGGAAAAACATAATCTAACGGATACTATCTCGTTAACTAGCGGCGGACATATTGCTAGCTTCGTGCCAATCCTTGAGACGGCCGTTCAAAGGTCGTCGATTAGCGAAATTTCCGTCACTAATTAGTCGTAAAAATTAATGCGGACCAAAATCGGTCGTTAAGTCTTTCCCGACGATCAGCGGCGTCGTCGGATCGTCGCTACGATTTTAACGACGGATCCGGCATGATCTGACGAATTTTCCGTCGCTATTCGCTGTATTTTGTAGTGGTATATAAATACATGAACTTATTAATTTAATAATTTTACCACGATTTATTTTTTGACCAAATTGAAGCGACATGACTTAGATATAATGAGTTGATAATGGCGTGAAATAAATTAATAAATAAAATATAAGAGAAACATTTACACTTGGTAAAACACGCGTATTGACTCATTAACACACACAACACATACACTTCACGAAAGAAAGAAAAAATAAAGTAATATAACACAACACACAAAGCAGAGAGAACACTTGAATCTTAGACCATATTTGTAAATGGAGTAAATAGAACAAGTAGCTACTATAAATGTCTTTTCTTCTTCACATCTGAACTTTAAGTTTTCATATCGTTGTCAACTCATCATATCTAATGCCATATCGGTTTCAATTTGACGAGAAAGAAAAATTGTGGTAATGTATTTGTATACTCCTTTTAAAGCTCGTAATGCAACAATCAATAAAAGTTTGTGTATTTATATACTCCTTTTAAAGTTTGTGTGCAAAATCAAAATCACATCAAAGTTTGTATATTTATATACGATAACCTTTTTTAAAATCATGAATTATCGATTTGTATCGATTGTGCTCCTCGTTTTTGTTTTTGTTTTTGCTTCAAAAATGATGTGGCTTGTTTGATTGCCTTTATATTTAACTTTAAAAAAAACACATGGCCCAAACACCGTCGCGGATTATTAAAATACATTGTGGATCCGACGAGCAACTTCAATTTTCTAGGCGAAAAATGAATATGGGGCACAATTCATACAAAATTGATAGTTCGGGTTTAAAATAAAATTCGATAGTTTGGGATATAATTAATAGTGCCAAAATAGTTTGGGATTTAAAGTGATATTTGTTCAAATATAATTATATCATACATTAATTTATTAATAGACTAAACTCGTGGTTCCATTTTACCATAAATTAATAGACTAAATTATCATAATTCCACCCACCTACCATATTTATACTCTGGTACCTCGATTTTTTCTGAGAATCTTCTCTATGAGTTTTAATAAAAGCTTAGAGTGTATTGTGAGTGAGTAAAGTCTCGCATTAGCATAGTGTTAATTAAATTAATGGTGGACCATGAATAGTAAAATATTTAAATAAATAGTATTGTTGAAGATAATAAATCGGATAATGATGGGTCATGAGTGGTAAAAGTATGAATAAATGATGTTCTTGAGAGTAATAAGTATGGAGTATTTTGTAGGATGATTTTCATAAATGGAATAGGAAAAAATTTGAAAACGTGCCAAAAAGAAAAATATTAAGAAAATGGGGACAAAGGTATTTTACAAATAATTTAATCAAATATAATATTAATACATTTTATGATACAGAATATCTCAATCAAACATATCAAACCTTATCACAAACAAGTCCTAAAGTATCGATATATCACAAAATATTCATAATTTACCACGGTAATATCTATCGCTATATCTAAAATATTTTTAGTCATTTGGTATTCTTGTGACGAGAGGTTGTTAGTAAAATATCTTGTGAGACTTGGAGAAAATGGCCATTGGCAAGTCTTACGTCGATAAGCAGATAATATATGATAGGAGGATGAAATTATAGTAGTTTAGTCTACTAACAAATTAATATATAGTAAAATTATATTTTGTATTACGTACTTCCACCTAGGAGGTGGTATACATGAACCAATAAATTTGTATAATATATACGGAGACTAGGGATGTCAGGGTGGTCTTTAGGACCGATCGAGGACGTTCAAGCCCGTAAATTTTAAAACAACGGTTCGGTTTCGGTTCGGTTCGATTCGAAACGCTTGGACCGGACCGATCAGACCCGACCCGTTTGTTCGGTTCGGTCGACCGTCATATTTTTTTTCCTTAAAGCAACAAATTTACATGTGCATGTGCATATAGAAAAAGCGAATCGATTTTCGATATTAGAGTTTGAGCGAAACTTCGGTCTCTATAATCGGAGATGATGTCTCGGTTTGTTCTTGGATCCACTTTTGGGATGCCATTTCATGTACTTCACGTTATATAGTGGTTTTTGGGTGTGTGTGTTGAGGGCTTGAACCCAGACGATGCCTCATGAGCTTGCATGTGTTCCTCCCAATCCCCAGCCTTGCGGTCTCCTGCAGAGGTACTCTTTTCCCCTAGTCATGGGGTTTTAATGAGGCCAGCCACTTGTCCGCCTAAGGGGTTCGTTGATGTGGTTTGTGTCTTTACGCTTTACTAGATTGGCGAGTCGCTTCTTTGGCTTTATATTTTGGTGTTAGGGTTTTATCCCTGCCCTTTTCTTGAGATTAAGTTGTATCCCTCGGTATGCAGAGTTAAGTTTATACTTGTCTTTGCCCGTTTATGTTATTTATTCGTTTTGACCAAAAAAAAAAAAAGATCACAAATTTATTGTGTGTGTGTGTTGGCCTAGTGGTAGAGTGGTTAATGCAGGCCAAGGTCTCGAGTTCGAGTCCACGTGTGACCTTTAAAATTTCGTATTAAATTACCAAAAAAAAAAAGTTCACAAATTTATTAGTGAATAATATTATACATATATATAATTTAGAAATTAATGAAGTAAATATACAAATTGGGACGCTCGAAGAAAGAAACCAGCATTTACTCTTCTAACATTAGGTAAAAGTGCTGCAAAGTCGTCACGATTGTAACAAAGCGCTAATCCACCGGTGAAGCACCGGTGAGTAGAGCGGTATATTTATTTCGTTAACACTACATTAATTGATTATGTAAATATAGAAATAAATCGGAAAAATATATCATTTTGTCGAACATTTATTTATTAATATATAACTGAGTGATCAAAGATTAATCGCAAGAACTTAAAATAAGCATACATTAGCTGTGTTTGCATTCATTTGCTAGCATGTCTTCCATTACAGCACCAAAATCTTTGACCCTCTTAAGTTGGAAGTTGTATTCCTTAGCATCCTGAATATAAAGGAATATATATTTATAATATTACATATATATATATATATATATATATATGTGTGTGTGTGTGAGAGAGAGAGAGATATAAACACAATGTCTTAGAATTTTCATTGATAAATATATAAGAAGTGGGGACTTAGTCGAAGACTTACTGGGCTGACTACTACGGTTTCTCCAAGAAAACACCATCACAGTAATGGACATATATAAACTTTATTCCAATAGTAAAATCTGAAATTAACAGGAAATTATTTATTGAATTGCCAAGGAGTATATCTAACGGGAGGCGAGAATAAGGAATGAGTAACTACGCTTTCGGAGTAAGGATTTGGGGTAATTAAGATCCAATGGGTCCGGTTAGAAATAGGTAATACCGATCCGGATCCATAATTTAATGGTCGGATCCGGTCCGATTTAGTATTTATTGGGCGATTCATAGCAGAACCAATACTAAATTCGTTTCAGTCGGGTAAAATCAGTCGTTGACACCCTATATAGGACCTTTATTGTATAAATAATCTTGTATTTTAAAGTAAACAAGATATTAAGGTCATATTTATATTATAAACCATTATTACTCATATCACTTTTTTATATTCTATTTTATATCTTTTTATTCTTATGATTGATGTCAATACTTAGAAGAAACAAATTGAACTTAATCTATACTAAATAAAAGTGCATTATTTACCAAATATTAATTTATCAATAATATTCCTATTATATATTTAATTTTAATGATAATTATATTAAATATCACTATAAATTTAAAAAAATATTCATTTATTGGATATATATTAAAATACTAAAGAATATGTTAATTCATTAGATATACATCAAAAACTATCTGACTTCTTCCATCGCTACATTAAAATCTATCTGCAGTTTTATCGAAACATGAGAAGAATACTACATGTTTCAAATTTTTCGATGTTACTTACTATATAGAAATTTTCTTACAATTGTTCAACTCTAATAATTGATTATGTGAAGTTCATGGACCGTGTCCAATACACACACTCTCTGTAGTAACATATAAAATGGACTAATTGTTCTTTAAAGCTAGGCAAAACTTTGATCCCATAGACTCCATTTCCAAAAATTACAAAAATAGCTTGAACTTTGTTCTAGTGTTTACTTATGACCAAGAAAAAACTTAGTGATGAAAAGTTGATCCAGACTGTCGGAGTCTGAGGTGGATTTATAGTCATTTTGTATAGTCCCTCGTTATAAACAAGGCCCATAGATATTGTTCAAACAATTAAAACATACGTACTATAAACTATAAACATTTCAATGTCTTTATTCTCAATTCCTATAGCTGTAATATAAAACACTTTTCTTAATTTTCCTATAGCTCGTGTTCGAATAATAATAATAATAATAATAATAATAATAATAATAATAATAATAAAGTCCCTTTGATTAATATTATATACATCCAAGATTGATTTATAAGTTGACACTTTCAAAGGCCACACCTATACGCGACTCATAAAGAAACCTAAAACCTTGTATTCTTACAAAATGACCTCATCATTCAAATTCCTCTGTAGCTTTCAGATATAACCCTCATCGCATCACTAAGATTTGGTCATCAGATTCAAGCATGCAAATTTACAAAAGTACCCTCCCAACACCACTAGCCGGCCTCTCTTCTCAACATTCTTTATTTATATATAAGCATAGATAAATCTAGCCATATTAGAATCATACATATATAGCTCCAAGTCTCGCTCGATCCAATCAAGAATAAAATGGCCAAAGCCAAAGTCCAAAACTCCACCTCTCTCCTCAGATCTCTCCAAATCTGTCGCCCCAAAACCCTCGTTCAATGATCAAAGCCCTCCACCTCCATACATGCTCTCCCTCTCAACTCCAAAACATTCGACATTTCCTTCCGGGCACTCCCATCCCCCACCATCCACGCCATCCTCGAAGGTTGCCCCACGACTGCGGATTTTCCTCGTCACTAAAAATGCTCGACTCCGACCACGACCCGGATTGGGCTCCCGTCTTCAAGAAACGACATGACGACAAAACACAAAGACGCAAAGCAGAAACAAAATCTTGCATCAGAACTAGAACTTCAGGAGACAGCTACGAGACCGATAGCTTCTTCTCTTCAAACGAAGACGGCAAGAAAGAGGGAAGGCGAAGCATAAGCCGCGGAGATTCAAGCGTTATGGATCCAAGGAATGGAAGGAAGGAGAGGAGGGTAGTGAGAGGAAGCCGATGTTGGGGAGGTTGGCGCCATGCATGTTGTCGGATGGGGAAATGGAGCAGAGCTTCGTGGTGGTGAAGAAGTCTGTTGATCCCTACGAGGATTTCAAGAAGTCGATGTCGGAGATGATTGTGGCGAAGCAGATCTTTGAGCCGAAAGAGCTGGGGCAGCTCTTGATGAGCTTCCTCTCCCTCAATTCGAGACTGCATCACAAAGTTATCATAGAGGCTTTTACACAGATTTTGAAGGAAGTCTTTTCTGGATGATGATTATTTGATTTTTATTGTTTGATTGACATGTTTAATTTGCGTGGAGTTAATTGTTGTATAATTATCTGTTATTGAAGTTATAATATGCTCTTCTTCTGCAACACAATTTAAGATATGAAATAGGTGAAGATGTGCAAATTCTGTGTTCCATATTTTTTGTGTGTCACTATACGTATTTCACTTTTATATTTATTATTTTAATTATATTTTTTAGAAATAAAATTTATTATAATATTATGAATCATATTTAACTTTCATTTCAAAAAATTAAGTTAAAATAATTATATACTCTAACTTTGGATTTATGAACTCTAATATTGAATTACTCTCTACATCCCCAAAATTTGTTCCTAGCTAGTTTTTCTTTTTGTATGTTTTCCAAATATTGTTCATTTTCATTTATAGAAACTATTCTAAAAATATTTCCATATTTATTATGTTAAAAACATCATTTATTTACATTTACCATCTATGACATACCATTATCCTACTTATTACCCTCGGATACCACTTATTTATATATTTTACCACTCATAGTCTAACACTAATTAATTTAACACTACACTAATATGAGACCCTTACTTCACTCACAAAACATTCAACAACTAAAGTACACAAAATTGAAATTGAGAAAAAATAAAAGAAAATTAAAAGATTAAAATGAAATATAAAGTGAAACACTAAATTTGTTACACGAATCTCAAATGGTGAAAACTACATCGCACCAAGCAAGATCATTTAATCAGAAGTGAATTTACTTTAGATAAATACTGCAAATAAAATTTTTATCTTTATATATTTAAATACAATGTTAATTTACTTGACATAAAATAAAACTGAAAACAATTTTCCTTAAAGTGGTATCTTGCCAAAACATCATTTAAACCGAAAACTAAATGATGTTAGGATCGAAACTATACCTGTAACGACCTACATCATATATAATGCAATCATTAAATGAAAAAACAAAAGAAAACAAGAAAATTCAGAAATGGTATTTTCGAAAACTGACTTAGGGTTGTTTGGCTAAGCTTATTTTAGAGACGAAGCTTATATGATGTTTGAAGAGCTTATAAAGGTAATGTCTCAAGTGCTTATAAGTTGTTAAAGTGTTTGGATAATTGATCTTATAAATTAGAAAAGAATCATGAGTTAGAGATGAAAATCATAGTTAGAGATAAATGGCAAAATGAGCCGGCGAAAACCCGGGATACCGGGGTTTGGGCATGTTGGGTTTCAAAATTAAAGGCCTGAAAAAAGGGGCTAAAAGCCATAGAAAAAACCACGACCGGCTTGGAAAAAACAGGGTTTTGGGCTAAAAAGCCCTCGATTTCTATTAAATATATATATTTATAATATTATTTAATATATATATCTATAATTTTTAATAATATTAATTATGTTTTATATAATTATTTATTTTTATAGTAACAATTTTCTTACTAATTCACATCTTGTCGGAAAATAAATTATGAAAAAATAATAACCTCATAAATCATTCAAAAAATTCTAAGAAATGATCTCCAAATCTATTTTGAATCTATTTTGAATCCTTGATTATACATTTAATTTATTTTATTCTTTATTTTATGCGTATAAGTAGGATTGATGTTTAATAATATCATTTATCTTTGATTTGTAATTACTATTTTTCTCCTTAAATTAAAGAATTAAAATTATACTACATTACAATATCATCGCATGAATACATAAATAGGTCGAAGATATACAAGAAGCATTGTCATAAGAATAAGTAAGCTCAAAATATTCTCATCACTAATTCTTTATTTAAGTTAAGTAGTTATGAGATCTTAATTAATAATTTTTTTAATTTAAAATATTAATTTTATACATTAAAAATTAAAAATTATCTAAAAATGCCTAAAGCCATGGGGTTGGTTTGAGCTTCATATTTCTAGGTCGAAAAATTCCGACCGGCCCAAAAATTTAAAAGCCGAGCGAGCCGGGATCGGGTCGGCCGACCATTACTTTGTCGACTCTAGTTAGAGATAAAATTGACGAGATGTAAAGTTGATAGTGTATGTATAGCAAATAACGAACTATAATAAGGTTATTTTGGTAAATTTATGATTGCTTATAAATTTATGAAAAAATAAGTTAAGGTTGACCAACTTATTTTTAGGGAGCTTATAAGTTGTTGGCGCTTATTTTCACGACATAAAATTGTTTAAGACTTATTGTCAAACACTTTGCAACAACATAAGCTCTAAGCGACATAAGCTTTTAAAACTTATAACCTCACAAACACCCTTTTAATCACTAACCGGTTCGATAAATTTAATGTTATAGTCTACATTGCATCCCTTTCTAGATAAGAGTATTTGTCAAATTGAAAGAATCATATGTCTCTTGATCGATTGAAATGCTAAATAAGTTAATCCCAATAGTTTGGGATCTGATTACCATAATTTGTCACATGTCCTCATCCTAAAAAAGATGCAATATGGGGCTGGAGCATCAAACTTACCTAACTGGCACTGTAACTTTCGAGTTCCTTTTTTGGGCAACTTATTTTCAAAAACTACTTTAGTAGTCATCTTGAAAAAGTGGGATCAAATTAGCCGACTGATCAGCCATTGCCCATGGCCGCATTTTAAACGAATACAAAATGTTTCCTGCTAAAAACTACTGTAGAATTTGTTCCAAAGTTATCTGCATATAATTTGCCCACAAACTAAAGAATGGGAACATATTACATGTTTTGGAAAAACTAACAGGATATAGTTAACTACAACAACACGATTATATAGTTTTCACTTTTCAGATCTTGAGAAGCTACCCCAAGAATACTTTTGGGGTTCTCGGGCGATTGTAAGGTTTATGAAACTATTAAGGGATGTTTGGCTAAGCTTTTATTAGAGAGCTTATAAGCTTCAAGAGCTTATAAGATGTAATATCTTAAGGTTTATAAGTTGTTAAAGTGTTTGGATAATTAATCTTATAAGTTAGAGAAAGAATCGTGAGTTAAAGAGACAAAATCATAGTTAGAGAAATTAAATTGGAGAATCGAAGTTGGTAGTATATATGTAACAAATAACGAACTATAATAAGATTATTTTGGTAAATTCATAATTGCTTATAGCTTATCCATACTAGCAACTACGCCCGTCTTGGGAAGTCAAAGCTACTTATCTATAGTCAAGTTGGTGATAAGTAGTCTAGTTGGCGATCTAAGTCAAAGTTGACTATTTTACGTCAACGAAAGCATCATACTTACTTAGATTCCCAAAGCGACAAAGGCGAGTCCGCTGGATAAAGTCGGAGTAATCTCAATGGCTCATCGAAGTCATTCTTGATAAAAATAGAGTCAACCTGTGAAAAACACGAAGGCGTTTAAGCTTTGGTGATTAATTAATACTTAGGTTGATATAGTTAACGTGCTAACCTGTATGGAAGTTGACTCGCCACACTCGTAGCATATCTTGCGAAGATTCTACTATGCGGAAGATCATTTTAGAATTGCGAGTTACAGGGGCGATGATGCAGATCCGACGGCGACATCGAGGTTAATTGGAAGAACTCAAATGATAAATAGAAGAATGTGATTGGTGCTCCTCAATGATACTATTCATCGTCTATAAATAAATCAAAATCACATTTCAAGGTTCTTGAAGCAGCTGCGTATCTGAATATGCTCAAGCATTTAAAACTCAAGCTCGAGAACATTTAACGACAATTTCAAAGAAAGGAGTAAACAATATTATCGAACTAAAAGCTCAAATATATTTATCATCGAGGTTTCTACATACCGCTTTAAGTCTATGATACTATTTTGTATATCTCAAGCTAGAATTCTTGAGTTTGTTGCTTGTAACAACTCAATTTTAGTTGGAAACCTCTCGAAAACTCGTTTAAGTAGAAGTTTATGTAAGTAGTAGAAGTGTTAGTTGGTGAAAGCTTGGTTATTTTGTGTTGGATTTGTATCTTGGAGCGGTTTGGTTGAGCTTGTATGACATGATTGCATATATGTCCTTTTATCTCATATATAAGTTAGATCATACGGTGTGTAGAAGATCGAAGTCATGTATGATTGGTCGAACTTAATGAGTTATAAATAGGATCACGGTGAGATAACTTGAGGCGAGTTGTCGGTATAGGCTGCGGTATAGATAAGTTACTTGATTTGGTTGCTTGTCTATCTTGTCGTCTCTTGATGGATCACGTGAGATGGGTTCTTCTATCGACCGTTGTGGAGAACTTAGATCTCGGTGACTTTCGTTGATCTAAACATCGATAAGGTTTAGGTGAGTATGAGTTGGACCATCACTTTGGCTTGTCATGGGTGAGGTTACATAAGATAACCTAATATTCTCGCGTCTTGGGTGGTGGCGTCTTGTACCTAGTTGCAGTCAGTCACCGTATCCGTTTAAGATGATGGCGTCTAAGGATCTCAAAGGTTTATTGTACTAAATCATGTGGTTGAGTGATCTCAAGTATAATAATAAGGTTGAGTGGTACTACTTAAGGAATTAAAGAGATTAATTATTTTAAGTAGTTAGAACACTATAAATAATTAATGGACGTGAAATCTTAAATACGGGGATTAGTGAAGTAAGTGTAAGTCTACTCAACTTGAAATAAAGGGTAAGTCGGTATTTATTCTCTAGTGGCATGAATAAGCGTTTATGAATTAATTTATGTTCTAATTGAACATAAGATAATTAATTTATTTGAGGCTCATCTTTATTCCTTGCATTTGATCCACAGGTGGCCCATCTAGGCATGGAGCGCCTCAAATTCGTCACCTCATAGAATCTCATTGGGATTACTTGGATCCTCTCCATCAGAAAGATATTATTATATTTATTAGATAGCGAGATCTATCCTAATAGGATTCTAGGTTACATTATAAATATAAGGTGAGAGAAAATCGTGTATCCTAATGCAAAGAGATTTTCGAAAATTATAGTGAGATCATTGTGATTTTGAAATTTCCAGTGTGAGGAAGAAGCAATTTTGCGTACTCATAGATTGCTCTCCTCGACATTAGAGTTTAAGCGAATGGGATACGATCCGAAAAATCAAAGCACGTCTTGATCCTATTATTGGTCACAAATTCACAAGTGAACACGAGAAAACACCACGTGTTGCAATAATTATATAGGTGCATGCTGGTATATAATCAATGTAAGATGAATTAAACATTGAAGATAGATCATCGGAAAGGGTTAAAGTCGATTTCCTTACAATTGGCATCGAGCACAGGATCGTATTTTGGCTCGTTGGATTAATTCACGTTTGATTATTACGTGTGAAATTAATTGTGGATCATGCGTTCATCGTGGCTCATTTATTTTTGTCGGTTCGTTTTCACGAGAAAATCCGTTGTTAGATTATAATTTATTTTTTGTAAATCTAAATCTAATCGTAAAAGAAGCGAAGAGCGAAGAAACGAGCGATGGAGTCCGTCGCTCGGTCGCGCGGAGGTGGCGGAGTAGGATGCAGCGAGGCATGCGGGTGGCACCGCTAGGCATGCTCGGCGCTCGCGACGTCGCTCGGCGTGCGCCGACTTCGCATCATCGGTGAATAGGGTGGGCGGGCACGGGCTCTTGTGGCGTCGGCGGACCTCGGATGCGAGTTCTCTATAGTCGGCGAGGCGTCGGGTGGCCGGGCGAGGTTGGGTGAGCGTCGCGATAGGGCGTGCATCTTACGTGCGGATCGCGTGCCGCTCGGCGCTCACTGGCGATGCTCAGCGTCCTCGGCAGACGCATCGATCGGCGGTGCGGGCGTGATAAACCTCATTCGCACTGTTTATGAGGCTTTCCGTTCGTTTATAATAGATAAGTGGTCTATGAGCTTTCACTGATATGTTTAAGTTTACCTTGAAGATATTAATTCGTATGTATTCGTGTCGTTTTACGGTTTGGATGTTAAAGGTGGATCACTAGAAGAGGTTTTCTTCCTTAAGATCTCGCAACTACGGTGTGAGCGGACTGAACAAGCTACAAGAAAAGAAAATTAGATGAGTTACGCCTCGCGACATTTGCTCGCGATAAAGTCTCCGAGCTAAAATCGGTTGTATCAGATGATCTAAACAAAGATTCTCGCATCTTGGATGGTGGCGGTGCTTGTATGTCATGCTAGTTACATGTCGAGTCACCGTATCCGTTTAGGATGATGGCGTCCCTTAAGAGCTCAAAAGTTTATTGTACTAAACCTTGCAGGTTGAGTTATCTCAAGTACAATAATAAGGTTGAGTGGTACTACTTAAGGAATTAAAGTAATTAATTTTTTAAGCGATCAGTTCTGTAAATAATTAATGGACGTGATATCTTAAATACGAGATTCGTAAAGTCTAAGTGCAAGACCAACTCAACCGGAAATAAAGGGTAAGTCGATTTATTCTCTTGTGGCATGAATAAATGTTTATGAATTAATATATTCGGTGAACATAAGATAATTAATTTATTTGAGGCCCGTCTTTATTCCTATTTGATCCACAGGTGGCCCGTCGGCACTGTAGCTTGGAGAAATTACCTCCTCTTAGAGTCCCCGAGACTACCTTGATCCTCTCTATCTTAAGTGATAAGATTATACTTATTAGATATGTATAAATCCTATCTTGATAGGATTTAGGAATGCGTTATAAATATAAGGTGAGAGAAAATCAGGCTAATGCTCAAGCTAATATTTTGAGAATCACTATACATAGTAAAGATTTTGAAAATCTTGAGAGAAGGAAGAAGCGTTTTCTATAGCATTCTCCATAGATTGTCCTCACTCGGCATTGGAGTTTAGGCAAGCGGGATCGGTCCGGAAGATCAAAGCACAGTCTTGATCCTTTCTTCTCAAGCAGTTGCGGTAAACACGAGAAAATACCTCGTGTTGCAATTAATTATATAGGTGCATGCTAGGCATATAATCAATGTATGGTGAATTAAACATCAAGATAGATCATCGGGAGGGTTAAAATAAGTTTTCCCTTCATGAAGTATGATTTCAACTTTGGATTTTGGTTTCTCTAGTCCCTAAGAATCGGGCATTAGTGCTAATCGACCTTGATCTATGAATATAGAAATAACCACCTTTCTTCTTCTACGATAACCAATAAGACCTTGCTTGATCTAGCCTCCAACATCGACTTTCTTGACATTCGTGTCTTGGCTGCCATATCTTATGGCTTAAACAAAGCTAGCCCAAACCATAACTCGAAAGGGTCTGTTGGTGACTTGAGCGTACTAGATTGAGCAAATATGCGTTGTTTCTAAGGCATACCCCGAGCGAAATAAGCGATGTTTCATAACTCATCATAGATCTACCATTTCTAAGAGTCTATTTCTTGCTCGATACACCATTTTGTTGTGGTGTGCCGGTGTAGTAGGGAGGTAATCCTACCGCACAAATAGTCCATAAACTCGTTCTTGAGGTATTACACGTGATCGGACTGACTTGATACTCTTACCAACCGTCTTCATACGCCTTAAATTCTTTGAATTTCTCAAAGCATTCGGACTTGCGGTGAGCGGTATATTATCCGTTGAGTGTCGTCGATGAAAGTGACAAAATACCCATACCCTCCACGAGCTTTTGTTGACATTGGTCCACATAGTCGAATGGATTAGCTCAACACTTCCTTAGCTCTATACCCCTTCGCTTTGAAGGTGCAGTCGACATCTTTCCTTATCTGAGTTCGCATGAGGAGCAGGATGGTAATTTCATGATTCTATTCTTAGCCACTCTTTGGATCCTATTTAGATTGATGTGACCTAATCTAAGATGTCGAAGAAATATGGTGTCATCTAGCTGACTTTCTCTTCTTGGGTTTGATGTTGATGCGACATAATTAAAGGTATTATGTTTAGCGAAATAGTATAAAGTGAATTATATAAAGTGCCACCAAAGATAATTTCGTCATTTCTTATGATAGAAGCACCTTAACAATAACGAAATATCTTTGTATAAATAGTTTGGAAACGAAATAAGGTTTCACGAAACTCAAACACATATAAAACGTCTTTAATACTAAAGCTGTTCTATCAAAATATAAAGAAACATCTTATTTACTGGCCTCGACTTTTCGCGTTGCCCATGGAGATCGTTATCTCGCCATCAAACACTCCTGTCCGAGAAACCACAGAGTGTAACAAACATGATAAGTCGCACCCGTATCTACTACCATGAATGAGTAGAACAAGTTGCTAAACATGTTTAGATTACTAAAGCAAATAGCGTTGAGCGCATGACAGGCATAGCCTTCTATGCCCGGTCTCGCGCATTTGAAGCATTGCCTTCTCCTTTGGTTTTCAAGCCTCCGTGGCAATCATGTTCTTGCTCTCACTGCTCATTGTTTTCCTTGCCTCCACCTTTGGTACCCTTTTCTTCTCCAACTTTTCAATGGAAAATTTGGGCCCTTAGATGTGCTAGCAGGCATGTGCTCCTTTTCCCATGACACCTTCCGACCAGAGATCATTTAAGGCCCACTAAGTGTATACTTAGTCTTGCTCATGATCGCTTCATGAAAAATCTCAAAACTTGGGCGTGTGTTGAGGATGATATCGACCTTAGCTTGCCGTCATACCTCGTCAAGTGATCAAGACTATCCATGAGATAGTCGTGTGGGAGACATGTTCATGGACCGAACTTCTTCTTCCATCCACCGCAGATTTCTCTTATTGTGTGGAAGTGGGTATCGATCCATTGCCCAAACTTACTCTCGAGACTTGATCATATTTCGATCGCGTCTACCATCGGATCTTTGTGCAAGCCTTTGGACATAGTTGTCATCATATAGCATTTGGCCGTATTATTTGACTTATGCAAAGTGCATGACTCGTTACTCGTTCGTCGATCGTCGGTGGGCATCGGGTTTGGGAGTAGTGAGAACAAACATGTGTTCTTCTACGATAAGAACATATTCCATGTTTCATTTCCACTCGATAAAATTTGGACGGATAGAGGGTTTTGTGCGGTAATCGTGTAAGAGACATATCCGAAAAGTAATGTAAACACATAAGCGATCGCACATAATTAGTAACAATAATATTGTAACCTTATGATAAACAAACTTATCTAACAAACTTATGATAAGCAGTTCAAGCAAGCCCGCGTGTGGGCGTTTTCACAATCACGTACTTTGTTTAGAGATCAAAGAGTGGAGGTCTTGACATCTTTAATTTTAAAAATTAATATGTTGGGTTTCTTGTAGTCTTTTGTTTGAAAGATTTGTCCATCGGATCACGTAATCTAACATGCTTTCTATAGAACTCAACATATAAAACATGCTCATGAATTCTAAAACATCTTCAATGAATAAACCTAGCATGCTTGCTATCGCATCAATCAAAACATATTAAATGTTTATCTCGTAATTAAACATACATAGCATCTTCGCATAATTTAAACATCTACAACATGCTTTGAGCGATAAAAATAAAATAAATCCGTTCATCGGGCCCCATGGATCTTGTGCTTACCTAATTTATTAAATAAAATTGTAAAGTCTGATCTTAAAACAAATCTCGAAATGGGCCGTGTACACGACACGGACGGACTGTCAGCTGGATTTGGGTGAAAAATCTAAAGCGGACGAGCGATGGAATGGGGGCGGTTAAATCTAGAACCGGGTCAAAAATGACTGGGCGAAAATTGAAATTTGTGTCGGGTGACAGTGCCCTGCATATGAATCATGACCACCCGCCTTCGTGTGCATCTCCCCATTGGCAGAGATCTTGCCAGTCGGCGAGGGCTCTGTGCGACCGCCCGTCTTGCCGACTACTCAGGAGGCTGCAGAGGCCGTCGACGGGGACGAGCGCAGCGTCTTGTAGTCGCGCCTGTGTGTGCCCGTCGCGCGTCCATAGCTCTGCCACACATACGCCGAGACCACCGGCGATGTCGGGTCTTGTGCCACCTTGCCCGGCATGCCGAGGGCTCGCCTATGCCGAGAGGTGTTGCGTGCGACTCGCCCCAGGCTGCCGCGGCCGACCTCCGGGGATCACTGCGTACCATGAGCGTTTTGCGAGACGCCTCCCGTTCTTCTTTGAAGCCTTGCGCTGCGGCGGCATCTCTGAGTCTTGAGCATGACTGCGTGCCGTCGCCCGCACACCCGTGAGCACGTCCGGCTTCGCCGCCTCCGTCGTGCCGTCGATGGGTCTGTCATCTCGTTCTTTGTGTTCTTTATCTTAGTTCCTCTTTTGATTAGATTTTCAAGAAAATCATAATCTAACCATTTTCTCGTGGTGGCAATCCGACAAAAAATTAAAGCGAGCCACGATGAACAACGTTCACAATTAATTAATTGTGTACATAATTATCAAACATGAATTAATCCATGAGCCAACATCGATCCGGTCTAATACCAATTGTAGGAAAATCGAAACTTCAAGCGGCCCGTGGGCTCATGTGATCACTATTCTAAGGAGTGACAGGATTGTTGAGGACAAGGTTAGAGAGATATCAGGCAAGCAGCTGCAGTCACAGGAGGTGAAAAATAAGAAAGAGACTGGGTTCAGACTGCATAAGGTAGCAAATCCTTACATTCCACCGATACCCTTCCTACACCAATTGAAGAACGAGAAGCAGGACCAACAATCCAATGAGATCTACAAGCTCCTACCCAAGGTGAATGTGAATTTGCCTCTGTTGGACGTCATCAGAAATGTGTCTTCCTACGTCGAGTTCTTCAAAGAGCTAGCCTCAAAGAAGAAGGTTTGGATAGTCACGAAGGTTATGATCTCAAGCGGCTAATTCCATCCCTCTGACACCAATTGCCTCCCAAGCTCAGAGACCCGGTAGTTTTATTATTAAGATTGCTTTGGGTAATGGGAAGGAAGCTTACGGCATGTTTGATTTGGGGTAGGATTAATCTTATGCCTTATTCATGTTCAAGCGATTAGGATTAGGTGAACTTAAACCCACTCGGATATGTCTACAAGATTGGTGATAGGTCCGTGAGATATCCCAAGGGTATCATTGAGGATATATTAGTAAAGATGGGTGGGTTGATAGTTCATGTTGATTCGTTGTTTTGGATATGGGTGATGTTAGGGAAGATGGGAAGGAACACACCACTGTTATCGGGAGGCCATTCATGGCCACAACCAACACACTTATAGGCGTTAAGAGTGGCACATTGAAAATGGTATGCTTGGTGAATCGTGTCTTTCTCTATATGTGATAGTGTGATTTTCGTTCGATAATTTAATTGATGATCGTGTTTTCATAGATATTATTGATCCTTGGCGAGAATGTGTTGTTGCGGGGCGAGAATCGCGATATTGACAAGGATAAAGTGAAACAAATTCACGATCGGTGATAGTTCGTAAGGATTTAAAGCCGGGAATGAAAGTTTTACTTGTACAGTCTCGTGTTAAACTTTTTCCCGAAAAGCTCAATTCCAGATGGAATGGTCCTTACATCATCGAGAAGGCACGATCCTAACACACCAGATCATTTCTTGTGAATGGACAACGGTAAGGCCTTACTTTGATCGGGGATGGTGCGAAGAAGTAGTGAACTCTATGCTCATTGATCCTATCTATCTCGACTGAACTACGTCATGCTCCACGACGTTAAGCGGGTACTACGTGGGAGTTTACCCACAGTTTTGGTTCTTTTCTTTCTTTCTCTTTTGCTTGTTTAGTTGGTCTATTTGATCTATCTATTGTCTACTGTGTTTATTTTGTTCGAATTGGGACGAAAAGTTTTACGTATTGTTGTAAGAAGTGAGGTGAAGTCGTGATACTCAACTTTCAGTGCGCTACGCCACATTCAACCCATCTTTCTACCACTATCATCGAAGTCTCTCTTCTTTTGTTATTAATGTTTTGAGCAGGGGGACATGCTCGAGTTTAAATATTGGGGGAGTATTTGATTTTATATAGGTATCGGTCTTTTTTATGATTGGTGATGTGAGTTGGTGATGATTTTGAACTCTTGGACTAAAGTTTTTGTCTATCTGCGAATAAGTCGAGTTTTGATTTGTGGTATTGGTCAAACTTGATGTTATCCGTTTCTCTTGTTGATATGTGATTGAAGTGTAATGTGAATTGACAAGATTGTGTGGATTGATCTTAAATCGGAGGTTATTGGCGTGATTTGTCCGACTAATGCTAGGGGTAGTGTTAACGTGTGTTTACCTATATCGTGTTTCCTAATAAAAAAATAATAAGAATAAGGAAGGAAAAGAATGAAAACTCGATTATTTGTTAAGATTATTGAAATGAAGGATGAGACTATGCCCTCTCTAGTAAATCGAGAAATAGGTATTGAAAACCACGATTGGAGACTCGGGTTCATCGAGAATGCACGCTAGAACATTGTTTCAAAATCTATTAAAACCTTCTTTATGTCTTCAAAGGAATTTGTTGCTAAAGGTGATCACATTAGTTAATTCACCCCTAGTGGAGAGTTGAGTGCGAACAAAAATCACCTTCTTGTTTATTTGACATCCTCATAATTTAAATTTGTTTCACGTTAGCTTTGAATATGTATTCACCAAGTTTTGGGGAAAGACAAAGGAGTTTGATTGATTGGACTAAGAGTAAAGTTGCATGAGTTATTTTCTACTCTTATAAGTATAGACTTTGCTTGAGGACAAGCAAATGGATAAGTGGGGAGTTGTTTGGTTTCATTTGTACTTATTCTTGGTTTCTTTTGCATGTAGTTTTCAGCTATTTGTCTTACTTATGCCGTTGTTTTGGTAGTATTTTTGATTCGAGACTTATTTGGATTGTTTTGATATTTTGTAGGAAAAGCGGTATTAAATAAGATGAAATGGATAAGCTAAGAGTTATCATATATTGAAGAGCATCTCGATAGAAGTCCGTAGGTGCAAGCGGATAGCCATTCGGAGTTACGGCGAGGAAGCGGGCGGTGTCAAAGTCGCGCATGTATGCCCGTCGCGGTCGTGCGTGCGCGCATCAACCCGCGTTCCAGCCTGCACGCCCTTCCGGTGCTGTCCGGCGCTCGCTCGGCGCTTCTGACCGCCCCAAGACCACCGGCTCACCCAAACATCCTCCACGCCCGCCCGGCTCGACCAGCGTCGCGTCATCCGTTACCCGTCAGTGGCGGCCATCAAGCGCGTTCGGTAGCCTCCCGTGTGTTCAACCGCAACCTCGATGCTCGGCTACTACGGCGGTGCTCGATAGCACCAGCGCCCGCTCCGCCCGATCGTAAGCCCTCGCCCCGCGCGTTCCTCAAAGCACGCGTTGTGCATGCGCCGTAACGTGCGCTCATCTCCGCCGTTGCAAACTCTCCATCCGACGCTGGAACCCGCGCCGCTCTCCCATCGCCCGGCCGCCGTCGTCTCCTGCGCTCACGTGCCCGGCGCCCGCTTACTTGAGCCGCTTCGCCCACGAGACGAGGCACCCGATCGACAAGCGCTCGGCCTCGACCTTGCTCGCCTTGGAGCAGAACAACCCGATCAGTGGCGCTCGGTCTCAACGGCGCCACTTTAAGCGAAAGACCTCGCATTGCGCTCGCTCGGTGTAACCGCGCTCCTCATTATATATATATAAAGCGCCTGCCGAGTTAAATAGCTCGTTCGTTTTACGCCGCCACATTTTATTTAGTTTTATTACGGAGCTTCAGATGAGTTTTATTTCATGCTTTTCATTCCTTCGATTCGCATATTATATAGTGAGTCTGTTGGATTCAATTACATAGTAGTAATGTTGGATTATTGCTTTTCCCATTGATACTATTCTCGCATTCTATAAATTCGTTCCGTAATTTGATATTAAATTAGCGTTATGTTAAATCTTTCTCCATCGTATTTTATTGCTTTCCGTTTGATGAATTTAGCTTAGTTTTTATTCGACTTTTAGCTTCCACATTTGTGATTTCTTTAGATATCGACTAGGGATTGACAACTCTAGGTAGATTGCTTTTACTTATATTTTCTTTCCGCATTTCACTTCCGTTTGTACCAAAACCCCGTTGGTATTAGAGTGTTTAGGATTTACCATTTTATGTGTGACACGAACAATAAGCTCTGTTAAGTTTTCCTTCAAGGCGACTTGGGTTAACTTTCCTACGATTTTCTCATTCGATTATGAGCGAATTAAAGAGTGTTTTAGTTGAAACATCTACTTATGCGTTCGGTATCTCGGTGGAACTCGACCCACTTCAATTTCGTGAAGTATCGATATTGATCTCTCCCACTGAACCACGACATCTAGTACATTTGGCTGTCGATGGCGGAATCGATCATCTTCGATTCTTGAAGTATGATTTCAACTTTGGATTTGTGGTCATGTAGTCCTCTTCTAAGAATCGGGCGTTAGTGCGATAACGACCTTCGATCCTTAGGACTATAGAAATAACCACGTTTCGTTCATCTAGGATAACGATAAGCGACTTGCTTTAGATCTAGCCTCAAACTTATCGACTTTCTTGTTCGGCACATGTCTTTGGGCCCCATATCCTTATATGGTAAACTAAACTTGCGCCCAAACCATAACTTCGAAATGGGTTTATCAACTGATTTGAGCGGTACTAGATTGAGCAAATATGCGTTGTTTCTAAGGCATACCACCGAATGAAATGGGCGATGTTTTGCATAACTAATCATTGATCTAACCATCTCTAAGAGAGTCGTATTTGTTTGCTTTAACACACCATTTTGCTATGGTGTGCCGGTGTAGTGAGTTGGGAGGTAATCCCACTGCACCAAATAGTCCATGAACTCGTTCTTGAGGTATTCGCCACACAGCGATCGGACCATGATGACTTGATACTCTTACCTAACCGTCTCATTTCCGTAAAATTCTTTGAATTTCTCAAAGCATTCGGACTTGCGGTGAAAGCAGGCATATGTATCCGTACCTTGGTGTCGTCGATGAAAGTGACAAAATACTTATACCCTCCACGAGCTTGTGTGGACATTGGTCCACACATCGAATATACTAGCTCAACACTTCTTTGGCTCTATACCCTTCGTTTTGAAGGGTGCAGTCACTTTCTTTCTATACATGGGATTCGCGGTTCGTGAATGGAGTAACTGTAATTTCACCCAACACTCCATACTTAGCCGTCTTTGGATCCTATTTAGGCGATGTGACCTAATCTAAGATGCCAAAGAAATGTGGTGTCATCTAGCGAAGAAAACTTCATCTTCTTAATGTTTGATGTAGATGCGACATAATTAAAGGTATTATGCTTGGCGTAAATAGTATAGGCGAATTATATAAAGTGTCACCACAGATAACCGTCATTTCTTATGATAGAAACACCACTATCAAAAACAACAGAATATCCATGTATAAATAATTTGGAAACCGAAATAAGGTTTAAATGAAACTCAACACTTATAAAACATCTTCAATACTAAAATTGTCCTATCAAAACATAAAAAACATCTCCATTTAGCGGCTTGACTTTATCCGTGTTGCCCATGGAGATCGTTATCTTGCCATCAACAGACTCCTTGTCGTAGAAACCCACCAGGTATAACAAACATGATCATTACTTTGTATCTACTACCCGTGAATGAGTAGAACAAGTCACTAAACATGTTTAGTTACTAAAGCAAATGGGTAACTTGAGCATTGAGCATGGGGCACTTAGCCTTCTAATGCCCGGTCTTATCGCACTTGAAGCACTGCCCTCTCATTTGGCTTTTTCAAGCCTCACGGTAGCCACCATGTTCTTCTCCCACTAAACTTGCCTCTTCACCACCTTTGGCACCCTTTTCTTCTTCCGTTTTCAATGGAAAATTTGGGCCTTTAGAGGTGCTAGCAAGTGCATGTGCTCCTTTTCCCATGACACTATACGTGGCCACGAGATCATTTAGCAACTAAGTGTAAACTTCGGTCTTGCTCATGATCGCGTTCACGCGAGTTCTCAAAAGACTTGGGTAGTGTGTTAAAGATGATGTCGACCTTTGCTTGCCGTCCGATACCTCCTCCCAACCGATCAAGACTATCCATGAGATGAGTCGTGGGAGACTGTTCATGGTGAACTTTCTTCTTCCATCCTACATTCCCTAGGATCGAGTCTTTTATATCCGGTTTTATTCATATCTTTATTTTGAGTCTAGTTTTATAATATTATCTCTTGATATTTTGTTGCGTGGATAATAATAAAGATTACGTGTTAATTACTTGCGTGTTCTCGAGTCGCAGTCCTGTGGATCGATATATATACTTGCATTTACTATCATTTATTTAGTAGGAATAATAGCGATCAAATTTTAGCGCCGTTGTCGGGAATTTAGATTACATAGTGATAATTTTACGGATTGTAGTTATTAATTGGGCGTTTTAAAAAAATTAAAAATATATTATATTATTTACGTGTTGCTTCTTAGATCTAATTTGATTTTTATCTCTACGTGCGGTGCATGATTACAAGATCCCAAAGGAAAAAATTATTCCATTGAATCTTGAGATTGAAAGATCACATAAGAGGCGAGAAAGAAGACAAGCAATGGCGGAAAGACAACCTCAAGGCGGATCGGATGGCGAGATGGAAGCGATCTTGGCGGCAATGTGGCGTCAGGCAAGCGTTGCGAATCGAGATAGGCGGATGGGTGGGCGAGCACAACCCATACCGTTCGACCACGTATACGGGCCGCCGCGGATCGGTTCAAGGTGGAGGATGAGGCGAACGTCAATGCGAATAATTTCGAGTTAAAGCACCCTCGTCGGCATGATACAAGCGGAGCGGTTTGGGGAGGGTGATTGAAGACCCCAATGCGCACTTGGGCGTTCCTCGATATCGTGATACTATCAAGCGAGCGGGTGCCGGTGATGCCATCCGGATGCGGATGTTAGGATTTTCGGCCGAGTCAGCGAAAGAGTGGTTCGAAACTTGGATAGATCGAGGATTACCACATGGGAGCAGCTACGTGAAATTTTTATCCAAATACTTCCCACCTGCTAAGGCTCATAAGATCATTGCGGAGATATCCCATTTTCACAATTGGAGATGAGTCGTTGTTTGAGGCTTGGGAGGCGATTCAATCTGCTCGGAAAATGTCCACGCATGGGTTCTCACCAGAGCGACAAGTAACACAATTTTATAGTGGACTCAATGCTAACACCGTAGCATTGTAGATGCATCAACCGGAGGATGTCTTCTCGATCGTGGAATAGGCGAAGCATTGAGAATTATTGAGGAGATGGCATCGATAGCTATCGATGGCCGATGGAGGCGACCAATCGGAAGAGTGGGCTGCTGCGAGTTGGATGATAAGTGTGATGACTTGTTAGATAAGTTCACAACTCTGCGGAAGAGTCTGGCCCGAGAGGAAAGGCGGATGATTGTGGCCGTGGTGCGAGAATATGGAGGAGGTTCAATATTTGAACCAAAGGAGTAATGGCGATGGAATCGGTGGGAATACGCCTATCATCCCAACAATAGGAATCATCCCAATTTTTCCTATGCGATGCACGAATGCTCGTGAACCACCACCTGGTTTCTTTGTTAATAATGGAATGATTGTGGAGCCCAAGAAGCGAGCCTCGAGGATATGATGCAACAATTGTTGGCGAGCAATCGACAACTAGCAACGAGTCACCAACAAATTGTGGCTCGGCAAAATATTTAGATCCGTGACTTGGGAATAGGATGAATGCTCGGAGAACGGTCAGCGCCATCAACAATACGGTGATAGCCATGGGAAAACAATTGAATATGTTAGAAAACCAAGTGGGGCGGATAGCGATGAGAGAGCCGGGGATGCACGCAAGCGAGGGCAATTCCCAAGCAACACCGAATGTAATCCTAAGAATCATCGTCTCGAATCGGTGTAATGCTATTTATTTGAGGCGTGGAGGATCCTACATAAATCATCCGAGTGCGAAAGGGACGAAGAGAATCATACGAGGGAGGCAAATTCTCACCTCGCGGTAAGCATCATGAGGAAGAGGCGCGAGCCCGACCGAGAAAAGCCGCACCGAGAAGAACAATTACCTCGCGACAAATCTTGGCGAGGAAGGATCGCGATGTCGGGTCACGAACAAAGACGGAGAGCACGTCGTGCCATTACCTCGCGATGAATCATCGCGACAAGAGATCGCGAAGGAAGGCGGGGAGCTCGTCGCGAGGGAGTCCAGCGATGGCATCTCGCGAGGGAAAGTCAGAGAAGAAAACTCGCGGTGAAGGCGCAAGGATCGGAAAAGCCAAGCATCTTCCGCCGTTTCCTCAACGCATCGGGAAGACAAAATATGATGAGGAGTACGCCCGCTTCAAGGAGATATTCCAGAAAGTTGACATCAATTTACCTCTCTTTGATGCGCTCAGAAAAATGCCCGGATATGTTAAATTTCTCAAAGATGCATTGGCGAATAAGAAGAAGTTGGGGAAATTTGACAAGATCAACCTCTCTGAAGAATGCAGTGCTATCTTGCAAAGAAAGTTGCCACTGAAACAGAAAGACCCGGGGAGCTTCACGTTGGAGTGCGAGATTGCAGAGCACACGTTTCCCAATGTGTTATGTGATTTGGGGCGAGTATCAATCGATGCCCTTATCTCGTGTTTAACGCTTGGGTGGGCAAAATGAAAAAACCTCGATTTCATTAATGATGGTGACAGTCGGTTGCACACCTAAGGGAATAGTTGAAGGCGTGTTGGTAAGAATTAGGGATTTTGTCTTTCATGCGATTTTGTTATTTTAGACATTCTGAATTTAAAATCAACCACTAATCTTGGGTCGGCGTTTCTAGCAGGTGGTGGTGCTTTAATTGGCGTGCGGAAGGTGATCGACTTTTCGTGTCAGCGATGAGGAGCTGAAAATCTCAATATATGATGCCATCAAGCAACACGATAGTTCGAGCATGAAGAGTGTCATTCGATCACCTTGTTGCGCTAGCGAATCTCGAGCTTGGATGTCGACCGATCGGTTGACAAGGGTGCTACAAAGAAGAGATGGACTCGGCATGGAACTCCGAGTGATTCATTCAAGTTTGGGGGAGGCCACTTCCATACTCAGTGGTGGTCTGCGGTCAATGAAAAATATCGAGGCAAGCAGTTTGGGAAGAAGTCTGGCGCAGCAGCGATTGATTGGGTATGAAATGGTCTAGCTAAAGACATTTAAATTTAGCACTTGTTGGGAGGTAACCCAATGTTTTGCTTGTTTTTTCCTTTTTGTTTGTTTTCTTTTTGGTTTTTTTTGGTTTGTTTTTCGTGTTTGGGTTTTGTGTCTGTTTTGGGTTGAGTTGAATGACGAGCAGCCGATGATGAGAATTGTTTTTATTAGAAAATTTGATTGCAACTGTTTTTGTGAGACGAAGCATGTTATGATTATTGTGAGTATTGAGCCTTTGAGAACTTGATCACATTTTTGAAACCTGTGAGACTTGAGCTTTTGGCTGTCATATTTTTGATCTTGTTTCTTTACGTGTGAATAGTTTGAAATAACATGTGTTTCTCTAGAACTTGTTACGGTTCTTTTTAGAGGTTGCATTGATGTGCTTAAAATTATGAGATGATATTAGGCATTCTTTTCTTAGCTTATACATTGTCGAACACTAACTGTTATTTTATTATCCTTTGATGAACCGTTTTAGCCTACCTTATTCTTTCATATAGCCGTGGGTTGGGTTATGTAGTTAGTGTGATTTTGGTTGCTTGAAATTGAGGGTTGAGAAAAGAAAGGAAAGAAAGAAAATAGATAATGAAAGTGATTATTAAAATAGTTGCTTACCCGTATAAGTTCATAAAAAAACACAAGATAAAGTGTATAGCTTGTGTGTGAAAAGAACATAAATGGCTAAATAGCTAGTGCGTTGAGATGAGTATATCACTTATATGATAAGTGTGAGGATCTTAATAGAAAAATGACTTTTGGTGTAGAGATTTGAAATGAATTGTGAAAGTTTGGGAATTGTGTCTTATGTTACTTATGGTGTTTGTCATTATGGGATTATGAGTCATTTAGCCTAAATATATCCTACCTTACCAAAGAGCTACATTATAACCTCTTATCGGACCTTCTTGATCTTAGTTCTTGAGCACATATTTGAGCAATGGAGAATTAGATGATTTCTGACCTATGGTAGATTCCATGTGTTTTAAACTTTGAGAGTATACATCCTCCTTGATACACTTGAGTGTTTGAGATTTCTTATATATATATCCATGTCGTGAGGATTAAAGTTTGAGAAGGCTTGGGCTTATGATTATTATGATGTGTGAGTTTAACGAAGATGTTGTGATTTGATTCATTTGCGTGAATCATTTATTTCTCATTACTTGAGGCTTATTGCTTTTGTCGTTCGACTCTTTGCCTATTGTTGGTCGTCTCTCTTGTTCTAATTTGTTTGAGGACAAACAAAAGGGTAAGTTTTGGGGAGTTGATAAGCCTCATTTTTACATGATTTATAAAGCTATATTCGTTCCATTTCTAAGTGATAAAAGGATTGTTTGAGCTGCATTTGTGATATATTTCAATTGCTTTGAAAGATATTATGTTGTGTGTATTTTGTGTTATTTTAGCACGGGTTTTGATCTTAAAAGGAAGAACACATACGAGCACACACTTAAGCATTTGGATGTAGCTCGCGAGACATGAGCTAGTGGAGAATAAGTCGAGAAGGCCAAATTCACGCCGCGAACCCAGCCGCGATAGTTGATCGCGAGACACCTCGCGCCAGAACTTCATGAGCGACGCATCGCTACCAAAGCTCGCTAGGGAAGATCGCGAAGAAGGCGGACTTGCCTCGCGACCATGCTCGCGACCATGGGCGCGAGGCATTGCTCGCGAGGAATCTGGCGGAGAGCTCGCGACCCGCTATCGCGACCGGCTCGCGATGAGCGTTCATGACGACACGCTCATCGCGACTAGCTATCGCGACCGAAGCTCGCGAGTGGAGAAAGAGTGCTTCCATGGCGTGACACCTAGTTCGTGTATATTTACGAATCGAGTCCGAGATGGAGAAGCTTGCACAATGCGAGAGAACTTAGGATTTATTATAAAAGGAGATAGAGCGGTGGCAAACACCATTCAAGCGAGAACACTTATTTAGCATTGTTTATTTAACACGCTTTCTAGTAGAATACTTTAGTGTGTTTTCATTCCAATTTATAGTTTAGTATTGAAGTTCGAATTTCTTAGGATTGAAGTGCTACATTGTTCTTCGTGGATTCCTACGGTTTTATCTATATATTTCAATTCATGTTATCTTTAATTATTTATTGCTTTGGTTATTTAATTATCGTAGCTAAAGTTCGTATTGATCTAGGGTTTGTATGTCTAACTAGATTTATATAATTAATGCTGATACCGTTTTGCCGTCCATTCATGATTTATGATTCTTGGCTTTAATCTCGTGTATTGGTGTCGGCGATATTGATGCATGCTAGTTATGTGATTGATGTCTTGGCGGAATTAATTGCATAATCGATTTCTTGAATTCATAATGATTTTGCCTTGAGACCAGCGGAGATAGGTGAGTTGTGGGAGGTTAAATCTTTGTGTGCTTTTGGTAATTAGCTTACTTCTCTTGAGACCCGCGGAGATAGAGTTTAGGCTAACCTACTACTATAGGCATCCCGGCGGAAACTATAGTTACATTAGTGATCCTTCATATGAATGTGGATTAAATTGGTAAGCAGTTAATAGGTTAATTGTGTGAATCGGTTAGGTTAAGTACATCCCTAGGATCGAGTCTTTTATATCGGTTTTATTCATATCTTTATTTTCGAGTCTAGTTTTATAATATTATCTCTTGATATTTTGTTGCTGGATAATAATAAAGATTACGTGTTAATTACTTGTTGTGTTCTCAGTCGCGATCCACATGGATCGATATATATACTTGTTGTTTTACTATCATTTATTTGGTAGGAATAATAGCGATCAATGCTTATACTATTCACAAAATTTTTCTTTTCTTGTCTTTGTAATAGAGCTTATAGGGTCTATTCTTTTCTACAGGTACCATACTTTATCTTTTATCCCCACTTTGCATATCAAAACAAATTTTTCTCCCATTTGATTCTCATATCCATCCTCACCTCCTATCATCCGGTTAACAAAGAATAAGGTATAATAAAGGCTCAAAGAAGGCGACAAATGGTATATATCATTGGGCTAGTGTTTGGATTAATATGTGGTTTAACAAAGATGGCCTTTTATCCTTTCCATATTGAAACACATATTGCAGCCTCAACACGAAAAAGCGGCAAGTTCTAGAAGATAATTACATGCACGATATCTCACAAATAAAGACACTGTAACAAGATGTGTATACAGTGAAGCTCAAGTCTCACGTTTTTAGCAAATGGTTAAAAACAACAAGCTAAGCAATCTCAAGTTATCCATGCGTCATTTTCTTCGTTCCATGCGTCACGGTGTTAGATTATGTGTTTTCTGTAGCTAATCGGTCGTAATAAATCGGACGGAAAACACATAATCTAACGACGGATCTATCCATCGTTAACTAGCGACGGACATATCGTAGCTAATCGGTGCCAATCGCTTGGACGGCCGTTCGAAAGGTCGTCGATTAGCGGCGAAATTTCCGTCACTAATTAAATCGTAAAAATTAATGACGGACCAAAATCGGTCGTTAAGTCTTTCCCAACCAGGCGATCAGCGGCGACATCGTCCGTCGCGGATCCGTCGCTAAACGATTTTAACGACGGATCCGGCATGATCTGCGACGGAATTTTCCGTCGCTATTCGCCTGTATTTTGTAGTGGTATATAAATACATGAACTTATTAATTTAATAATTTTACCACGATTTATTTTTTGACCAAATTGAAGCGACATGACATTAGATATAATGAGTTGATAATGGCGTGAAATAAATTAATAAATAAAATATAAGAGAAACATTTACACTTGGTAAAACACGCATATTGACTCATTAACACACACAAAACACATACACTTCACGAGAAAGAAGAAAAAAATAAAGTAATATAACACAAACACACAAAGCGAAGAGAACACTTCAAATCTTAGACCATGCCATTTGTAAATGGGTAAATGACGAACAAGTAGGCTACTATAAATGTCTTTTCTTCTTCACATCTGAACTTTAAGTTTTCATATCGTTGTCAACTCATCATATCTAATGCCATATCGGTTTCAATTTGACGAGAAAGAAAAATTGTGGTAATGTATTTGTATACTCCTTTTAAAGCTCGTATGCAAAACCAAAATCGATAAAAGTTTGTGTATTTATATACTCCTTTTAAAGTTTGTGTGCAAAATCAAAATCACATCAAAGTTTGTATATTTATATGCCAATAACCTTTTTTAAAATCATGAATTATCGATTTGTATCGATTGTGCTCCTCGTTTTTGTTTTTGTTTTTGCTTCAAAAATTGATGTGGCTTGTTTGATTGCCCTTTGTATATTTAACTTTTAAAAAAACTTACATGGCCCCAAACACCGTCACGGATTATTAAAATACATTGTGGCAATCCGACGAGCAACTTCAATTTTCTAGAGCGAAAAATGAATATGGGGCACAATTCATACAAAATTGATAGTTCGGGTTTAAAATAAAATTCGATAGTTTGGGATATAATTAATAGTGCCAAAATAGTTTGGGATTTAAAGTGATATTTGTTCAAATATAATTATATCATACATTAATTTATTAATAGACTAAACTCGTAGTTCCATTTTACCATAAATTAATAGACTAAATTATCATAATTCCACCCACCTACCATATTTATACTCCTTCCGTACCTCGATTTTTTCACGAGAATCTTCTCTATGAGTTTTAATAAAAGCTGTTAGAGTGTATTGTGAGTGAAGTAAGAGTCTCGCATTAGCATAGTGTTAATTAAATTAATGGTGGACCATGAATAGTAAAATATTTAAATAAATAGTATTGTTGAAGATAATAAATACGGATAATGATGGGTCATGAGTGGTAAAAAGTATGAATAAATGATGTTACTGAGAGTAATAAGTATGGAGTATTTTGTAGGATGATTTTCATAAATGGAATAGGAAAAAATTTGAAGAACGTACCAAAAAAGAAAAATATTAAGAAAAATGGGGACAAAGGGAGTATTTTTACAAATAATTTAATCAAATATAATATTAATACATTTTATGATACAAGATATCTCAATCAAACATATCAAACCTTATCACAAACAAGTCTAAAGTATCGATATATCACCAAAAATATTCATAATTTACCAGCGGTAATATCTATCGCTATATCTAAAATATTTTAGTCATTTGGTATTCTTGTGAAACGAGGTTGTTAGTAAAATATCTTGTGAACTTGAGAGAAAATGGCCATTGGCAAGTCTTGTCGGGTAAGCAGATAATATATGTAGAAATGAGGAAGCGGTTTCGGTTATCGGTTAATCGAACCGAACAGCATGCCATGTTCGGTTAACGTATACCGCATATTCGGTTTATGGTTCGGTTTGTGGTATAATATTTTAATTTTTTCGGTTTTCGGTTGACCGATAACGACGATTATTAACCTAAAAACCGAAAATCTTTTCTATTTTATTATTTATTTTAATTTTTATAAATCTATAAAAACTAATTACTAATATTAATTAAATTTAAACCTATTACTCTAATGTATCAAATTATCAAATTACTCTAATGTATCAAATTATCATTGCATGAACATGATAGTTTGTTGATGGATTGATGTTGATTGCTTTGATTTATTTTGAATTATTGATGGATATTGGATGAATTTTTTTATGGACATTAAAATTTGAAAAGTTTACACATCTGATTGCAAAGCTGTATCATATTACATGTCGTTTCTTATAAATTTATGTAATCTCCAAGCAATTTTTCGGTTAACCGAAAACCGAATCGCACTAACCGATGCGGTTTTGGTTAACCGAACTTAATAAACGGTTCGGTTTTGGTTATTAAATTTATGAAAATTTCGGTTCGGTTAGCGAAAAATTCAAGGTTAACGAACCCGAACCGCTTTCCCACCCCTAAATATATGATAGGAGGATGAAATTATAGTAGTTTAGTCTACTAACAAATTAATATATAGTAAAATTATATTTTGTATTCTTCCACCTAGGAGGTGGTATACATGAACCCATAAATTTGTATAATATATACGGGACTAGGGATGTCAACGGGTGGTCTTTACCCTGACCGATCCGAATCGTTCAAAGCCCATTAAATTTTAAAACAACGGTTCGGTTCGGTTCGATTCGATTCGAGCAGCTTGGACCGGACGGTCAAGACCCGACCCGTTTGTTCGGTTCGGTCCGACCGGTCAATATTTTTTTTCCTTAAAGCGAAAACAAATTTACATGTGCATGTGCATATAGAAAAAGCGAGAATCGATTTTCGATATTGAGTTTGAGCGAAACTTCGGTCTCTATAATCGGAGATGATGTCTCGGTTTGTTCTTGGATCCACTTTTGGGATGCCATTTCATGTACTTCACGTTATATAGTGGTTTTTGGTGTGTGTGTGTTGAGGCTGCTAGGCCCAACCGAGCAAGATGCCTCATGAGCTTGCATGTGTTCACACTCCCAATCCCTGTGCCCCACGGTCTCACCGCACAAGGGTACTCTTTCCCCAGTCATGGGGTTTTAATGAGGCCAGCCATTCTTCGTCACTAAGGGGTTCGTTGATGTGGTTTTGTGTCTTTACTGCTTTACTAGATTGGCGAGTCGCTCTTTGGCTTATATGTTTTGGTATTGGAGTTTTATCCCCCACCGCTTTTCTTGGAAATTAAGTTGTATCCCCTCGGTATGCACGAGTTAAGTTTGTAACTTGTCTTTGCCCGTTTATGTTATTTAGATTCGTTTTGACCAAAAAAAAAAAAAAGATCACAAATTTATTGTGTGTGTGTGTTGGCCTAGTGGTAGAGTGGTTAATGCAGGGCAAAGGTCTCGAGTTCGAGTCCACCGTGTGTGACCTTTAAAATTTCGTATTAAATTACCAAAAAAAAAAAGTTCACAAATTTATTAGTGAATAATATTATAGCATATATATAATTTAGAAATTAATGAAGTAAATATACAAATTGGGACGCTCGAAGAAAGAAACCAGCATTTACTCTTCTAGCATTAGGTAAAAGTGCTGCAAAGTCGTCACAGTGTAACAAAGCTGCTAATCCACCAGCTGAAGCACCGGTGAGTAGAGCCGGTATATTTATTTCGTTAACACTACATTAATTGATTATGTAAATATAGAATAATAAATCGGAAAAATATATCATTTTTGTCGAACATTTATTTATTAATATATAACTGAGTGATCAAAGATTAATCGCAAGAACTTAAAATAAGCATACATTAGCTGCGTTTTGCATTTTGCTAGCATGTCTTCCATTACAGCACCAAAAATCTTTGACCCTCTTAAGTTGGAAGTTGTATTCCTTAGCATCCTGAATATAAAAGGAATATATATTTATAATATTACATTATATATATATATATATATATATATATATATATATGTGTGTGTGTGTGTGTGAGAGAGAGAGAGAGAATATAAACACAATGTCTTAGAATTTTCATTGATAAATATATAAGAAGTGGGGACTTAGTCGAAGACTTACTGGGCTGACTACTACGGTTTCTCCAAGAAAACACCATCACAGTAATGGACATAAACTTTATTCCAATAGTAAAATCTGAAATTAACAGGAAATTATTTATTGAATTGCCAAGGAGTATATCTAACGGAGACGGGAGAATAAGGGAATGAGTAACTACGCTTTCTGAGTAAGGATTTGGGGTAATTAAGATCCAATGGGTGCCGGTTAGAAATAGGTAATACCGATCCGGATCCATAATTTAATGGTCCGGATCCGGTCCGTTTAGTATTTATTGGGCGATTCCATAACCGAACCAATACTAAATTACTTGGTTACAGTCGGGTAAAATCAGTCGTTGACACCCCTATATAGGACCTTTATTGTATAAATAATCTTGTATTTTAAAGTAAACAAGATATTAAGGTCATATTTATATTATAAACCATTATTACTCATATCACTTTTTTTATATTCTATTTTTATATCTTTTTTATTCTTATGATTGATGTCAATACTTAGAAGAAACAAATTGAACTTAATCTATACTAAATAAAAGTGCATTATTTACCAAATATTAATTTATCAATAATATTCCTATTATATATTTAATTTTAATGATAATTATATTAAATATCATACTATAAATTTAAAAAAAATATTCATTTATTGGATATATATTAAAATACTAAAAGAATATGTTAATTCATTAGATATACATCAAAAAACTATCTGACTTCTTCCATCGCTACATTAAAAATCTATCTGCAGTTTTATGCGAAACATGAGAAGAATACTACATGTTTCAAATTTTTCGATGTTACTTACTATATAGAAATTTTCTTACAATTGTTCAACTCTAATAATTGATTATGTGAAGTTCATGGACCGTGTCCAATACACACACTCTCTGCTAGTAACATATAAAAATGGACTAATTGTTCTTTAAAGCTAGGCAAAACTTTGATCCCATAGACTCCATTTCCAAAAAATTACAAAAATAGCTTGAACTTTGTTCTAGTGTTTACTTTATGACCCAAGAAAAAAAACTTAGTGATGAAAAGTTGATCCAGACTGTCGGAGTCTGAGGTGGATTTATAGTCATTTTGTATAGTCCCTCGTTATAAACAAGGCCCATAGATATTGTTCAAACAATTAAAACATACGTACTATAAACTATAAACATGTTCAATGTCTTTTCAACTTTATATCTTTCTTAATTTTCCTATAGCTCGGGTGTTCGAATAATAATAATAATAATAATAATAATAATAATAATAATAATAATAAAAGTCCCCTTTGATTAATATTATATACATCCAAGATTGATTTATAAGTTGACACTTTCAAAGGCCACACCTATACGCGACTCATAAAGAAACCTAAAACCTTGTATTCTTACAAAATGACCTCATCATTCAAATTCCTCTGTAGCTTTCAGATATAACCCTCATCGCATCACTAAGATTTGGTCATCAGATTCAAGCATGCAAATTTACAAAAGTACCCCTCCCAACACCACTAGCCGGCCTCTCTTCTCAACATTCTTTATTTATATATAAGCATAGATAAATCTAGCCATATTAGAATCATACATATATAGCTCCAAGTCTCGCTCGATCCAATCAAGAATAAAATGGCCAAAGCCAAAAGTCCAAAACTCCACCTCTCTCTCCTCAGATCTCTCCAAATCTGTCGCCCCAAAAACCCTCGTTCAATGATCAAAAGCCCTCCACCTCCATACATGCTCTCCCCTCTCAACTCCAAAACATTCGACATTTCCTTCCCGGGCACTCCCATCCCCCCACCATCCACGCCATCCTCGAAGGTTGCCCCACTCGACTGCGGATTTTCCTCGTCACTAAAAATGCTCGACTCCGACCACGACGACCCGGATTGGAGGCTCCCGTCTTCAAGAAACGACATGACGACAAAACACAAAGACGCAAAGCAGAAACAAAATCTTGCATCAGAACTAGAACTTCAGGAGACAGCTACGAGACCGATAGCTTCTTCTCTTCAAACGAAGACGGCAAGAAAGAGGGAAGGCGAAGCATAAGCCGCGGAGATTCAAGCGTTATGGATCCAAGGAATGGAAGGAAGGAGAGGAGGGTAGTGAGAGGAAGCCGATGTTGGGGAGGTTGGCGCCATGCATGTTGTCGGATGGGGAAATGGAGCAGAGCTTCGTGGTGGTGAAGAAGTCTGTTGATCCCTACGAGGATTTCAAGAAGTCGATGTCGGAGATGATTGTGGCGAAGCAGATCTTTGAGCCGAAAGAGCTGGGGCAGCTCTTGATGAGCTTCCTCTCCCTCAATTCGAGACTGCATCACAAAGTTATCATAGAGGCTTTTACACAGATTTTGAAGGAAGTCTTTTCTGGATGATGATTATTTGATTTTTTATTGTTTGATTGACATGTTTAATTTGCGTGGAGTTAATTGTTGTATAATTATCTGTTATTGAAGTTATAATATGCTCTTCTTCTGCAACACAATTTAAGATATGAAATAGGTGAAGATGTGCAAATTCTGTGTTCCATATTTTTTTGTGTGTCACTATACGTATTTCACTTTTATATTTATTATTTTAATTATATTTTTTTTAGAAATAAAATTTATTATAATATTATGAATCATATTTAACTTTCATTTCAAAAAAATTAAGTTAAAATAATTATATACTCTAACTTTGGATTTATGAACTCTAATATTGAATTACTCTCTACATCCCCAAAATTTGTTCCTAGCTAGTTTTTCTTTTTTGTATGTTTTCCAAATATTGTTCATTTTTCATTTATAGAAACTATTCTAAAAAATATTTCCATATTTATTATGTTAAAAAACATCATTTATTTACACATTTTACCATCTATGACATACCATTATCCCTACTTATTACCCTCGACGATACCACTTATTTATATATTTTACCACTCATAGTCTAACACTAATTAATTTAACACTACACTAATATGAGACCCTTACTTCACTCACAAAACATTCAACAACTAAAGTACACAAAATTGAAATTGAGAAAAAAATAAAAGAAAATTAAAAAGATTAAAAATGAAATATAAAGTGAAACACTAAATTTGTTACACCGAATCTCAAATGGTGAAAACTACATCGCACCAAGCAAGATCATTTAATCAGAAGTGAATTTACTTTAGATAAATACTGCAAATAAAATTTTTTATCTTTATATATTTAAATACAATGTTAATTTACTTGACATAAAATAAAACTGAAAACAATTTTCCTTAAAGTGGTATCTTGCCAAAACATCATTTAAACCGAAAACTAAATGATGTTAGGATCGAAACTATACCTGTAACGACCTACATCATATATAATGCAATCATTAAATGAAAAACAAAAGAAAACAAGAAAATTCAGAAATGGTATTTTCGAAAACTGACTTAGGGTTGTTTGGCTAAGCTTATTTTAGAGAGCAAGAGCTTATATGATGTTTGAAGAGCTTATAAAGGTAATGTCTCAAGTGCTTATAAGTTGTTAAAGTGTTTGGATAATTGATCTTATAAGTTAGAGAAAGAATCATGAGTTAGAGATGAAAATCATAGTTAGAGATAAATAAAATGAGCCCGGCCCGAAAAACCCCTTGGATACCGGGGTTTGGGCATGTTTGGGTTTCAAAATTAAAGGCTGAAAAAAGGGGCTAAAAGCCATGAAAAAAAACCCCGACCTACAGGCTTGGACCAAAAAAGCACAGGGTTTTGGGCTAAAAAGCCCTTCGATTTCTATTAAATATATATATTTATAATATTATTTAATATATATATCTATAATTTTTAATAATATTAATTATGTTTTATATAATTATTTATTTTTATAGTAACAATTTTCTTACTAATTCACATCTTTGGTCGGGAAAATAAATTATGAAAAAAATAATAACCTCATAAATCATTCAAAAAAAATTCTAAGAGAAATGATCTCCAAAAATATATACATTGATGATTAATTATCTTATATTATGTAAAATCTATTTTGAATCCTTGATTATACATTTAATTTATTTTATTCTTTATTTTATGCGTATAAGTAGGATTGATGTTTAATAATATCATTTATCTTTGATTTGTAATTACTATTTTTGTCTCCTTAAATTAAAGAATTAAAATTATACTACATTACAATATCATCGCATGAATACATAAATAGGTCAAGATATACAAGAAGCATTGTCATAAGAATAAGTAAGCTCAAAATATTCTCATCACTAATTCTTTATTTAAGTTAAGTAGTTATGAGATCTTAATTAAGTAATTTTTTTTTAATTTAAAATATTAATTTTATACATTAAAAATTAAAAATTATCTAAAATGCTAGAAAGCCATTGGGGTTGGTTTGAGCTTCATATTTCTAGGTCCGAAAAATTCCGACCCGGCCCAAAAAATTTAAAAGCCCGACGAGCCGGGATCGGGTCGGCCCGACCATTACTTTGTCGACTCTAGTTAGAGATAAAATTGACGAGATGTAAAGTTGATAGTGTATGTATAGCAAATAACGAACTATAATAAGGTTATTTTGGTAAATTTATGATTGCTTATAAATTTATGAAAAAATAAGTTAAGGTTGACCAACTTATTTTTAGGGGAGCTTATAAGTTGTTGACGCTTATTTTCACAGCTTATAAGCTGTTTAAGAGCTTATTTGTCAAACACTTTGCAACAACTTATAAGCTCCTAAACAGCTTATAAGCTGTTTTAAAGAGCTTATAACCTCAGCCAAACACCCTTTTAATCACTAACCGGTTCGATAAATTTAATGTTATAGTCCCTACATTGCATCCCTTTCTAGATAAGAGTATTTGTCAAATTGAAAGAATCATATGTCTCTTGATCGATTGAAATGCTAAATAAGTTAATCCCAATAGTTTGGGATTTCGAAGATTTACCATAATTTGTCACATGTCCTCATCCTAAAAACAAGATGCAATATGGGGGCTGGAGCATCAAACTTACCTAACTGGCACTGTAACTTTCGAGTTCCTTTTTTTTTGGGCAACTTATTTTCAAAAACTACTTTAGTAGTCATCTTGAAAAAGTGGGATCAAATTAGCCGACTGATCAGCCATTGCCCATGGCCGCATTTTAAACGAATACAAAAATGTTTCCTGCTAAAAAACTACTGTAGAATTTGTTCCAAAGTTATCTGCATATAATTTGCCCACAAACTAAAGAATGGGAACATATTACATGTTTTTGGAAAAACTAACAGGATATAGTTAACTACAACAACACGATTATATAGTTTTCACTTTTCAGATCTTGAGAAGCTACCCCCAAGAATACTTTTGGGGTTCTCGGGCGATTTGTAAGGTTTATGAAACTATTAAGGGGATGTTTGGCTAAGCTTTTATTAGAGAGAGCTTATAAGCTTCAAGAGCTTATAAGATGTAATATCTTAAGAGTTTATAAGTTGTTAAAGTGTTTGGATAATTAATCTTATAAGTTAGAGAAAGAATCGTGAGTTAAAGAGACAAAATCATAGTTAGAGAAATTAAATTGACGAGAATCGAAGTTGGTAGTATATATGTAACAAATAACGAACTATAATAAGATTATTTTGGTAAATTCATAATTGCTTATAAGCTTATCCATACTAGCAACTAACTGCCCGTACTGGGAAGTCAAAGCTACTTATCTATAGTCAAAGTTGGTGACAAGTAGTCATAGTTGGCGATACTAAGTCAAAGTTGACTATTTTTACGTCAAACTGAAAGCATCATACTGACTTAGATTCCCAAACTGACAAAAGACGAGAGTCCAGCCTGCTGATAAAAGTCGGAGTAATCTCAACTGGCTCAATCTGAAGTCAATTTACTGATAAAAAATAGAGTCAACACAACTGAAAAACACGAAGACGTTTAAGCTTTGGTGATTAATTAATACTTAGGTTGATATAGATAACCGTGCTAACCTTGGTATGGAAGTTGACTCGCCACACAATCAGAGCATATCTTGCGAAAGATTCTACTATGCCGGAAGATCATTTTAGAATTGCGAGTTACGGTGGGCGATGATGCAGATCCCGACGGCGACATACGAGGATTCAAATTGGAAGAACTCAAATGATAAATAGAAGAATGTGATTGGTGCTCCCTCCAATGATACTATTCATCGTCCCCTCTATAAATACGCTCAAAATCCAACATTTCAAGGTTACTGAAAAGCTGCGTATACGAATATGCTCAAGCATTTAAAACTCAAAGCTCAAGAACATTTAACCAGCAATTTCAAAGAAAGGAGTAAACAATATTATCAGCAAGCCTTAAAAGCTCAAATATATTTATCAGCTCAAGGTTTCTACATACACTGCTTTAAGTCCTATGATACTATTTTGTATATCTCAAGCCTAGAATTCTTGAGTTTGTTGCTTGTAACAACTCAATTTTTAGTTGGAAACCTGTCTACGAAAACTCCAGTTTAAGTAGAAGTTTATGTAAGTAGGTAACGAAGTGTTAGTTGGTGAAAGCTTGGTTATTTTGTGTTGGTTTGTATCTTTGGGCAGCTTTGGTTGAGCTTGTATACAATGATTCCTATTGCATATGTATGTCCTTTTATCTCATATATAAGTTAGATCATACGGTGTGTAGAAGATCACGAAGTCATATGATTGGTCAAACTTAATGAGTTATAAATAGGATCACGGTGAGATAACTTGAGGGCGAGTTGTCGGTATAGGCTGCGGCATAGATAAGAAGTTACTTGATTTGGTTGCTTGTCTATACTGATACGTCTCTTGATGGATCACAGTAAGATGAGTTCTTCTATCTGACCGTTGTGGAGAACTTAGATCTCGGTGACTTTACGTTGATCTAAACATCGATAAGGTTTTAGGTGAGTATGAGTTGCAGACCATCACTTTGGCTTGTCATGGGTGAGGGTTACATAAGATAACCTAATATTCTCCGCATCTTGGGTGGTGGCAGTGCTTGTACCTAGTTGCCTGTATCGAGTCACCGTATCCGTTTAAGATGATGACGTCCCCTTAAGGAGCTCAAAAGGTTTATTGTACTAAATCTTGTAGGTTGAGTGATCTCAAGTATAATAATAAGGTTGAGTGGTACTACTTAAGGAATTAAAGAGATTAATTATTTTAAGTAGTTAGGACACTATAAATAATTAATGGACGTGCGAAATCTTAAATACGGGGATTCGTGAAGTCTAAGTGTAAGTCCTACTCAACTTCGGAAATAAAGGGGTAAGTCAGTATTTATTCTCTAGTGGCATGAATAGACGTTTATGAATTAATTTATGTACTAGGCTGAACATAAGATAATTAATTTATTTGAGGCTCATCTTTATTCCTTGCATTTGATCCACAGGCGGCCCATCTAGGCATGGAACTGCCTCAAATTCGTCCACCTCATAGAATCTCATTGGGATTCTGTTGAGATCCTCTCCATCTGAAAAGATATTATTATATTTATTAGATAAGCAGAGATCCTATCCTAATAGGATTCTAGGGTTACATTATAAATATAAGGTGAGAGAAAATCAGTGTATCCTAATGCAAAAGAGATTTTCGAAAATTATAGTGAGATCATTGTGATTTTTGAAATTTCCAAGTGTGAGGAAGAAGGCAAATTTTTGCAGTACTCTACATAGATTGCTCTCACTCAGCATTAGAGTTTAAGCGAATGGGATACAGTCCAGAAAATCAAAGCACGAGTCTTGATCCTATTATTGGTCCGACAAATTCACAAGTGAACACGAGAAAACACCAACGTGTTGCAATAATTATATAGGTGCATGCTAGGTATATAATCAATGTAAGATGAATTAAACATTCAAGATAGATCATCGGGAAAGGGTTAAAGTCAGATTTCCTTACAATTGGCATCAGAGCCTGGGATCAGTATTTTGGCTCCGTTGGATTAATTCACGTTTGATTATTACGTGTGCAATTAATTAATTGTGGATCTGTCGTTCATCGTGGCTCATTTTATTTTTGTCGGTTCGTTTTCACCAAGAAAATCCGTTGTTAGATTATAATTTATTTTTTGTAAATCTAAATCTAATGCGTAAAGAAGAACGAAGATGAAGAACGAGCGATGGAGTCCGTCGCTCGGTGCGACGGAGGCTGGCGGAAGTAGGATGCAGCCGAGGCGTGCGGGTGGCGGCACGCTAGGCATGCTCGGCGCTCGCGACACGTCGCTCGGCAATTGCGCCTGACTTCAACGATCATCGGTGAACGAGGGTGGGCGGGCACACGTGCTCTTGACGTCGGCGGACCTCGGATGCGAGTTCTCTGTAGTCGGCGAGGCGTGCGGGTGGCCGGGCGAGGTTGGGCGAACGTCGCGATAGGGCGTGCATCTTACGTGCGGATCCGCGTGCGCTCGGCGGCTCACTGGCGATGCTCAACGTCCTCGACAGCGTACGGGCACGCATCGATCGGCAGTGCCTGGGCGACTGATAAACCTCATTTCTGCCTGTTTTATGAGGCTTTTTCCGTTCGTTTTATAATAGATAAGTGGTCATATGAGCTTTCACTTGATATGTTTAAGTTTACCTTGAAAGATATTAATTCGTGTGTATTTCGTGTCGTTTTTACACAGGTTTGGATGTTAAAAAGGTGGATCACTAGAAAGAGGGTTTTCTTCCCTTAAGATCTCGCAACTTTACAGTGTGAAGCAGACTCGCGAGCAAGCTCGCAAAGAAAGACGAAAATTAGATGAGTTACGCCTCGCGACATTTGCTCGCGATAAAGTCTCACGAGCTAAAATCGGTTGTATCACAGTGATCTAAACAAAGATTCTCTGTATCTTGGATGGTGGCAGTGCTTGTATGTCATGCTAGTTACCTGTATCGAGTCACCGTATCCGTTTAGGATGATGACGTCCCCTTAAGGAGCTCAAAAAGTTTATTGTACTAAACCTTGCAGGTTGAGTTATCTCAAGTACAATAATAAGGTTGAGTGGTACTACTTAAGGAATTAAAGTAATTAATTTTTTAAGCGATCGATTCTTTGTAAATAATTAATGGACGTCGATATCTTAAATCGAGGATTCAGTAAGTCTAAGTGCAAGACCAACTCAACTTGGAAATAAAGGGTAAGTCAAGATTTATTCTCTTGTGGCATGAATAAATGTTTATGAATTAATTTATGTTCGGGTGAACATAAGATAATTAATTTATTTGAGGCCCATCTTTATTCCTTGCATTTGATCCACAGTGGCCCGTCCAGGCCTGTAGCTTGGAGAAATTCGTCCACCTCCTCTTAGAGTCCCACTGAGACTACCTTGATCCTCTCTATCTTAAGTGATAAGATTATACTTATTAGATATGTATAAATCCTATCTTGATAGGATTTAGGAATGCATTATAAATATAAGGTGAGAGAAAATCAAGGCTAATGCTCAAGCTAATATTTTCGAGAATCACTATACACATAGTAAAGATTTTCGAAAATCTTGAGAGAAGGAAGAAGGCGTTTTTCTATAGCATTCTCCATAGATTGTCCTCACTCGGCATTGGAGTTTAGGCAAACGGGATACAGTCCAGAAGATCAAAGCACGAGTCTTGATCCTTTCTTCTCAAGCAGTTTGCGGTAAACACGAGAAAATACCTACGTGTTGCAATTAATTATATAGGTGCATGCTAGGCATATAATCAATGTATGGTGAATTAAACATCCAAGATAGATCATCGGGAGAGGGTTAAAATAAGTTTTCCCTTCATGAAGTATGATTTCAACTTTGGATTTGTGGTTTCTCATGTAGTCCCTTTCTAAGAATCGGGCATTAGTGCTAATAACGACCTTCTGATCCTTATGAATATAGAAATAACCACCTTTCATTCTTCTACGATAACCAATAAACAGCCTTGCTTCAGATCTAGCCTCCAACTTGTCAGCTTTCTTGTTCAGCACATGTGCTGGACTGCCCCATATCCTTATATGGCTTAAACAAAGCTTGCGCCCAAACCATAACTCGAAAGGGGTCCTGTTGACTGACTTGAACGGTACTAGATTGAGCAAATATGCCGTTGTTTCTAAGGCATACCCCCAGAACGAAATAGGCAATGTTTCATAACTCATCATAGATCTACCATTTCTAAGAGAGTCATATTTCTTCGCTCTGATACACCATTTTGCTATGGTGTGCCCGGTGTAGTGAGCTCGGAGGTAATCCTACACTGCACCAAATAGTCCATAAACTCGTTACTGAGGTATTCGCCACCGTGATCAGACCGCAGTGACTTGATACTCTTACCTAGCTTCGTCTTCACTTCTGCCTTAAATTCTTTGAATTTCTCAAAGCATTCAGACTTGCGGTGAAGCGGTATACGTATCCGTACCTTAGTGTCGTCGATGAAAGTGACAAAATACCCATACCCTCCACGAGCTTTTGTTGACATTGGTCCACACAGTCAGAATGGATTAGCTCAACACTTCCTTAGCTCTATACCCCTTCGCTTTGAAGGGTCTGGTCGACATCTTTCCTTCTATACAGGATTCGCAGACTGGGAACGGAGTGACTGTAATTTCACCCAACGTTCTATTCTTAGCCACTCTTTGGATCCTATTTAGATTGATGTGACCTAATCTAAGATGCCAAAGAAATATGGTGTCATCTAGCGCAGAAAACTTTCTCTTCTTCAGGTTTGATGTTGATGCAACATAATTAAAGGTATTATGTTTAGCAGAAATAGTATAAAGTGAATTATATAAAGTGCCACCAAAGATAATTTCGTCATTTCTTATGATAGAAGCACCACTATAACAATAACAGAATATCTTTGTATAAATAGTTTGGAAACCGAAATAAGGTTTCACCGAAACTCCGACACATATAAAACGTCTTTTAATACTAAAACTGTTCTATCAAAATATAAAGAAACATCTTCGATCGCAACGGCCTCGACTTTTCCGCGTTGCCCATGGAATCGTTATCTCGCCATCAAACGACTCCCTTGTCCGCAGGAAACCACAGTAAGTGTAACAAACATGATAAGTCGCACCCGTATCTACTACCCATGAATGAGTAGAACAAGTGGTAAACAATGTTTGTTACTAAAGCAAATAAGCGTACCTTGAGCCTTGAGCATGGGGCACTTAGCCTTCCTATGCCCAGTCTCACCGCATTTGAAGCATTTGCCCTTCTCCTTTGGTTTTTTCAAGCCTCCGGTGGCAATCATGTTCTTGCTCTCACTGCTCCCACTGTTTTCCTTGCCTCTACCACCTTTGGTACCCCTTTTTCTTCTCCAACTTTTCAATGGAAAATTTGGGCCCTTAGATGTGCTAGCAAGGGCATGTGCTCCTTTTCCCATGACACCTTCCACGGCCACGAGATCATTTAGCAACTGACTAAGTGTATACTTAGTCTTGCTCATGATCGCGTTCATGAAAAAAATCTCAAAAGACTTGGGCGGTGTGTTGAGGATGTATATCGACCTTAGCCGCGTCGATACCTCGTCCCAACCGATCAAGACTATCCATGAGATGAGTCGTGTGGGAGACATGTTCATGGACGAACTTTCTTCTTCCATCCCACACGAAGATTTCTCTTATTGTGTGGAAGTGGGCATCGATCCGATTGCCCAAACTTACTCTCGAGACTTGATCATATTTCGGTCGCGTCTACCATCGATCGATCTTTGCGGTATGCAAGCCTTTGGACATAGTTGTCATCATATAGCATTTGGCCATATTATTTGACTTATGCCAAAGTCTGCTTGACTCTCGTTACTCATTCGTCGATGCGTCAGTAAGGGCATCGGGGTTGGGAGTAGTGAGAACAAACATGTGTTCTTCTACGATAAGAACATATTCCATGTTTCGTTTCCACTCGATAAAATTTGGACCAGATAGAGGGTTTTGTGCGAGTAATCGGTGTAAGAGACATATCTGAAAAGTAATGTAAACACATAAGCATACGATCGCACATAATTCATAACAATAATATTGTAACCTTATGATAAACAAACTTATCTAACAAACTTATGATAAACAGTTCAAGCAAGCCACGCGTGTGGACGTTTACTCACAATGCGTACCACTTTGTTTAGAGATCAAAGAGTGGAGGTCTTGACATCTTTAATTTTAAAAATTAATATGTCGGGTTTCTTGCTTAGTCTTTTGTTTCCTCCTCTTTGTCAATAACCGATTCTTGAGCTGTGATAATGTGGTAGCATCATTCACATCACTGTCTGAATCCCCATCAGGACTGGGAGCACTATCACTAGATTCAGGTTTTATTGCTCGTAATGTCCTATCAGCCACCACGAAACATGGACTTCCATGTTGCACTTGTTTATTTTCAAACACCGAACCTGAAGGAGGCTTCTCTCTTTTGGCATCTTCACTGCCATATACATCCTTTAAAATCTTGGTTCGAGTCACTGGCCTTCCATTGTCATTGATATTGCAAACTTTTATCACCAAACCACCCCTAGTAGTTTGGATAAAATGCATAACACTGCAATTCCTTAGCTCCATTATTGCGGGAAAAAAATCTGTTTTCTCTTCTATCCTGCACATAAACGGGAGCCGGGAAACTACATCAGAAAACAAATCAAATGAAGCCAATTCAACACCAATTTGAAAAAATCAGCTATAAGTATGATGGTAGAGCAAAATGCGATGTTTTAACAGGACAATAGAAATCTAGTTCCATGTACCTAAAATATTGAAAGCTAGCTTCTTCTTTAGCAAACTTGACACCTAAGTCCAAAAAAAAATGTTTTTATCTTTGAGCAAAGACTTGACATCTAAGTCCAAAAAATAATGTAATAGCGGAAGTACTTATTATGGCCATGGTTGTGACATTAACTAAACTTATATTAAACCAGTTGGAAGAAAAATCGCATAATCAAATTGGGGAAGTCATATGCTTAAGTGACATCTCCTAACACGCACTAGACCCAATTTGGAATAAAAACATTGCAAAATCAAAATAGCAAGCATGGAAGCTCTTTAAAACGTAATTGATTAAATCAAATTCAACAAACCCTAGTAACCAAAACATGCCATCAATTAAAAGCAACAGAAGTGCAAACATCACCCAATCGGAAATTACTAAAATAACCATAAGTTCGACCGCATGACAGTTCAGATCTGGCGCAGAACAATATATAGGCTTCTCAATTTAGATGCGTATAACCCAACGGAATGAGTAATCTTAAATTGACAGACACAAACGAAAGGATAAGCAGATCTCGTACAGATGAGTGTACCTGAGGTGACCTGACTCTGAACCTGCAACAGTCGCGCAGAGAGAGAGAAGGGGAGAGAGGCTAGTGAAATGGAGTGTGGCGGAGATACAAGTAAATTCGCGACAAAACTTGGCGGGAAGTAAGTATCTTTTGGATCTTGTTTATATACACATTTCGAAAATTAAGACTGCCTATATCCGGCGTAAAATTAACTACACCCCATACCCAAACCTATTAAAAATTATATTTTTGTTCAAAAGCAACAAAATTTGCGAGAACAAAGCAATCAAACCATGTAGAAATTTGCAGGCGTCTCTTACCATGGAATCGATTCCTTTTTTTCGTGCTAACATTAACGCCTCTTGACAACCCATTCCATTAACGTCTTCACGCATTCACAAACATTTCAGATTTTCTTCTTCAAAAATTTGAAACACTCTTGTAATTCGATTTTCGATTTCTCGTTCCGTTCCGGTGAATTTCGATTTCTATTTACATTCCCATTCCGTGAATTTGAAAGATAAAAGAGACAAGTGAAGAACAAGAGGTAATTCTCTCATTTTAGGCAAAATCATACATGTTTATTGTTGTTTCATAAAAATTGAAGTTTTCGATTCGGATAATTGAATTAATTTCTTATTTTGATCGACCAATTGAAGTTTCCGATCGAGGAAACTTCTTTCCGATCGGCCATCGAGAAAACCTTCTCGATCGGAAACTTGTTGGTCGACGAAACAACAAATTAATTCAATTTCTTGAATTAATTGTTGTTTCGATCGACCAATTAATTCTCGGTTGAGGAAAACTTCTCGATCGACCAGAAAAACTTTCATCGAATCGAAACATTATTTTTTCAATTCATATCAATTTAATTTTAATTTAATTTTCTAATAATTAGTTATTAATTGAATTTTGTAATAATGCGGGAACCATATTTTACGATTATTTTCAAGTAACGGTAATGATATGTCGGACTTACGGTATGTTTTCGTGTATATTATTTTGAAACAATATAATTATGCGATTTTAATATGTTTACTAGTATATATATTTTGTAATTGAGATATTTTTCGAGCTTACGGTATGTATATTTTGGATAAATGTTGCTAAATGTGATTGAATAATATGATTGAATATGAGTAGTTAATATTTCGAACAATATGATTGAATATGAGTAGTTAATATTTACCGATATGGCGTTGAATTATGTTATTGAATAAATAGTGTTTATGGCTTGTATGTTTTCGATTGAATGAGATATTTGTTTTGGCAGAAATAATGTGATTGAATAAATAGTGTTTATGGTTTAGAATGGTTAAATTGTATTACTTAATTATGGCGAGTGTTTTGATCGGTGATTTGTAGAGATTGATTTCTAATTATTTGTGATATTTGTATGATAGGATGTTTATTAATGCGAATTATAGACAAATGAAATAATTATTGTAGTAGTTTGTTGGTTTGTTGTATGTTGTGTAATATGTGGCATTGATATAATTGTAGGTCGATCCTGTTTTTTTGAGGCCTACTACAATAAATGTTGTGGCGGATGTAAAGACTTATTTTAGGACTGATTATTTTAAGTATATTAAGAATGTCTTGTTAGATAAGGACGGCGAACAGTTGGTAGATATGTTTAGTGGGGGTTGCTTTGGTCATCTGATTGATTGGATTCCCGGGCCTAAGTCTAGTTTATCTTTGCACCATATAGTCTCTCGTCAGATAGAACCTACGCAATCGGAGATGTATTTTTTCATCAATGGAAGATATATATGTTTTTCCATTAGAGATTATGCTCTAGTCACCGGCCGCAATTTGGGTCATCATCATTTGATCCCACACAAGACTACGACTTGAGCGACGTTGAGGTCTATAGCCTTTTTATGGGGCACACATTACATTACGTAATCTAGTAGATAGATTTTGTAGTAGTGATTTTAGTGATGATGTAGATCTTCGTCACTATTTACGTGTGGCCCACGTTATTATCCTCTATGGATTCGTATTTGGAGTGCGATACGGGAAGATAATAGGCGATTGGGTTTGGGCATTGGTTGACGATCTGGGCGTTTTGCCGATTTCGTGGGGCATCTGATTACGAGATATTGAGATATTATCGACGCAAAGATGTCGACCTAATGCTCAATACCACTTTTATGGACGATCTGGGCCTATATGCTTGGTCACTCGAGATCATACCGAGCTTGGGAAGTATAGTGGGACGTCATCAATCCCACGTGTCAAAGAGAGTGTTGAGATGGAAGTTCAGTAGGCTCTCACCGCGACTTCTGATCTCTTTTTGAGTAAGAGTCTTGAATTTTATTATAATTTTAAATCATGTATGAGGTATTGTATTTATTAGAATATTAAATAACATCTTTCAATTTATTGTAGGTCGATTATCATCTCACGATGATCGAGCCCGACTCATTCGAGGTTAGCACCGTTCTTGGGTGTCTGTCTCACACCTCTCCACTCGGTGTGAATTTTCGACACCGTCAAATTCTTTGAGGAGGGACGGCAGTTCCCTTCTCGTCGTGGGGTGTCTCGTCCGGTGGATGTGCCTCACGTGACGTCGAGTTCGGGAGGCTACGGTTTGTTGAGGATCACGATCTTCGGGGTCTCCATCGAGCGAGCCTCGAGCGCCGCGCCGAGACCCGGCCGAGAGGACATCGTCGGTTGGGTTCGTTGAGGTTCGATTGTTGATGAGCTGCGGCCCATATGTGGATAGCCGTCCATCCGTTGAGAGGCGGGATACGGGAAGACATACCGGGAGGCGGCTTCATCGGCGGTGGTGGTGAGCACCAGGCGTCTTAGTTCCGTCGATCGTCGTTGGATCCGAGAATCTATCAAGGAATCTGTCCGGGAGAGTGAGGGCAGCGCAAAGGCAACGCATCGAGATGTCTATCGAGACAAATTTATTCAAAGATAAAGTGGTTTGAAAACCTCTTAGAAGACTCGATGTGGTTGCACACATAGGGATGATCTGACACACGCACTCATGTCCCACGTCGTCCGGCGGCGACGGCGAGAGGTGAAGATCGAGAGACCACACCACCGCCCGGTCCGGATGTCCCTCGAGGCGGTGGACATATTGAGCCGGTGAGCCAACCTTACATCGGCCAGTGATACCCTCCCACTACTCTCACTGGATCCATGGTACGATCACGGAACTACATCTCATCATTCCATGATGGGGCTGGACCTATTAGTGATCGGCGCCTCGAGAACCTCGTGAGGCGGACTTTCGAACCTATCTTGGGGAACATTTGGAGCAACGGTAACTATTAAGTCTCATATTTGGCGGTTTATAGTATTTCATTATATTTGTTATGTTTTCATTTTCTCTAAACCATATGCTTAAATGTTTGTAGTTGGAAATCCGGAGAGGTGAACAGGCACGGAGACCTTCGGCTGTAATGAGGTCACCATATGTGAATAGCCCGATGCCACGTCCATTATCCGGTGATATATTGATAAATTACCGGCGTTTCTTGAACACAAATAAAGCGATGGTGGTTGTTGAGTCTTGATCGACAAGTCGAGTTGCATTTTTGTTCATATCGAAATGCCGGAGAGGCCTTTGATGTTCGGCATGCGTGCGTTTTTATACTGATATGCTTCGTTTTTAAGTACATCTACTTATATTGATATGTATCCTAAAATAATTTTGCGGTCGTCGATCTATTCATGGTGTATTTGAGGATGAGACTCGATCTGGGATCGGCGTATTGGATGGGATGGATTATCAAAACACAATCATCCTCGATCTTGGTTTTTCGTAAGTCTTTAATACAATCAATATATAGTATATATGTGTAGTATCTCTAATTACTTAATTTTCAATGTTGAATAGATGTTTACGCAAAATTCATGGTCCGAGGTACATGCAACGCTTTAAGTCCTACATTCAAGACCAGCGTGAGGAACGGTGATCATGACCCGTGAGAGCATTGTTATGGCATGGAATCCACCAACGCATTGGATAGCGGTTGTCCTCGGCATGACGGGTTATACATCATGGTTACGTGCCACGCAGTAACCTTATTTAATACATAAATTGCAAAATTGAAATTTTCCTTGTTTATTTTCTCTAAATATTAATTTTATAGATCATCATCCCATGCGTCATCGGCGTTTCGCGATAATGCGCGTGGATATGCACTCTGGTCATTCGTCTTTGTTTGACTCGCGTATTTGTGGATGGACGAGGATCAGTGGATGCGAGGATGATGGACTTGTGTGCTGAATAGATTATTGTGGCGGTTCGATCTTCACTAGATGGTTCGAGGCTAACTCCCACGAGATACCACCATGAAATAATAATGCGATTATTACACGAGCTGCTCTTGAGGTATTTGACGGAAGGCGATTTCGATTATGGTCCATTTGCGTGCATGTTATGGAACATCTTATTTACGGTTCACCGAGCATCGAATTTGATACGTCTAATGTTATACTCCCTCCGTCCCACCCAAGACGGCTCCTTTCTTTTCGGCACAGTTATTTAGGAGAGTGGTATAAAGTGAATAAAGTGATAAAAAGTAGGTAGATCCCACAACTTTTGAAGAGTTATTTATTTCCTAAAAAGGAAACGTACCATCTTGGGTGGGACAGCTCAAAAAGGAAAGCGAGCCATCTTGGGTGGGACGGAGGGAGTAGCATATAGACATAAAGTAGGTGGAAATATATATGAGATATGTGATCCATATAAGAAGCCGAGAGGAAGAGGAAGAGGAAGGCGTCGACTACGTAAATTAGCATGTACTATGTAATGATTTTATTTATTTTATCTCATGTAATAGATTCTTAGTTACATTATCTTATCGACAATGGATTAATTTTAATATGATCTTCAACTTCAATTTCAATTTCAATTCCAATTCCAATTTCAATTCAATTCAATTCAATTCAATTTGATTAAGTTAAAATAATAATAATGTTAATAATATCTTTACATGAATAAGTGCTTTCATTACAATGTCACTCGTCTCTGGATAAGTAAGGACACTTCCGACGCGTATGAGATTCATTACCACACAAGCTACATGTCCGTGGTGCACGACTTCTACTACTCGATCCCACTTCTGTTGGATGACGATATCGACCCACTTTCGGGCGCCCAGCCTGACGGACTCTATTAGGAGGCATAACTGTAATTCCAGCAACATCTGGAGGAACAGTCCAACTAGGCGTGGTGAGCAGATTGATCCGATCTGGTATGCTTGACTAGCTTTGCGAAATGATAGTACTCCCACATAGTTAGATATATGGTGACCTTTATGACTAAAAATTTATATAATCAATTATATGTAAGTGAAATCAATTTGATCAAAAAATTAACATAATTAAACTTAAATTAGTACCATATAGCTGCAACAAAGATGAGAACACGGTATCATATCCATGTCCCACTCCAAACACGCACACGATTGCGTGTTGAGATTCACTCACGAATGTTTTGCTTCGTGCTTGACTTTGAAAGTGGAGTCGATGAGGGCACTACATCGTGTCTGCGTGATAGTTCCATTGATACCATCATCTTCAGCGTTGCTTGAGGTCAATTCAGCCGTACCTCTTTCTTTGCTTCATGTCTCTCGTGAACCATTTTACGTGTCGACGGATTGCCTCAATCATTGAGCAAATTGGCAATCGTTTAGTCCACAATAATCGAGAATTAAATGATTCGGCAATGTTCGATGTCATAAAGCGTAGCGCCTAACGGGCACTGTGATCTAGCCCACGCATGCCAACCTCCACCAACTTGGTATATGTGCCACTACCATCGGCCTTCACGAGACTTTAACATAGCCATCGCTTTTCAAAGTATGCATCTTGAGTACGCATAAGCGGCTTTACTCGAATAACTGCGGATGGTTGCCCAAGCGGGTGATTTTTTCGTGCGGATGGTAGTAGCATAATCCGTGTGTTGCATCGGGGTGAACACACTTGACCGCGTTCATTATCTTGACATGGGCATACGAAACAATCGACATCTCGGATTTGATCCATAAGCGACTTGTAGTCGAGGCGAAACCAAGTCCATGAGACATCATTCTCGATCGGACCAATTTCATAAGCTAATGGAAAAACTTGCTCGTTGCGTCCTTTGTCACGACAGCGAATAATATGCCTTTATTGCGACCCTTCAAGTGCGTCTTGTCCACTACAATCACGGGTCGGAGGCACAATGTGTACGCCTGATCTGCATGAACCGAAGCGACAAAGAGGTGGCGGAACCGACCATCGATCCAATATCCAGTCGGTCATCGAACAGGGATTGCTCATCCGTAACATATGCGAGATAACTCGGTAGTAGCTGAAATGATTCTTCATGTCCACCGTATATCATCTCGATCGCCCTATTACGGGCTCGCATTGCTACACTATATGTAACGTGTACACCGTACTCTCGCTGCAAATCAGTCATAATGGACCTCGGCTTTAGCACTTCACCGTCTTGGCGTATTTTTCGTGATATGTATCTTTGCAATTACGGGCATTAACCTTCCTTACTCCGATATTCACTGGGTTACGTGCGCAAGTATGTATAGCATCAAACTTGCGGACAAACCAAAATCCACCTTAACTGCGATGCACGTAGTAGAAAAGGACACCGATTATAATATCGACATTTGAATGTAATCCTCGCTTTATCGGATCGAGGAATAACAAATTCTACTCGACGTTCCAAATGCCATAACCCCACGGATATCTTCAGTTCACCCTTGATGTCGAAGATGGAACCTTCGCTCAGCTCATTGGGGTCTGGAACCGAGTCGGAGGGCGAGCAAAGAGATTAATTGAAGCATCATGAGGAATAACAGGGACTAGCCAATTGCTCATCTTCTCAACTTCTTCTGGCTCTAGGCCTCCTACGTGCGCTTGCGTGTTACTCGCATAATCGTAGATAGAAGCTTCCCAAATCCACCATCTCGGCGGATCCATCGTCGAACTACTACAAATGAGCCATAGCTACTTCAAAGCGAACTCGCGATCTTCTTCCTCTTCATCCGACTGCTTTTCTTCTTCTTCTTCAACGTAGTCATCATCATCGTCCTCAACAAGTGTATCAGCCCGGTTGCAGCATATGTTGGGAAAGCGAAGTCTGGATGGATCCATGTGTTGCGCCATATATTGAGATGTATCGACATCAAACCAATCGGATGAAGCAAATTATTGTGTAAATGTCTCGTGAGCGATATGTGTTGGGGAGTGTAGTTATATGTTGGCGAGGATGGTATCTCGAGCGAAGGTCTATATAGTTCTTGCTACGATTGGGATGTGTCGGCATCGTGAGTCACATAGACCTACGGTTGGGCATCATGAGCCAATCGAACAAGTTGATCATCATTACTCAAAAGTAATTTTATAATTCTACCACTCAGAGATCTCGATAGATAATGCGGTTGGTAGGTTGTACTCAGCAATTTGTCGACATAATTTGATCAATCATCTCTATGAACTCCGAGATAATTACATTGTCCATTCGAACAAAGACATTTGGTGATACCCCCAAAGTAACATAAAGAAGGATCGATGCCTCCATATCTATGATAATGTTCTTCTATCCGACGTCTATAAAACAACAAGATTACATTAGCGAAATATCTGATCTTAATATGATTTTCTAATGTATAAAACAAATATCTGATCTTAATGTTTACACTAAAATTATCGCTACAATAAGAAAAATAGCAATCTAATCAAAGACTAATTAAATAATTAAAGTCTACTACTATAAATAATTAAAGTCTCTTACAATAAATTAATTAAAGGGACTTATCTAAGCAATTATGACGGCACTTATCTAAATGAATTATCCAATAATTATAAATTAGAAACAATCGAATTATTTAAACAAAATAAACAAAATAATAATAAATCTAAAGATATTTGCTCGAATTTAAACAAAATAATAAAACAAATCTAAATAAAAGGAATTATAAATTTCTCGAATTATCTAACAAAATAATTCTAAAGATAGTATTATAAATTGCTCGAATTATCTAACATAATAATAAATCTAAAGATAGGAATAATAAACAAAATAAACAAAATAATAATAACAAATCTAAATAAAACTAAAGATAGTATTATAAATTGCTCGAATTATCTAAAAAAATAAATCTAAACAAATTTAACGATAATAAATCTAAATAAAACTAACAATAATAAATCTAATATCATAAACAACAATAATTAAAGATTATCTAATTGATTTCATTTAAAATTAATTTAGGGATTATCCTAATTGATTTCATTTAAAATTAAAACAACAACAATAATTAGAAGATTATCCTAATAAATCTAAAATTATCCTAATTGATTTCATTTAAAATTAATTTCTAAAACAAAAATCTCTCTCCGTTGAGCAGGTTTATGTCTCGTCGATATTTCCTTGTTTCCGATCGTAGGAGACATCAATTAATAATTAGTATTAAATTCATTTGATAATTCGAAGATTCCGTTCGAAAATAGGCTCTCTCCTATTAAAAATAGGCTCTCTCCGGTTGACAATTCGAAGATTCGGTCGACCGAATCATATTTCGATTCGATAATCTTGTTTAGGAATGAATTAAAAATTAAATTACAGTTAAAATCCATGATTCCTCTCCGGTTCGATGATTAATAAGCGAATTACATTACATTCCTCTCTCCGGTCGATGAATAAAAATTAAATTACATTTTAAATTACGCTTAAAAATCAATAATTAATAAGCAATTAATTTAATCCTCTCTCCTGGTCGATGATTCCTTGATTCGGTCGATCGGAATCAAGGAATCATCGACCGAGAGAGAGATTTTAACTGTAATTTAATTTTTAATTCATTTATGCTTTTTTAAAAAAAACCATGATTCGATGATTTAATTATTATTTTTCATATAAAAACCCAAAATCATATAAAACATCTAATTTCATCTAAGCGGATTATATCCAATTATATATACGTAATTATAATTTAATTATCTAAGCGAATTATATCTAATTATATATCGAATTATGCAATAAATTCAAAACACTAAACAAATTATCCAATTAATTTAATTATCTAAGCAATTATATCCAATTATATATACGAATTATGCAATAAATTCAAAACACTAAATGAATTATCCAATTAATTTGATTATCTAAACACAATAATTTATCCATACCAATAAACAATAATAAATCTAAAAAAATTAACAATAATAAATATAAACACAAATTAATATCATAAACAACAATAAATTCAAAACACGTGTAGAAAATAAATAAAAAATTGAATAACTTACTTGTTGAGACATAGCTCTTGGGTTGGATTGAAGAAATAAATTTGAAAATTTTGAATATAAAATCGAAATGAGCGAGCGAAAATTAGAGGAGCGAAGCGAAGAGCAATTTGTTGGATTTGTATTTATTACAATCGATTGTATAAATAGGAGAATTGGTTCAATTATTGGTTTACTTTTACGCATTTATTTGTCTTCTTCAATTTTTACGCAATTTTTACGCATTTATTTGTCTTCTTCATTTTTACGCAATTTTAGTGTATGGTTTTACTTTTAGTAGTACTATTTTGTACATTATTAATTAATCTTGTAAATATGAAGGATAATTTTAATATTAAATATTTCAAAATTAATAAGTTGTGTTATAATTTCAGCATTTCAATATTTTGCAAAATTTCCATCATAGATTACCTGTAAATATTAATTTAAATATCATACATTCAATTTAAATTAATTAGTATTAAATTAATTTGATATATCCTTGTTTCGGTCGAAAAATCGCTGATTCCGGTCGACCCTTTGATGTTTCGATCGACCGGAGACATGAATTAATAATTAGTATTAATTTCATTTCATATATACTTGTTTCGATCGATAATTCCTCTATCCTATTAACCAATTTGTATTCAAAATTTGATTTTAATTTGAATTAATTATAAATTCAAATTCGATCGTTCATCCTCTCTCGGTCGATGATTCCTTGATTCGGTCGGCGAAAACAAGGAATTGTCGAGCGAATTTTGGATTTTATTTGTTAATTAATTTTTGATTCATTTATGTTTTTTATTTAAAAAACATGAATCAATGATTTAATTATTTTTTCTCACACTTTTAACATGATTGATGATATATAAAGTAATTTAACATAATAATATCGAATCTGAAAATAATTTCACAATCATTTATTCATTCACATGTTTGTTATGTTTGGTCGATGTTATGTCGATTTCACACGAAGACCGCATAAGACTCGATGATATATATTAAAAAGCGATTGGGTATACGGTATCAAATTTGAAATATGGTTATAGGTTGTACACACTTTTGTAAAAGTGTGTATTTGTATATATTACCCTATACTTTTTGTGTTCGGTCGGTTTGGTCAAAACTACATGTAGAGCATGGAAACAAAGATTTTTTTAAAGTTCATTATCATCTATCTATCTATTTATCTATACTAGTATTATACCGTGGTATCAAATTTTGTAAAATTTTAGATATATAGGAAATATAATCACAAATATAGAGTATAGAGTAATATCTTAATATACAAAGTATAATATCAAAATAATATACAAATAATCTTACATTATAAATTTTGGAAAACTTCACGGTACACAACATTCGCAATAGGCGTACAATCCTCATCGGCATTCCCACAAATCAAAATTTTAAATCCAGACGATTAGTAACCGCGATCTGACAACATAAAGTTGACCGTGAGTACAAACAGGGTTTTTTAAGTTGACATTGACTTTTATTGATGGTCATTGCATATGACACAACCAATGGAAATTGACGCCGCTGAAATTTGAAAGGCAATCTTACGTCCGAAGGTGTAAGTGATAATCGAGGTATCACAATAATATGTCCAGCAATGTCTCCACTCACTAATCTTCCCTCTAAAACATGGCGACCTAACTCCGTAATAACCAATCTCGTTCCATTACATAAAACCATGGAATGATCTATATTTCTCAAGAGCATGATCGGAGTGCCAACTTTCAAAAATAATTCATGATTAGGCGTACCAGAACATCTCAATCTATTCAAAAACTCAAGCTTATGAATTTCATCCAACAAATGATTACTGGAATCCGATTAGATGCATTTGGCCATTAGATGCATTCAAATTAAGCATATATTGATTAATTGAATCGATTGCATCTAAAGTAGGAGCAAGTATAGCCTGATCTTGCAAGTAAGAAGTAAGATCACCATTGCCATTATATGATGGAAACGTGTGCGACACTATCATCTGCAGAGAATCACTAGAACTATTTAGCATAATATCACTTGGAAGTTTTAATCACATTAAATCCATCTTTTACCTAACCAATAGTTCCATCGCCAATACTTGCAACCCAATTAGAAAATTCTTCCAATTCCTTAGCTTAGTTAGCGCAAAAGCTTCTTTGAAGTCGCATATTTTGGGTTAATCTCAAAACAGTGCAATTTCTCCAAATATAAGAAGAGTTAATTGTAGCATTTACCACTTCTTGTCTAGTACCTTTAGGGATAACTAGTAAGATCTGTCGAAAATCACCGCCAAACACTATAGGTTTTCCTCCAAAAGGCAAATAAAATCCTTCATCAACTACTCGCATCATATTCGCATCGTCTTATCTAAAGCTTCAAAGAAATATTTGTGCATCATAGGCGCCTCATCCCAAATAATAAGATTTGCCTTCATAATAAGTTCTGCAAGTGTACTTCCTTGTCGGATATTGCAAATTGAATCTTCATTAGGATTAATTGGAATTTTAAAACGTGAATGAGCAGTTTTACCACCAGGTAACAATAATGAAGCAATACCACTGGAAGCCACATTCAAAACAATCTCCCATTTACATCGAATCCATGCTGATAATGACTTCCATATAAAAGATTTTCCAGTAACTCTATATCCGTAAACAAAGAAAACTGTACCAATATCAGATTCAACTGAAGTCATTATACTATTGTACACGTGTAACTGCTCGTGATTGAACTTCGAAACTAACTCTACGTGCTCATTCGTCAATTTTCTCTAGCATACAATAACTCATCATCAATCAATTTATTAGAACATGATTCGAAATAATCAGTGGCTGGAAAAGGCATCCTCTCAAACTGACGTAAACTTCTGCCTAAATCAACCAACAACTTCTCAATCTCCACTAAAGTAAAATTTTGAATTTCCTCATCGGTTAACTTTAGATCTGAAACATAGCAGACAAAATTATTTTAACTTTTTTTGTAAAAATATAAAACACAACGCACCTAAGATATATTAATAATTCATACATAAATGTACAAATAACTAATAATAAAACAAACATGGGTGTTGCATCAATGTTCGTTGTCGATACAATATATCATCAGATAATAGTTTCCAACAGCTGCTCCAAACCACATCTGGACGACTTATAGAATCTGACAACAATAATATTACACATAAACTCCTCAAAGTTGTAGCCATAGCGCAATGACTTGCTTCATTTGACCCATTAATATACTCTGTATCATCTTCTAATAATCCCAAAGCATAGCAAGCATCATGAAAGTTTTGATACAACACACCATTTATAGTTCGAATATCCTGAAAGTAAGTAGCACCTCAGACAATGTTGATGAGACCTCTTAAATAATAAGATTCACCAGATTCGTGTGGTACATAATAAATTCGTCCAATAGAATATCCCTTACTCCTCGGAAACCATTTTCTCTTTAACCCATTCCATACAAACTTAATAGGAAACAAAGGATATGTCGGATCCCTAGCTTGGGATATTTTTATTGGCTTCAAACCAACCCAAGAACATACTTTCATTAATAGTTTTTGTTCGACACATCGATCGAAGGATCGATTCGAGAGAAGAAAATTGTGTGCTCGTCGAGAAGATGGAAACTTAGTCTCCACAGCAGTGATTTTCTATCTTGTATATCAAATCGAAATATTCTCAAGCGGCTTCACACGGTGAAATATACCGCAATCATAGTACATATTCACCTCATCTACATTTTCTCAATCCATCTTCTTTAGAAGAATTGTAGAATAGCGTTGTTAACCGATCATGACCTTTATTGATATACTTAAATAAGTACTTAATCGATCTTGGTGATTTCACAACTCAACATTTAAATGTGCTCCATATTTCAAAGAAGATACCTATTATGCGGCACAACAAATTTGTTATCAAGAGAAAAGCCGTTTTTCATAACAACGCAACCGGCCAGCAGGATACCCTTCCAAATCCAGCTTAGTCTTGTCAACATACTTCTTAGGGAAAAAAATTCTACATCGACCATTAGATATGCAAGGAGCATAACTTCTAAGAATTCCACATGGCCCATGAACCATAAAATCTTGCACGACAACATAATAATGAGAATCAGATCCAGTTAGAATTTCGTGAAATCATGTTATCAATATTACTTGCATCAAATCTCCTTATGCCAAAAAAAGCAATATATGAGCATGAGGCAATCCTCCTTTTTTGAAACTCCACATTATATATCACTCCTAAGAATAAATCAATTGTAAACACTCGACACAACTTTAAAATTGGTGACAATTGTAAATAATAAGACAAAATAAATAAAATATACATGATCTCACAACACCAAATATTTCATCATGTCGAATACTTTTAATTAGATGGTCCAGTTTTATTTTAAAAATAAGACAAATAATATCAGGACGATCTTCAGGTTTCAATCTCCTACTCTCAAGATATCTAACAATTTCCGGCCACTTCGGATTTCACGTAAAATGTGAGAAACAAATTAGGATAAGCCACCCACCCACATATCGCCATAGCATCATGATAATTTTGTATCATATATCTAGCATGTAATAACCCGTAAAATAAAATTTTGTTAACAAAGAATTTAATCCAAATTGTTATTTGATCTTTTCCTTTATATTTATAAACGAGAAAATTTATCGATTGATAATCAAATGATAGCGTAATATGATGGGATCCGATAAATCGAATCGCGAATGTATGCAATGACAATCGAGGTAACAATTCCTCGATATCCCAATCGTCATGGACGAGTCACAATCATCGATCCTCGTTCGGACGAAACGATTGATATGTCGCTATCGTAAATTATCTAAAAATTTATAATTTCAAAAAAAGAGTCTCTTTGAGTATAACAACAACTTCAACCATATCTTCTTCCATCTCTCACCTCTGCACACCAGATTCCCCTCTGATTCCCCTCTGCAGCCCACTGCTGCCACACAAGACAACAAAGTTTTCTTCTCACTTTAACTATTTCATTCTCCATCACTTCAACATATACGAGAACTTCTTTTACATTTCCACTCTCAAAATTTCACTCTCAACCTCACAACACTCCAGAGACAAAGAAATAGTTGAAGAACAGTAAGGTAATAATTTCAGTATTTAAAACATTCAACCTGTTTATTTATTTTTTCCAAACAATCAATTGAATTTCCTTTCTTGAAGCAAATCCTCCACTTTCGATTGAGATAGCAGAAGAAGAAAAGAATACCCATAAACCTTACCAAGGTTCTGTCTATCCACCTATTCCACTTACAATTGTTTCATGTTTAGAATTATAAACTTGTTCACTGATACAAACATACACGAACACATAGAGCTGGAAAATTTTAAGATCAAGAACATAGGAATTTAATACAAACGAAACAAAAAAAAATGATTTTAAACCAGCGGCGACGGCAATCAAGCCAGCGGCTTTGCACGCGACGGCGACGCCAAGACTCCTCGACGGCGGCACTCGCTGGGTCTGGACGTCGCGTGGTGGCTGGAACACGGCCGGAGACGACGACACGGCGGCAGTGTTACCAAGAGAGGGAAACGTGCGCTTTGTGCGCGTATAGGTATGTGTCTCGTGTGCGTGAGTAGCAAGAATGAGAGGGAAGGCAGGACGAAGGCCAGTGATGCGACCATGGTGTCGTCGGTCACGATGACTCGCCGAAGACGATGACACGGCGGCGGTCTTACCGACGAAGACGCGTTGTTGGAGAAGGAACGTCGGCGGCGGCGTGGGCACGACGTGTAGGTGTGCGCTGCGTGAGTGGGGAAAGAGAAGGGAGGTGGTCGCGGCTCGCCGACCGGCGATATGGCCGGCTGGAGAGGGCGGCGGCGGCGACTGCGTGTGTGTGTGTGTGGACGGGGCGAGAGGATCGAATTGGGGAAAAGGGGGGACGATAGGGTAGAAAAACTAGGGTAAGTGGGTAGGTTAGTTTCTTTTGTTTTGGGCCAAACAGTGTGGGCCGAGATTTATTATCTTTGGGCCTTGTTTTATTTAATGTGGGCTGGAAGTGTTAATAAAATAGTGGGCCTGTTATTTTATTTTTATTAGGGGCTGAACAAGGGGTTGGGCCGAGATTAAAAATAATTAGTTGGGCCGAGAGTAAATTGCCTCACGGGCAATTAAGTGATTAAATAGTTAGCCCAATTCATGATCTAATAAATAGTGGACGAGAGGATTTATTTGGTAGGTGAAATTATTAGACATGATATAGTTAATGGACCTATTATATTTTGATGGGCTTCCGGAAATGGGCCTCCTAATTAATTGTATTGGACTCATATGATTTAAGTGTTGGGCTTAAGTTATAAATAGAATTGGGCTTTAATTAATTTAAGTTGGGCTACAATTAATTAAATCCTTTGGACTTAAGGAATTATTTAGATCAACTTTAATTAAATAAAGTTGATAAGCACTAATTATTTATAATTAGACATTAATTAATTAAGCTACTTAAGCAATTGATTGATTTAGATGGACCTTAATAATTAATTGAGCTTGACTCAATGAAGTAATTAAGTTACTTAAACTTAATTAATTAGCTTGAGAGGACTTTAATGAATTAAGAGCAATGGGCCTTAATTAATTAATTTAAATAGGTCTTTGACCAATTAAGTCATGTGGAGTTGATCAATTAAAAATAATATTGATAAATGGCTTTTGAATTAATTGAGTGAGAATTTAATTAAATGGATGGACTCTTTAATTAAATTGAAAATGGGCTTAAACTTATTTTTAAAAAATGGGTTAAGTATATAAATGGATAATGGACTTGAATTAATTACTTCTAGAATCCATTAAATTAAATTAAGGATTGAATTAATTCCGTATTAATTAAATAGGAGATTTAATTCTAATAATTAAATTTTGGGGATTTATTTTAGTTAATTAAATAATGATCTAAATATCAACTAATTAAAGTAATTTGATTGATTAATCAAATATTCTTGGACTTTTAAACTAACCCATTTAGTTAACTTTAATTGTGGACTTAATTAATTAAATTGAATATTTAATTAATTTATTTTATTAATTAATGATATTAACTATGCCAAGTAGATGCTTGAGCAATATTAGTAGCTATAACTCGTAAAACGTTTGTTAGATGAAGATTGAATTACGAGAAATATTTATTGTTTGTGTATGAGTTTTCCGTTAGAATATATGGGACGTGTGAGGTGAGAAGCGCGACGAGGAAAGGATGATAACGAATGAGTTATTGGAACTCAAATTCGTTGATACGCATTAACAAGCGGCGAATATTAGTTATGAACTTAGGATTCATAAATTATGCGAAGCGATGTGAAGAAACATCGATCGCGGAGAAGAATCTGCAACGATAAAGTGTCGTCTATCGCTATGACGAGACTAATCGAATAGGCGAAATATAATTGTTAATAGAGTCTTATCGATAACAAAATCCTAAAACCCAATGACTTAAAGGATATCGAGTCGTTAAATATTAGCAATACTTCTCGAAAGAAGCGAATGACATACTAAATTATATCTCTTACGTTGATAAGGTCCAACGTGGGCGTGAGCGAAAACGACAAGGATCACTAGCGAGATACTTGAAGAAGGACAATTCTTGAGGTGGGCTTTCTTGAAACAAAATGATTATGCATAACTCAAGCATGATTTACAAAAGCTTTATGAAATATTATCGCATGAACTGTTATTGACGCCAAATATTTATGTTTTGTTGTGTCCATATCGAGGTTGGTTTGTCCAAATGTGGGACGAGAATTGATTGGTATATCGATGTGGTATGTGAATGAGTTGGTCCACCAGCGTTAAAAAGGGTATCGATCGGATCCGACTTAGTTGAGGACTAACTCGGATTGTGTACACGTGTGATTGTGTGTTAAGGTTAGCTACCTCGACCGGTCCGAATGATTATGTGTAGGTGGCCACCTCCATAGTACTGCGAATGAATGAGCGTATGATTGATGAATAAATTACCAGATATGGAACAACGTGATAAAATAGTAAGGCCTGACACTTTTTGAAAAATGATAAAATATTTGATAGGCATGAGTCTTTAACTAAAATCCTCATGTGCTATTGTGGGCAGTTCAATAACTTTTGATAAAGAAAATATTTTCGGCAATGAGTCCACTGAGTACTTTTGTACTTAGCCCTGCATCTCGTTTTTGATATGCAAGTTGAGCAAGGATCGATGATGGGTGCGAGGTGGTGCAGAGTAGCAGTTGTTTTAATGCTTTATTAGAAAGGGTTCTAGAACCTTGGGCATGCATCGTCATATGCATGTCCACACGTTTATTTGCTGCCTAACTCTGATAATTTTTGATGCTTTGATCATAACTACTTTTATGCCGTATTGAACTGGAGGTTGTACCTCGTCTTGAATTTTGCCACGATTGGGTTATGTTTGAATCTTGAATCCCTTTTGACAAGTCCTTACGTGACTTGAGTGCATGATGAATTGCTTATCCCTTTTAGCCTATCGTTATTGAGTAATTGAATGATTGATTGCCTTGATTAGCTATGTTTATATCCATTGCTTTATCATACCGGTGACGATCTATATGATCCGTACTTTATTGGAAAGTCGGTCGTCACAAAGTGGTATCGAGCAACTTGTTAGCTCTGAACCCTAGAAACCCTTTCCTTGAATTATTAGTTGAAAGTCGAGTCTAGAAAGTATTTATGTTGGACTGCTACTGCACTGCACTCCATCGTTGTCCTGCTCAACGAGGAAAAGGTAACTATCTCAACTAAAAGTCGTTTTGGAATGATGGAAGTATATGAAATGTGAATTGGAAATTTTAATATTTCCTTGTTGGGAAGTTGGGAATATTTTGGAAGGAAGAATATTTTGAAATTGAAAAGTTGTTTTAAATGATTAGTCATTAGCCTGAAAGAAAGTTGCGAACTTAAGACTTGGTAAATGAATAAATGAGAATGCTTGATTATTGCACAATGTGTTGCGATTTGTGTTTATTATTGTATGCGAAGCATGATAGAAGCATGATGCAAATGAGTATGTTTTCCCATGAGAACATAGACTCTTAAGCCGCATGATCCCTTTTGCGCCGAACTTAGTATGAAAATATAAGATATCCCCAATTTAACGAAATACTAAGGAGGAAGAGAACATAGGGATCTTAAGGATCACAATCCGAGCGGATTCGATGATGAGAATCTGACGAGTCTATAACGAAGCAATTGCGTGGCGGGGGATTGCTTGCTATGAGTCCTAACCTCTCGACGCGAGAAAATTCCGAACACCAGCGCGTGTTGCCTCTATCGTGGCATAAGTGAAAAGAATGACCGTATAATGTTAAGGAAGTATAAAAGAAATAACGATTTGTAAGTACATAATGAGAACGGATATGATGTAATGCGATAACGTGAGTAGAAATAAGAAATCCAAAACCCAATAAGATAGGGTGACCTCTTAGCCTTTACCAGAAGGCTAGACACCGATCGTTACTCTACGCTAAGAAACCATACCATCTCTTCCCGGAGACCAAACCAAGAAAGTAATGCCAAAAGGATTTGGGTATGTAAGTCATAGAAATGAAGATTCTATAACCTTCCTTGTATAGATGTTTATTGTGTACGTACCTTCTACTAGATACACCGTTATGTTTACCGTGTCTGACCATAGTGATACTTTCCTTTTCAGATGGTTCGGACCGTGTTCACGACTAGACGCCCTCTGTCCTCTAGGGCCACCCCCGAGGAGGTGATACGTTCGTACTGCTCCTACCAGATGTGCCACGGAGACTACCTTGGCGAGTTTCTGGCGCACTTCACACGCCACTGGGCTGCTGCACATGCCCGGGGTACATCGCACTATGACGGTGTACTCCGCCTGATCATGAGACTGCCATCTGACTGGTAGGGCTACGCCCGGGAGATATCGGCGGACTACATTTACCGACGCCGAGAGAGCTTTGACCTGGAGGCGGACCTGCCTCGCTTTGCTAGCCACTTGAGCTATGTGTTCACGGTGTACGGAGCTGCACCACGTGGACCGTATCTTCCTGCACGGGAATACACATGGCGTGATGAGATTCCGGAATGGCTTCACCCGGAGGTGCCCCGTTTGGCAGCAGATGGGCCTGTGTTCTTGCCTGGCATTGGCAGTGACATGTTTGAGGCCGGACCTTCCTGTCCCCAACAGCTCACATTCCCAGTCCTACCACCAGTAGGATTCCATCCCCAACATTGTCCGCCCCGACCATCACCACCGGTCATGCCATGCCCATATCCATCCCCACCTGTCGGCTCTCCACCAGTCCAGCCGCCGCCACCCCCACAGGCACCTGTGTACCACAATTGTGTGGAGATCGAGGACCCACGTGGCCTAGCTGTAGGCAATGTGAGAGGAGCGTGTACTCGTCTGGCTGCTGCCCCACCCACAGCCACTGCTTTCGAGGAGGTCATGGCCGAGATTCACCGAGACCTAGCGGCTATGGAAGGCGCCAGGTCATTAGGATCCAGGGCCCGTGGCCGTGCCCGACGCGAAGAGAAGACCGGAGGAAGATCCGGAGGAGGATCCCGAGGAAGACCGGAGGAAGATCGGAGGAGGACCCGAGGAAGACTTAGAGGAAGACCCCAAGGCGATCTATCGGTGAGGCGAGATGGAAGGTGGATAGCTCCCAAGCTTCGATCGACTCAGATGCATGGATCGATCTACACCCCGCGACCATAGATCTAGTTCTTAGGACTAGATTGTCTTTTGTCTATATACTTTGTATATTTTTGATGCATCTGAGGCGATGAGTCGTTCCGACATGAACCCCTTTGATGCCCATGGTAGCGTTTGATTTTTATGCCTTGATGACGGTACCAGAGTGATCCGATATTTGTTTTGGGCATCATACTACGTACACAGTATTTTGTAAAGCTTAAAACGCTCTGGAAGTCCTCGTAGAAGCAATTGATGTGATATGATGATAGCTCTTCGAGACCCTTTTGTTTTAATATTGTGTTATGTGGTGTTCGATGTTGTGTTAAAATTTTGCTACTTATATAAATACCAAGTAAATACATATAGATACATTAATCCTGATGGATGGTATAAGACGAGATCAAATTTCGTGTGTTTATGAAGGATAGGATGCCGCCGAGAAGGAGGAATCATGTGATAACACCTGAAAGAGAAGCCACACCACAACCACCACCACCACCACCGGCCAGGCGGATCGAGGAACTGTTCCTCAGACAAAACCCGCCCACCTTCAACGGGATGGGAATCCGTGGGCGAGCGTGGATTCGCTGCGGGCGAATCTTGATTCCTCCTTCGCACGTCTCGGAACGCTTATCATGCGTTGCCTTCGGATGAGTTGCCGCCGACTTACGGTGGGAGGCGAAGAGGAAAACTCTAACAGAGGAAGAACTGGAAGATTTCTCTTGGGAGGAATTCAAGGAGAAAGTGTACGAGAAGTACATTCCTAAGAGTTACCGGAAGAAGAAGGAGCACGAGTTGTACAACTTGCGCCAAGGGAAGACCACGGTCACCGATTACGACCGTGCGTTACGTGAAATATCACGGTATGCATCTCGGTGGTCGACACCGACGAGAAGAGGACCGAGAAATTTGGTGGGACTCGCCATGAGATCGGGGTGTGGTTGGCTGGTCGCGGAGATCGACTTCGTGAGGCCCTCGGTCGAACCTTTGGACATCGAGGTTGCTCTGCACGAAGATAGAGTCGTCACTATGCATCCCCGACTCACCGAGGAGATCGCGGGAAGAGGAAGTGGGAAGGACCCCACCAAGGGAAAGGATCTAACACCGAGGACAACGTGCCATCTGGGCACGGGCAAGGAAATGGACGCACTATGGTACCCGCACCTGGCGGGGGAAACCAGAGGTTCATACGACCCCCTGTGTGCCCAAGGTGTCACAGGAGTCATAAGGGGGCGTGCGCATTCACCAATGATGGATGCTTCAAGTGCGGCCAAAGGGCACTTCTCGAGGCGCCGCAGGATACGCCAAGAGGGAAATGGCCGCCCCAATGTGCCCAACCAAGCCCAACCGGTCCGGGCTATTCAAGCCCAACCGTTCCAACAACAGCCCCCGGTCCAGTACTATCAGCCAAACCGACGGCCATACCAACCACGGCGGCAACGGCAGCAACAGTGGCGGCAACCGCAGCAGCAATACCGCCAGCCTCAACAACAACAACAGCGGCGACAACTACAATACTGATCCTGGCAATGACAATACCGGCAACAACGGCCGCCCGACAGCGAGGGCCTCGCCTCAACCGGAAAGAGACTTCCGCAGAGCGCCAAGGAACCAAGGAAACTTGGCGGTATGGGAATACTCACTCCAAATGCATTATCCTCTTGTTTGATCTTGGCGCCTCGCGTTCCTTTATTCTTTGAAGCATGCGTGAGAACTTAGGATTAGATCCTAAGCGTTGAACAAATTATGAAATTTCTTCCCAGTGGGAGGCATAAGAACGGTAACCCACATATGCTCGAACCCAGAACTTGGACTAGGCTCACTTAAGGTCATGACGATAACCTTCATGTCATACCTATGACGGATGTGGACATTCCTAGGAATGGATTGGTTAGCGAACATAGTGCGACCATCACGTGTAATGAAAGAAAAATTTCTTTCCAACACCCGGAGAGGAATCTCTGAGACTTTCACGGGATCGGCATGGGAGGAGAGTCCCAATTATATCCGCACTACAAGCAAGGGCGTTCTTGAACAAGGCGTGAACCATGCCTACCTCGTCTACCTCCGGAGGAAGATCGAAATGAGAGGAGGATAGAAGGCGTCCGATCGTGAAGGAATATCCCGCGTGTTTCCGGATGAACTATCGGGATTACCGCCAAACCGACGAATCGAGTTCACGATCGACCTCGAACCGAGTTACGCCCGCGTCAAAAGCTCCATACGGATGGCACCAAAGGAGCTTGAGGAATTGAAGATCAGCTGCAAGAACTCTTGGGTTGGGATTCATTAGACCAGTGTGTCTCCATGGGGAGCACTGTCCTTTTCGTGAAAAGAAGGATGGTACATCGAGGATGTGCATAGACTATCGAGAGTTAAACAAGATAACTCTTAAGAATAAGTATCCTTGCCCGAATTGACGATCTGTTTGATCAACTTAAAGGAGCGAGTCTTTCCAAGATAGATCTAAAGTCGGGATATCACCAATTGAGGATTAGACGGAGGATGTACCTAAAGCGGCTTTCCATACAAGGTATGGTCATTTAATTCATCATGATGCCCTTTGGACTTACAAATGCCCAGCGGTATTTATGGATATTATGAGCGGTGTTTCACCCATACTTAGACAAATTAGTCTTAGTGTTCATAGGCGATATCTAATATACTCAAGAATAACCAAGAACACCAAGAACACTTAAGAACGTACTACAAACATTGAAGCAAGAGCAACTCTTCGCCAAGTTTAGCAAGTGTGAGTTTTGGTTAGGCGAAGTGACATTTTTAGGTCACATCGTGTCCGTCGAGGGAATCAAAGTAGACCCCTCGAAGATTGATACAGTTCGAGAATGGGAGTCGCCAAAGAACCCGAATGAAATTCGAGTTTCTTAGGATTAGCCGGCTACTATCGAAGATTTATCGAAGGATTCTCAACGATAGCCCAACCCATGACCCAACTGTTGAGGAAAGGAATCAAGTACACATGGACCGCCGAGTGTGAGGCTAGTTTCGAGATCGAAGGAGTTCTTGACGACGACATGTCTTGGCGATGCCGAGGCGGATAAAGGATACACAATCTACGGATGCTTGAAGAATGGGCTAGGTTGTGTCTTGATGCAAGAAGCGAGGTTATTGCTTACGCTTGAAGGCGATTACGCCACATGAGTTGAACTATCCTCATGACACGGAATTAGCGGTGATCGTACATGCCTTAAAGATATGGAATATCACCTTTATGGAGTTAGATGTGAGATCTATCTTGACCATAAGAGCACGAAATATTTCTTTGAGCGAAAGATCTTAACATGAGGCGTAGATGGTTAGAGCTAGTGAAGATTACGATTGTGGTATCAATTACCACCCGAACAACGCTAATGTTGTAGTCGATGCCTTGAGTCGCAAATCTCACCCTAGTTTGGGATGTCTCCTCGATCATGAGGAAATACTCATAAAGGAATTTGGAAGATGAACATCGAAGTCATAGATCCGTCTCACGATGATGAGGGCTGTATTGCAACATTGATTGCAATCCGGACTTAAGAGTCCGAATCTTAGAAGCTCGGAGGAGAGCAAGCTAGAAGAAATACGACGAAGATCAAGGACAATAACCACAAAATTTCAAAGAAGCAGATAAAGTTTTGTTGTATGGCGGGAGGTGTGTGTTCGAGGCGAGGAGCTTAAGAGCGAAATCATGAAGGAAGCTCATGAGACTTCTTATACCGCAAACCTGACACCAAAATGTACAAGACCTCAAGAAATTTTGGTGGGATGGAATGAGCGGCGTAGCTTCGTTCGTAGAAACGTTGTTTGACGTGCCAACAAGTGAAAGCACTCCACCAACGACCGTATGGAACCTTACAACCGCTAGACATACGGAATGGAAATGGGATGATATAGCCATGGACTTTGTTACGGACTACCCAAATCACGGAGAGGAAATACCGCTATTTGGGTCATCATCGATCGATTGACCAAGGCGCGTATTTCCTACCCATTCGATAACACATGGGTCAAATAGACTAGCACAGTTGTACGTTCGAGAGGTCATACGTCTACATGGAGTTCCAAAGACTATCACGTCTGATCGAGACTCGAAATTTACGTCCAGATTCTGGGTGAGCTTACAAAGGGCGGGGACTCGACTACACTTGATGCCGCGTTCCACCCACGGGCGGACGGTCGGTCAGAGGACCATTCGAATATTGGAAGACATCTTGAGAACCGTTGTCCTCGATAGAGGAAAAGTTGGGAACAAGTGATACCACTTGTGGAATTCGCCTACAATAACGACTACCAGCGACTATTGGAATGGCCCGTCTGAAGCGCTTTACGGAAGGAAATGTCGATCACCGCTTCTTGGGATGAAGTGGGAGAAATGAGAGTATTAGGACGACTACATGGGAGAGATGATTGAGATCGTGCGACGGATCCGCCAGCGGATCAAGGAGGCCCAAGACCGACGAAGTTGTCGCCGACAAGCGTCGTAAAGAACTACATTTTGAGGAGGAGACAAGGTCTTCTTGAAAATTTCTCCATCTAAAGGGATCGTGAGATTCGAATAAAAGGGAAGGCTGCGACCACGTTTCATAGGACCTATGAAGTTGGAGAGAATAGGACCGGTGACTACAGGCTTGCATTGCCGCCAAGTTTTGGAAGCGTGCACAATGTATTTCACGTTTCACAACTAAAGGAAATACATACATGATCGATCGTGTGATACATATGAGATATTGTCCTCGATGACAATATGAGTTATGTAGAAGCGCTACGAAATCTTGGACCGGCGTGCCCACAAGCTAAGGGACAAAGATATACCGTTAGTGAAAGTTCTATGGAGACACCATGGACAAGAAGAAGCAACTTGGGAACTAGAATCGGCTATGAAGAAAATACCCAAATCTCTTCCAAGGTTAGCAAATTTAGGACGAAATTTAATTTAAGGGATGGTATGTAATAACCCGTAAAATAAAATTTTGTTAACAAAGAATTTAATCAAATTGTTATTTGATCTTTTCCTTTATATTTATAAGCGAGAAAATTTATCGATTGATAATCGAATGATAGCGTAATATGATCGGATCCGATAAATCGAATCACGAATGTATGCAATGACAATAGATGTAACAATTCCTCGATATCCCAATCGTCATGGACGAGTCACAATCATCGATCCTCGTTCGGACGAAACGAGTGATATGTCGCTATCGTAAATTATCTGAAAATTTATAATTTCAAAAAAGAGTCTATTTGAGTATAACAACAACTTCAACCATATCTTCTTCCATCTCTCACCTCTGCACTGATTCCCTCGATTCCCTCTGCATTACTAACTGCCACACAAGACAACAAAGTTTTCTTCTCACTTTAACTATTTCATTCTCCATCACTTCACATATCGAGAACTTCTTTTACATTTCCACTCTCAAAATTTCCTCTCAACCTCACAACACTCCGAGAGACAAAGAAATAGTTGAAGAACGATGAGGTAATAATTTGATGTTTAAAACATTCAACTGTTTATTTTATTTTTTTCCAAACAATCAATTGAATTTCCTTTCTTGAAGCAAATCCTCCACTTTCGATTGAGATAGCGAAGAAGAAAAGAATACCCATAAACCTTACCAAGGTTACGTCTATCCACCTATTCCACTTACAATTGTTTCATGTTTAGAATTATAAACTTGTCCTTGATACAAACATCTGCGAACACATAGAGTGGAAAATTTTAAGCTCGAGAACATAGGAATTTAATACAAGCGAAACAAAAAAATGATTTTAAACCAGCGGCGACGAAGAAGCCGGCGACTTTGCACGCCGACAGCGACACCAAGCCTCGACGGCGGCGCTGGCTGGTGCGGGCGTCGCGCGGTGGGCGGAACATGGCGGAGGCGGCGACCGGCAGCGGTGTTACCAGAGAGAAGCGTGCGCTTTGTGCGTATAGGTGTGTGTCTCGTGTGCGTGAGTAGCAAGAATGAGAGGAAGGCTGGGCGAAGGCGGTGATGCGACCATGGTGTCGCCGGTCACGATGACTCACCGGAGACGACGACACGATGGCGGTCTTACCGACGAAGACGCGTTGTTGGAGAAGGAACGTCGGCGGCGGCATGGGCACGACGTGTAGGTGTGCGCTGCGTGAGTGGGGAAAGAGAAGGGAGGTGGTCGCGGCTCGCCGACCGGCGATATGGCGGCGGAGAGAGAGGCGGCGGCGGCTGCTGTGTGTGTGTGTGTGAGGGCGGGCGAGAGGAGGAGGATGCGAATTGGGGAAGGGGGGCGATGGGGTAGAAAAACTAGGGTAAGTGGGTGGGTTTGTTTCTTTTGTTTTGGGCCAAATAGTGTGGTAGAGATTTATTATCTTTGGGCCTTGTTTTATTTAATGTGAAATTTGGAAGTGTTAATAAAATAGTGGGCTGTTATTTTATTTTATTAGAAATTTGAACAAGGGGTTGGGCGAGATTAAAATAATTAGTTGGTAGAGTAAATTGCCTGTTTGGGCAATTAAGTGATTAAATAGTTGGCCAATTCATGATCTAATAAATAGTGGACGAGAGGATTTATTTGGTGAAATTTGAAATTATTGGGCATGATATAGTTAATTTGGACCTATTATATTTTGATGGGCTTCCGGAAATGGGCCTCACTAATTAATTGTATTGGACTCGTATGATTTAAGTGTTGGGCTTAAGTTATAAATAGAATTGGGCTTTAATTAATTTAAGTTGGGCTACAATTAATTAAATCCTTTGGACTTAAGGAATTATTTAGATCAACTTTAATTAAATAAAGTTGATAAGCACTAATTATTTATAATTATACATTAATTAATTAAGCTACTTAAGCTTAATTGATTGATTTATATGGACCTTAATAATTAATTGAGCTAGACTCTAATGAAGTAATTAAGTTACTTAAACTTAATTAATTAGCTTGAGAGGACTTTAATTAATTAAGAGCAATGGGCCTTAATTAATTAATTTAAATAGGTCTTTGACCAGTTAAGTCATGTGGAGTTGATCAATTAAAAATAATATTGATAAATGACTTTTGAATTAATTGAGTGAGAATTTAATTAAATGGATGGACACTTTAATTAAATTGAAAATGAGCTTAGACTTATTTTTAAATAATGGGCTAAGTATATAAATGGATAATGGACTTGAATTAATTACTTCTAGAATCCATTAAATTAAATTAAGGATTGAATTAATTCCGTATTAATTAAATAGGAGATTTAATTCTAATAATTAAATTTTTGGGATTTATTTTAGTTAATTAAATAATGATCTAAATATCAACTAATTAAAGTAATTTGATTGATTAATCAAATGTTCTTGGACTTTTAAACTAACCCATTTAGTTAACTTTAATTGTGGACTTAATTAATTAAATTGAATATTTAATTAATTTATTTGATTAATTAATGATATTAACTATGCAGTAGATGCTTGAGAAATATTAGTAGCTTTAACTCGTAAAACATTTGTTAGATGAAGATTGAATTTAGAAATATTTATTGTTTGTGTATGAGTTTTTCGTTAGAATATATGGGACGTGTGAGGTGAGAAGCGACGAGGAAAGGATGATAACGAATGAGTTATTGGAACTCGAATTCATTGATACGCATTAACAAGCGGCGAATATTAGTTATGAACTTAGGATTCATAAATTATGCGAAGCGGCGTGAAGAAACATCGATCGCGGAGAAGAATGCAGCGATAAAGTGTCGTCTATCGCTATGGCGAGACTAATCGAATAGGCGAAATATAATTGTTAATAGAGTCTTATCGATAACAAAATCCTAAAATCGAGGACTTAAAGGATATCGAGTTCGTTAAATATTAGCAATACTTCTCGAAAAAGCGAATGACATACTAAATTATATCTCTTACGTTGATAAGGTCCGGTGTGGGCGTGAGCAAAACGACAAGGATCACTAGCGGATACTTGAAGGACAATTCTTAAGGTGGGCTTTTCTTGAAACAAAATGATTATGCATAACTCAAGCATGATTTACAAAAGCTTTATGAAATATTATCGCATGAGCTGTTATTGATTGCCAAATATTTATGTTTTGTTGTGTCCATATCGAGGTTGGTTTGTCCAAATGTGGGATGAGAATTGATTGGTATATCGATGTGGTATGTGAATGAGTTGGTCCATAGCGTTAAAAAAGAATAACGATCGGATCCGACTTAGTTGAGAACTAACTTTCGGATTGTGTACACGTGTGTTGTGTGTTAAGGTTAGCTACCTCGGCGGTCCACGGCGACTATGTGTAGTGGCCACCTCATAGTCTTGTGAATGAATGAGCGTATGATTGATGAATAAATTACGGATATGGAACAACGTGATAAAATAGTCGGGCGACACTTTTGGAAAAATGATAAAATATTTGATGGGCATGAGTCTTTAACTAAAATCCTCATGTGCTATTGTGGGCAGTTCAATAACTTTTGATAAAGAAAATATTTTCGCAATGAGTCCGTGAGTACTTTTATACTTAGCCTGCGTCGTTTTTGATATGCGGGTTGAGCAAGATCGATGATGGGTGCGGTGGTGCGAGTAGCGATTGTTTTAATGCTTTATTAGAAAGGGTTCTAGAACCTTGGGCATGCATCGTCATATGCATATCCACACGTTTATTCTTTGCCTAACTCTGATAATTTTTGATGCTTTGATCATGACTACGTTTTTGCCGTATTGAACTTGAGGTTGTACCTCGTACTTAGAATTTTGCCCTGATTGGGTTATGTTTGAATCTTGAATCCCTTTTGACAAGTCATTACGTGACTTGAGTGCATATTAATGCTTATCCCTTTTAGCCTATCGTTATTGAGTAATTGAATGATTGATTGCCTTGATTAGCTATGTTTATATCCATTGCTTTATCATACGGTGACGATCTATATGATCCGTATTTTATTGGAAAGTCGGGTCGTCACATAGCACCACCAGTGAACGATGCTGGTAAAATAACTCGTTTTCCTTGCCTAGCAGGATCATTCTCACCCCTTAACAATGCATCAGTCAAACTTTTATAAACATCACAATGCAATCCTTTTTGGGTACTATGAACATATCGAAGTCGGCCAGCTTAAACCATAGTATAAGCATCGACAACAAACTGCTGAAACAAAAGTTGACAAAATAATAATATAGACAACTGGCCGCATCTGTCGTGCAATTTATAACCAAAATACTCTTTAATACTAATATTTTTTCATGCATAGTCCGATGAACTTCTATTCTTTGTGAATGGGATATCCACTCGAAATCCATCCTCACCATAAGGAAAAATCAATGGATACTGCAATGCAAGATAAGATAGATTAAGCTCGTCAATGCGCTTTAGTTGTCCACTTTCAACTCCAAAATAATATCTCTATTACCCATCGATTCATCTATATCTCCAACCACCAATGCAGCAACTTCCGAAATAGAAGGCAAATTATATGTTCGAGCATCGGTGCATCTCTTACGAAATAATCTTAATTTAAGATCTACTGAGTTATTCTCTGAAATACGTTCCTTCGCCATCCTAAAAACTTTGGCCAAAACATTTTGTTCATCGATCATTTTTTGAAGATCTTAAACAATTTCGGTATGAAGTTTATCAACGGCTTTCATTTCTCTGAAATACAAACAAAATTTTAATCTCTCTCTCTCTCTCTCTCTATATATATATATATATATGTGTGTGTGTGTGTGTGTGTGTGTGTGTGTGATGATATAAAAGAAGTCACTGTTGCAAGAATCTATTGTTGATTTCGCGATTTGAATATCTGATTGAACAAATGTTGGGCGACAACCATCGAATGGCATCAAACTACCAATCAAATGATAATTTTGCCCATGTAGGCGAAATACTGAGGATATTACCTTGATTCATACTATGATCTATCTTTCCATCCATCGATGTAAATCGAACATATTATTATAAGATCGATGTTTTGTAAGTAGTGCTTAGTTTTTGAATCATCACCAAATACCAAATCATATAATACTTTTGGAGGACAAACAATTTTTGGAAGCTCTATCTTTCCTTGAACACAACACAACACAACGAATATTTAGGCTCTCTTGCATTTAGGATTTTCCTAACCTTTCTTTGTACCAAAAATAGGCACATAATAAGAACATGTGTAATTTGGATCACCAATATCCCAATATTACGTAAACGAAAAATAGATATATTTTTAGAAGCTAACATTTGATACTTATATTTATAAATATATTAAAAAATTATATGTATATACTAAGCAAGAATAATAAAAGCACACAACATTAGCATTACATAAAAAAGGCAATTACTAAATATTTACACAAAGAATAACATCACACTAATTAAATATAAAAAACTAAAACTCAAACAGAAAGATAGTTAACGCAATAAATATGGTCGAAAAAAATGATAAATGTAATATAAATAAAGTAAAAATGACCTTCAAGTGGATTTTGGGCCGACCTATCCAAATCAATAGTAGAATAAACACGTGACGATAAAGATAGACCATGATCTTTAATCGATTTAATGTTACCTTGCCCGTCACAAGCAAATTTACTATTATTCGAAATAATATCAGCACTATTCACTTCTGTACCAAGTATTGAAGAAGACAAACTACAATTGACACCTGTAAGTACAAAAATGTCACTTAATTTGGTATGATTTAAAGTAACACTAACATATACAAATGTAAATTACAACTCAAATATAATATAAAATCTCGCATCACGACTTTACCTAATGCTTTTGAAGGTGTTGATTTCAAAGTAGCATCACAATATACTTCCGATACTCCACTATTAACTATTGAATTTGGATTAAGGCGTGCAATCTTTGTATATGTCAATTCTGATATCAAATATTCCACATTATAGACAAAATTTTTAAATACAATATCACTATTTAGTAGAAGCGCAAATCTGTGAATCTCCTAATAATAAGCATCTAATATATATATATGTATGTATATATATATATATGTATGTATGTATTCTAAAATATGTATGATAATTTCTCTTTGGATAGTTATATTTTAAAAGCTAACATTTGATATATATTTATAAATATATCATAAGACATGGCACACCTATCAATACCAATACATACGTATGCACTACAATATATACTTATATTTTTAGAAGCTAATATTTGATACATATATTTATAAATATATTATAACACATGACACACTTAGGAATACCAATCCATACGTATACACAAAATATAATTATATTTTTAGAAGCTAACATTTGATACAATATTTATAAATAGAGTACAACACATGACACACCTATCAATACCAATCTACAAAATATATAATTATGTTTTGGAAAGCTAAAATCACCTACATATATTTATCAATGTATTACAGTACATGGCACACTTATCTATACAACCTACCAATGCATTATTAATGCTCTAAAAAACGCGCCTAATAAGTTGCCGATGCAGATGCCAAAATTTAAATCTGCATTTGACAGTAGATATTGTATTTCAAATTTTGGAGTCATAATGATATCCCAACTACCAAATTAATTAAGTTTGGTTAAGGCATACATATAAATTGAAATGTGTGTTCGGTGTTTAAGGTTTAAATGCCACACTTGTTCCTCTTCACATCATAGCCTTGACCCTCTCCACATGCGTCGTCAAAACCCTATTTCTCTTCCATGAGCTGAAGCTACCCTCTTCCTCCATCTTCACCATGTGTCTTCCAAACTTTTTTTCTTATCCAGAAGCTACCCTCTTCCACCCTCTTCACCATGTGCCATGAAACCTATTTCCTAACCATCGACATCTTTTCTACACCTCAGTAAATCTTTGGCCCTAGTTATTTTTCCTCTGATTATAGATTTGGATAGAATAATCCGGGAAAATGGTGCACAAACCTATTCGAAACACTTACCTTCCATCCAATACTCTACCATTTTCTATCTCGTTTCCTCCGAAATTTCAATTTCCATAAACCGGATCTATGTTTGTACAAAATAAAAACCTCAAAGCTCTTAAATACTAAGCCATTTCATTCGCCTCTGGTTTGAAATCATCTGTGAAACAAAAGTTCGACCATAGATCATGAAAATCGAGCGTTAATACGAAGATGGGGGATGCAAAGGTACATGTTTTTATTTAAGTTTTTAGTAAGATTGAACATCTCTACAATAATACATTTACCTATGAAGCTAATCCTCTAATTTTTCATCTGTACAGAGTTCAAAATTAAAGAAATACCAAATATGTACAAATAAGCTAAGTAGATCGAGCGCACAGTCTTCAGCTTATTCTCATATTTCATATTTTGAACAGAAAATAATTTTGGGGATTTTTGACAGGTTAAAAATAGGAAAGTACTAGCCTTAGCACAGTGATCAGCCTTATCTACAAAGTTTCTAGCAAAATGTATTCTAAAACTCAATTTCTTTCAAGTTTCACAAACAAATTAAGTTTTCAGTCACCGTAGTATTTTGTTAGAAATCCCCATGAAATGTATCGACTATCACAACCGTGACAACAAATAAGTATTTTTACATATTTAATGAGTTTTAGTCTTCAAAATATTTCGCACTTTGTCATACTAATCAATTATGTGTTCAATTACATATGAACATTATCACTTGGAAGAAAGACTGAAGATAAGAAAATGTCGAATAAAATTGGAATGCAAAAAAAGGTAAATGTTCTAACAATTCTTCAGCATTCAACGTGACATTAATAATTCAGAACATGACATCATATTTAGGAAATTAATAATTTTGTCAAATTAATAGAGCATACATGTATAATAATGCTCCTTAGATCGTTTCCTAGTGAGTTTGCATGATTTTGTAAGTTTCTTCATCTTCTAAAATCTGTAAATAAAAATAATGCTCTGGATGATGATGTGTTCACAAATATTATACCAAATTTTTGATAAAGAATAAACAAATTAAGGGTAATAATATATAAAAAAACTAAAACCAATGACTATCCCCATCTTCCTTCTCGAAATTCCAGTCTCTGCAACCAACTTCACTTTGAAATAGAAAAAATGGGATTTTCAACTTCTTAAGACTAAAAATCTTCAAACACGCGAAATGAATATGAAGTTAGGATTTATAGAAGACCAAAATGTAACAACCTGTTGAGTATTAACCTAAAAACCCGACTGTATCAGAAATAGTATGATCATTCTTTCACAGTTGCAGAGATGAAAGGCCCTTAACAGTATTAACAATAGCACTATGGTTCTTCAGCTAATAACCAACAATCATTTGATTTTTTATTATATCAATTTTTTATAATTTAAATACAATAACATTACAGATCAGTTTAAGTTGAAAAAATAATTATGTTTCTGTTTTGGTCTAAAAAGTAACTATATTTTTTTATAAAAATAGTTTGAGGGAAATATACATACAAATTGTACTGTATATTGAAGCACACCTACAACCTTTAGTTGTCATTAAAAAGATCTATCAACGTAAAAAATCAATATAAATCATTTTAAGACATAAATGATGTACAAAATATTAAGTAAAAGAATATTTAGTATTTTCCATCTCCAAAATAATAAATTATTTCATTATAAGCAAACAAACGCATAACAAAATATTATAAATTTTTGGTTTGAAAAAATTCGATTTAGAAAAGCTTTCATTCCAAATTAGGTATTTAAAAAATGCTTTCAAATTTACTATTTGACTTTAGGCCAGTGGTTTTGCAATTGGCAATAATGCATGATAATCATAGAACTTTGAATCATTGATTATTTAAAATAACTTTTAATTTAATTATTTTATATCTATAAAAGTATTTATATTTCTCATAAATATATGAATTATTGGTCAGTAGAAATTGATTTTTTTTATTTTACGTATTTAAATGATTTTTCTAAATAAAATTTGTTACATACTTATGTAAAATAATTATTACGAATACTATGAATACAATTTTCTTACTATAAAAAGCTAATGATAGTCTTGAAAGTTTAAGAAAGTGTAATATCCATCACACTACATACATTAATATCAATACCAAAATACATTCATGGTCATCTTAATTCATTGGCTGGTAATTAAATTATGCAAATTCTATTTTGCATCTACATAGCAGTCAAGTTCCCAAATATTACATAGGTGGTCAAAATAAAAACATGAATAGTAATTCATTAAGATGACCTAAACTCAACATAGTACTCTCTATATATATATATAAACTATGACGATCACTCTTTCTCTATCTTCACAACAACCACCTTCTTCTTCTCTTGTGCGAAAACCCTTCAAACTCGGTATCGATTTTCCTCTTCACGGAAGCATCATAAATCTGACCACATTCTCCCCCCAACTCGTTCTCAGCACCGGTGAGAGGCTATTGTTGCCTTATGAGAATCCTGAAATTTTAAACAAAATGTTGAATTGTTGAATATTATAACAAAAAATAAATAACCAATGCAGTAGACTAATTCACATGTTTATAATCAGAAAGATGTGTCAAGTCTGTGATTGAAGACAAAGTCTCACACTGCTCCATATAAACCTTTTGAGAAGACTCAGCCATAAAGTCCACAAATTCTTCAGTCTTAGAGCCCTTTCTTAAAAACGAATTCATTATATTTGGCTTGTTGCAGATTTTTACAACAGTATAAGACTTATCTTTAAAATTGCACAAATCAACTCTAAGTTGCAGCTTAAACAGAATGGTGTTCCCTATAAGTAAAGATTTTATTTGTTCGGGAATAATCTCAAAATGACCAATCTGTAACAGTAAACATATTAATAAATTAGCTTTATATAACATGAATAATAAAATATAATTTCTAACTCTACACTGAAATAATGACCTCATTCACATTCAATTGTATCTCTGCAGCCCTCTTTCCAGGTAGAATGATACATTCCTTGTCCCAAACCAACAATGACACATTATTGGTAGCATCAACCACGCTTAGAATTATCATGTACCTGCTTATTAATTTATAAGTTAACAAAACAGAATTGAAATCAAAGAATAATACTTTGTAATATAGGACATAAAACCTTTGATTGGCTTTGCCCTCAACTTTATTGTAGTTCCCACAAAAAAACCGATTGCTCAACTTAGCCACTTTCCTAATATACTTTATACATGCCATATAACACCAATTCATAGTGCAATCCACACTCTCGACTTATAACGACCTAGCTTCGGTTTGTGACCACAGACTAACACGAGTCTTTTCGGTGTGCTTTGTCCTCACTCGCACTCACGAGAAAACTTCTGAGGGGTCACCCATCCATAATTGCTCCAAGCGAGCATGCTTAACTTTAGAGTTTTATGAGATGGATTCCCGAAAAGAAGATGCATCTTGTTGATATGAGTAGCACATATCAAATCCTTTAAGCTCCCCTCAAATATGCAGTCTCATACCTGCATATTCTCGAAATCCCTCTCATTCCGGTGCGTTTCGGTTCAATCATGTACCCCTCCGCTTTGAAGCCTTAATCAGAGCCGCTCATTGTCCATGCCTCTACACCGGCGATCACTCCGTACTTCTGCCTCGGGCGTCACATGCCCACCAGCTTCCGCTTGGTTCGTCCCTGAACCACACCGTACTGGAAGAGGTTCGACTCTGATACCATTCTGTCACGATCGGACTTTGCTAAGGATAGCTAAGCCGGGACATCATGACCAGAGATGGGGAATTAGAAGAGAGGATAGAAAGGGGTCGAACATTCTTAACTAAAGGCTGAACTGATATCTGTAATTAGAATATAATCAAGTATTTTGCAGCGGAAAAAACATAGCTGAGATACACGTATGAAGACATGTATCTCGGGCATTCTTTACTAAACTCGACAAAAGCTCGGCTCTGCACTTCACCATTCATATCACAGTTCAACCTGCACATTTAGAAATATATGCAGGGCTGAGTACAAAAGCACTCAGTGGTCACATGCCGAAAGATACATACATACTTGTATAAATTGTAAATTGTCATGCCATCTCAAAAGTAACGCAAGGGGTTTTATCTTAAAAAGCTCAAGCTTACTAAATTCTTTTGTGAAGCTAAAGTTCATCTGATCAGACTCAGTTATCTTGTAATCACTATATCTGTAACTATTGTTGTGTCCCGGGAAGGAGGCCTCCTTCCACGATCACCGGACCGGTCATCCCTTTAGGATGACTCTCGGTCACTGTGTACACAAATCACGCTAGAGGTCCCTAGCACAGGACTCGAATTAGACTCGGATTTTGGCATAGCGAACACGAGATAGGTATCATACACAAATCTCAAAACATTTATGGCAAGACAATACTTGAAAGATTTTCACTTCAAAGATTTTGAAAAAAATAACTGCTTGAATGAATCATTTGATTTCGTTTATATATAAGAAAGCCCACCTCTTAGCAATTCTTGCTCACAGGACCACAAACTCTATCTCGTTACTCGGTAGTCACTTTCTCGCCCGACCTTTATTGTAAGAATAAAATATAAGATATCCGGAATGAACTACTATCCTTATTGGAAGGAGTTCGTGATTTTATTCTATTAAGGATTTCATTAGGGATTTGACCTTCATTTCTGAAATTAGCTTTAGTATCTCGAATTCTCGTTAGAAATTCTACCTCGTTATTTAACGATTTAGATGACGTAGAATGCTTCCAATTAGCGATCGATTGAGCTTATTAAGAAGGTTGATTGATTTTAAACTTCAATCCGATTGATAGTTTTTGTATACTTCCAATGATTACTTGGCATAATTACATTAATTAATTTTATTATGCCACTAAATTTATTTAATTAATTCTAAAATTAGAAATTAAGTCAATGAATCAACTCATGAACCCGACTTAATTTATCTCATTGGCTTAATCTTAATTAATAAAAAGTGGAGATCAAACTTAAATTAATTAAGGCTTAACCACCAAGTCTACAATCATTTAACTAAAGGCCATATTTTATTTTTACTAAGGCATTAAAACCCAACTCGATTGATTTAACAAAAACTAAAAAGAAATTGATAAATTAGAGTCCAATACTTTCAAGCCCAACTTACTTTAATTCATCCATGGATTTGGATTAGGCTCAAGTTGAGCCCAAAATTAAGATTAGCTCAGGCTCGGGCCCTTCTAAAATTAAAAATCAAATGGCCCATGTAACTAATTGAATTCGACCCATACATTTTCAGCCCAAAGAAGAAAAACATAAATGACATAAAACTCTCTCGTTCCTAAATCGGCTCTTTTCTATCTCACTCTAGAACCCATTTGCCTTTTCCTCGACACAGTATGCATGCATACATACAACCTCTCGATATTGCCGCCGTCGACGCGCCCATAGATCGCTCCTCTCTCTCGCTCAGTATTAGCAAACACACACAGCTCTCTCGTCGTTCCAATTTTATCGGATGTCCCCATGAGACCAACAAGAGTCTTTTCGGTGTGCTTTGTCTCCTCACACTTCTCACGAAAAACTTCCTGGGGGTCACCCGTCCATAATTGCTCCAAGCGAGCATGATTAACTTTAGGTTTTATTAGATGGACTCTCGAAAGAAGATGCATCTTGTTTTGGGAGACAATCTCATAAAAACTCTAAAGATAAGCGTGTAACTGGCAATATGGATGGTGACCCCTAAAGCCTCGGGGAGTGTGAGGACAAAGCACACTGAAAAGATGTGTCTGTCTGAAATCGGCCGTCAAATCAGCCGGGTCGTTACACACATCCCACATACCCAAACTTGTCCATACCAAAATAGAAAAGGTTATTATTTAATGTCGACTATCAATCTGTAACTTGAATAAAAATTTGAAGTATAAGAATACCTCATTGTTAAACACATAATCAATATCTTTCACACACGTACTTCCATCAGAAAACTCATCTTCAATAGTCAGTTCAAGTTTTAGGAATAACGTGTTCGAAAAGTGTATATCTCCACAAACACTGTCCCCAAATTAAAACATCAATTTATACGAAAAATGTATAAATCACTAAATATGATTACGGAATTTAAATCCTTACACTCTCTAAAATCATTTATCTATTTGATGCTTGTGTTTAGTAACACCTTGAAACATTTGTCTTTGGTACACACACATCACCTAAAATTTTGGTATTAGATTGTATATACAAAACAAAACTTCCCAAAACAATAATAAGCAAATATACCCACATGCAGTCGGCTGCGATTGCACTATCTGGCACAAGCTGTTGCACTTGTTGACCACTTGACTCTGAAATGAGTCAACATATTCATTCCACAATGTGCAATATATTTTTTTGTGGCTACAAAACAGATCAGTTTAAAAGTTTTAAATATCAATTCAATAAGATGTTAGATTGTTTCAAAAACTTACTTTGCATCTTCAATCACAAGTTCGATGAGCTTTGCATCATTTTGATCTTTAATGAAACATTTTCCTACAATCACTCCCATCACATCTACAAAACATAAAATATTTATTTGATTTCGAGTAGTGTGTTAACCTACTGATTATTCTAATAATATGTAAATCGATTACATATCGAACAATGGTTCTTCATTGGCATCCTCAATGACTTCTATGTCATTAAAAGCTTTGAAACATAATATGTTCATCGGCATAGCATCATCAAAACATTCTGAAATCTAATTTTTTCGAGCGAGCAATGCGAAAAGGATTAACTATTGTTACATTTCTACCCATATTTTGGCGAACAAAGAAGTTTTGATTTGAAACACTTTTCTTTCATCATATTGCTAAGCCATTTATTTGCCCTCTTGTTATAGAAATATGTATTCTTGTGCCTACGATGAATATATAGATAGATTAATATACAAGCTGTTTTCACAAAATATATTTCTTGAAATGATATCACGATATATCTGATCTTTAGCATGAATGTGTACATTGTTTAGCATCAACACATATACTGTACATGAACAATTAATTTCCTTTTGAAGTATACATGAATATGTACATAGTTTAGCATCTGCATACATTTGTTAGAATAATCCATATATTATTTATGAATCATGCAATTCATCATTCATACATCATGACTTGAATCTGGTTTTAATATCTGTTGATCAAAGAAAATATATATGCTTCAAATGCATTCTGAATATAGTATTTAGCATGAATGTGTACATTGTTTAGCATCAACACATTTCATCTACATGAATACATGAACATGTCTTTCAAGTATACATGTATATGTATGTTGTTTAGCATCTGCATATATTTGTTAGAATAATCCATATATTATTTATGAATCATGCAATTCCTCATTCATACATGATCACTTAGAATAGAGTTTTAAACTATATTATTCATGCATCATGTATTTACCTCTAAACATGGACAACACACTCTCTTGCAAAGATCTCTCTCCTTGCATTTCTTGTGGTATACTTTCAAACACACCTCACTTTTATAACGAGGTGGTAATGTGAGGTTTGATATCGATAAGTTTAGTGTAAAGGGTGCCATCTTCAAGCAAATTTCTGCAATACCATAAAATGATTTCAAAATTATATGTGGTGGTACAAAAAATAGTAGTTAGTTTGAGATATATCATGTTACGTAATAGTATGTAGGATTTCAATTTGTATTCATATATTTGAGAATATCATGAGAGAAAGGTCGATAGAAAAAGTAACAAAAATGGGTTTTGTAAAATATAAAGATCAACACGTTCATGAAATAGGGGCTGTTTGGAAAAAACTAAAATTAAGATTGAGTTGAATGCGAAAATTTCTTTTCCACTCATTCGTAAAACCCGATCTATTACAAGCGGAAAAAAGATAGCATATTTACTCTAAGGATTCTGAATCAAATAGTTTGTACTGATATGAGATTGGAGACTCATATTTATAGGGGACTAAGGTGCTTGAATAATCGATTTTAGCTCCAAAGTTGTAGCCTTAAAGCTCATTTATCTATAAAATTACTGAATATTACTGAATATCAGTTATCAACAACGATATTATCCAATGGATATAAGTTAATTTCACATCTCTTGTAAGGCGAAAGTTGAAAAACTTGATCGGGTTGGAATTTGAGTTCAATTTGGGGTCCAGTGCGGACCACCAAAAGCGTATATCAATGCACTAATCTATTAGGTAATATACATGACTTGAATTAGAGCTCCTATATTTGAAGGCCTAATTACAATTCAACTATATAGTTTCTAAATAAATTTTTAAAAACATATCAAAAAGAAAATATTAAGTGGATTTGATAGAAAAAAGCTATCAGTACTCATCACATTAGTTTTGCACGTTTTGGCGGTTTTCAGTAATCAGATATTATAGAAAATTTGTTGGATTATCTTTGGAAGGTAAGGTAACTACTAGCTGGCAAATCTTTTAACTTTTGCGTTTGATTTGGGCTCCAAATTACGGACCAACAAAAGCGTATATCGATGAAATAATCTATTGGGTAATATCATGACTTCGAATTTTAAATTAGAATTCCTATATTTGAAGTCTAATTGCAAATCAACTATCTGATTTCTAAATAAATTTTTAAAATACATATCAAAGGAAAATATTAATTGGATTTGATAGAAATAAGGTGTCGATACTCGTCACATTACTTTTGCGTTTTGGCGGTTATCGATAAACAAATATCATAGAAAATTTGTTGGATTATGTTGAAAATTCGATTAACTACAAGCTGGCAAATCTTTTAAAATTGTTAACTTTTTAAGCGTGATTCACTCACTCTTTGGCTTTTATATATGTGTATATATATATATAAGCGCAATTTTCTTCCTTGATATCTTTCTCTCAAGAATGTTTTCTTTATTTATTTTTGAAATCGATTCGATTCCAAACACAATCCTCGTATCATGATTTATCGATGGAGAAAGGAAAATTATGAGGATGTTTGGCTAAGCCTATTTTAATCGATTTGTAAGCTTGATAATTTATAAATATAGTTGATAAAAATGTCGGGGTTGGTTGGATTATTACAAATTTTGGACTATTGAATATGAAGCCCAGTCTCGAGTGGACTGTCGGGCAAAACTTGCTCAATTTTTTTTAAAAAAAATAACCTATAAAATTTATACATTTAATAATAAAAAAATACATAATTATGTAAAATAATATTTTAAGTCTAGAAACTAGTAACTTAAGTTCATCAATAACAAAATTAAAAGTTTAAACTTATATGCTAATACAACGAAAAATAAATTAAAGCTTTGTACTCATAATCTGAAATAGTAAATAATTTAAAATAAATTAATAAACAACAATAAAAATATATACTTAATATTATAGCCCAGAGAGCTTTTAGCCCAAACCCTAAGTTTTTTGGCCCTAAGTCAGGTTGACCTAGATTTTTAGACCTCTAATTTTGAAGTCCAACCCACTCAAATCCATATACCTCGGACGGGCCCATTGGGTGGACTCGTTTCTTGGCCTATTTATAAGTTGTTTGAATGTTTGACAAAATATATTCCTAAATAGCTTATAAGATCTCAAGATAAGCTTTAAGAGCTTATAAGCTCCATAAAAATGAGTTCTTCAATCGATTTTATTTTTCATAATCTTACAAGCTACAATAAAATTATAAAATTAACTCTGATATATTATTATTTTCATATTTACCATGTTAATTCATCCACTTTTCGCTCTCAAAATTCTCCCACACTCCCCTCTCTCACTCAATGAGATTAGATGGTGTTTGGCTAAGCTTATTTTAGAAACTTATAAGATGTTGTGTTTCAATAGTTTATAACTTGTTCAAATATTTGGATAACAAAGCTTATAAACTTTTTTAAAATCTTAGAAGAAGGTGAATTGTTTGGCATTATAAGATCTTTTTATGTTGTAATTAAAAAAGACATCATTCATTATATTAGTTAATTTCTTCTATTTTGTGAACATAATTGTTTTTGAGCATCATCTCTCTCTATTGAAACTCTCAATATGCTCTTTTCAACAATGTTTGGTCTCAGTATAATTTTCACAGTTGAACTCCTGTTTCTCAATAGGTGTGACTATTCGGTTGATCAAGTACCTGATCTTGACTTTGTATAAAATATGCCAGTCGACCCCGACTCGAATTTTTAAGTAGGATACCTTAATACCCGAGTCGGGTATTCGAATACCTAATTGTGTCGATATTTACTTAGTTTACCTCTCAATTTTCAAATACATGTTCTAGCCTATTAGCTTTAGTGCCAGACTTAAGACTCATCTACAATATTGGTCTAGAGTTTGGACCTTCTTAGATGCATTTTTTTTTTAATTTCAATATATATAAATATATGAAAGGGGGAACTTCATATATAGCGAAAAGAAATAGTGGGATGAGTTTTATATTCACACTCATAAAAACATGAGTTTTATAGCTATTTTGGTATAAAAAGACATAACTACCCCCTAATGGGCCCACCATTTAAAATAATAACTCTTTTCTCTCTCTCTCTGTGTGTGGAAAAACTGAACTCTCTTATCTCTATCTCTGCCGAAAACTCTCCTCTCTCTCTCTCTGCTGAAAACTTAATGAACAATTGAATAAATTGAATAAACTTGGTAACATTAATTGTAAAAAGTGGTTGCTAAACATTTAATTTATAAAAGTGTTGATATTGAATTCAAATCACAAACGAATTCATTTGTAATATTACAATTTCAAAGAGAAAACGTTAGGGAGGAGAGGCGAAAATAATTAGAACATGTTACCTGCATTTTTTCAATCAAACAGTGGTGGTCGAGCATTGCTCGCTGGATTAAGGTAAATTAATATCCGGTATAATTTTTTTTAAATGTTCTTGAGTACACGGTTGTACATGGTTGTTAAATTTATGGCCGAAATATGTTTTTTATGATTTTATATTCTTTGGAATGATAAATTTAATGTTTAGAAGAAGAAAAAAATGTGTTCTTGAGTACGGTTGTACGATTATATGCTTATCGTCACATATGTTATTTTGTTGATTTTATGTTAATAAAGTGATTAATTTAATATTTAGGATCATTTAATTAGTTAATTTAAAATGTATGATTTGTCAATACTGAACCGTGTACTATACACGGCTATACTGTGTACTTATGAGATTCAAGCCGTGTACTAATGAATGCAAAACACTCATCGATTACGGTACATACTGTGCCTTGCCGTGCACGATACTGCACAGTTTATCAATCCATGGTCCTACACGGTACACGCCCGTGCACTGTACACGCTTATGGATGGCCATGCACGGTACATGCACACTCCTGTGCACGGCCAATGCCGGTCAGTATCTATACTCAACTCATCTCTTGCATCCTATGTATATGACTGTTATCTTATATGTCTTATTTTAAAACATATGTCTTGGAAACGTCTTATTATACATCGTGGTGGTAATTAGGACAGAGCAGAGTACATAGACGGTGACTAGGTTCTCGTATACATGGCTTTAGAACAGATTTCACGTGCTAATCTGCTAAGAGAGATACATGAGCAAGTAGGTAACAATGGTGGATCTGATTATATGCTTTCCTACGAAGAGCACTAGTGATGGAAAATGAATAAAAGTATCGTTGGCCGACAACGATTTGTTCGATTGATTGTGAAATAAAAGGATGGTCGATTGTGTATGTGATCGAAAAACACAAGCAATCTGCGACATGGTACATCTGAGACACCGATATTATATAGTTCTAGCGATATATAGTCTTGCACGAGTTTAGTGCAAAATGTACTAGTTGATTGTGCGTGAAGGCGAGCGTTGTCTTCAAATGATGAGGAAGACAAGCTAGTGTATTCGGATGAGGATGAAGACACGAACCGACATAGAGATATATTTGATTCATTGGCTAATGAATTTGGTGCTTGGATTCGGCAGCAAGATATCTTGATAAGGTTATTAGGCAGCATAACTTCATTTAGAACCAAGCATGATGGTGAGACTCGTGCTACAACTTCACGAGCGAGAGATGATGATCTGACACATGAGTTGTGCAACTCGGTTATTCCACCATACGGGCCCATCTTGATCAATTATGTGTTGATTCGATATTTAAGGCGAAAGATGACTTGGCGATAGCCGTAGGATTGTACCATTTGGAGAATCATGTGAAATGCGTGGTCGATCGGTCGAAAAACATGTTTGGGATATGTTCGCAAGCATGGTAACAGTTATCCTTTTAAGCTACGAGCCGTCCAGATGGCAACGATATGGAGAGTAATTAAGTTGAATAAAAGTTATACATGTCTCTTGGATTTGAATCGCACTACTTCACGACATGTGCCTGTCAAGATTGTTGGTAAGTATTTTGCACGAAAATTGGTCGATGAAGGTGTGGTACTGAAGCCTAAAGCGATGATTGAAGAGATGCATCGACAATTTGGCATTGAGATGGATTCTGACTTTGCTCTCGAGCAAGAAACATTGCTATAGAGATGACATATGGTGATTTCAAGCGGTCTATCGATTCTTCCATCATATTTGCTTCTATTGAGAGAATCTAACCCGAGGACACTATATGATATTGAGACGGCCCATGATGGTGAGTTTCGATATTTGTTTCTTGCTCTTGGATAGAGTTTGCATGCTTTAAAGCATTATTTACAACCGGTCATCGTTGTAGACAGGACTCATCTTAAGGGAAAGAATAAAGGAATTTGTTTTGTCGATGTTACGAATGATGAAAATGAAGAAATCTTCCCGCTTGCTATTGAGGAAGGGCTTGGTTTTTATCTCGGTGGCATTCGTGCATTGGTCAGCCTGATGATCTCTTAGTTGTGTCTAATCAACATAAGGACATCGAAAAATCTATGGAGTCTGTGTATTCGAGCATCGCGCATGTGTTGTTTTTTTACCATTTGCAGAAGAATATGGCATGATTTGGATCGCATGTTTGTACAGTTATCAAGTCAGCTACATATGCCTATCGATCAGAGGAGTTCGAGAGATATTTTTCTGTTGTGGATGTTCTAAAACCGGCAGCACACCATCATCTACTCTCCATTGGGGAGCATAGGTGGTCTAGGTTGAAATGCCCTGTACGACGCTATAATTTCATGACTTCGAATGCGGCTGCGAGTTTGAATAGTTAGTTGTTGTAGGCTCGGTGTCTACCTGTTTGCTCATTGCTTGAGACTTTTCGATCTATTACAGAGAAATGGTTTGACGTGTGATGAGCTAGTGTAGCAGCAAGGTCGCATGAGTTGTTGAAGTAGCCTCGTGAGCTACATGTATGCATCCGAAATGGGACGTCACTTGGTTGTTTGTTCAACGACCGCACACATGTTTAAAGTCGAAGACGAAAACACATCCTACGTGGTTGATTTGCAGAATTCGACATGTGAATGTTGTGAGTTCGATTTGGACGAGATCCCTTGTTTTCATGCTTGTGCTGCTATTAGGTACGGTATTTATCTAAAATTAAAGTATTACAAATGTGTATACCTATGAGTAGCTTAAATTATTTTTGTGATTTTTTTTAGACATGATTGTTTACAAGTCACTCACTTTGTGTCTCAGTATTATAGACAGTCTATTTTTTCGATGACTTATTTTTATCAAATTGCATCTATACCATATCCCGGTACATGGATTATACTAGACTCTGTATCATCTTACATAAATTCGACCTTAAATTATCACACATCAGGCTGGGCGTCCTAGGTTGAGTATGATGCAATCGGTTGTTGAGGGTTCGTCAAGATCACGTCGCCAAATATGCACACGCTGCAAGGGTCAATGCCATTACAGACGCTCATGCACATTATTTATTGGCATTGGTGATGAACCATGTGTGGAAAAGACATGACGTAGGAAAAAAGATAGTATTATCGAAGTGAAGAGCATACAACGAATGCTTGTCCTCAACGACCTTTTGAGTAAGGATATTTTTATGAAGTGATATTCGTTGTTGGATTTTGATTGATTATTTTGGATTAATATTTGTTATATAGTGATATTCGTTGTTGGTATTGATGTTGTTACATTTTGGATGTTCTAAAATTATTTTCGTTTATGATGTTGAATTGGTATTGGTATTGTTTTCTAAATTTTTTTTGTATTTGGATTAACGAGAAGGGACATGCACGGTGTAGGGAAATCTGATTTTACCCTCTCCTGGGGATCTATCTTGGATGTTTAATTCACCATACATTGATTATATACCTAGCATGCACCTATATAATTAATTACAACATGTTGGTGTTTACTCGTGTTTACCTGTGATCGCTTATTTCCTAACAAATAAATGATAATAAAACAGCAAGTTTATTATCGTATCCACATGGACTGACAATCGATAACATAGTGAGTAATTCACACAGAATTTTGATTATTATCCAGGCAACAATATCAAGAGAGTATTGATTAAACTAGACTCTAACTAAGAAAAGCAAATAAACAAGGAATAAACTTAGGAATAAAAGACTGACCCTGAGGATGTACTTAACCTAACCAGATTCACACAATTAATTTATTGACATGTTTACCATTTTAATCCATATTCAGATGAAGGAACACTAATGTAACTACGCCTCTTCCGAGAACACCCTATAGTATGGGTTAGCCTAAACTCTATTTCCGCTAGGTCTCAAGAGAAGTAAGCTAATTACCAAAAGCACACAAAGAATAACCTCATACAATTCACCTATCTCCACCAAATCACAAGGTAAGGTCTCTATTATGTATTCAGAGATCGACTATGCAATTAATTCATAAGAATATCAACCACATAAGCGGCATGCATCAATCTTGATCGATACTAACACATGAGAATTAGAGCCACGAATCATAAATCATGAATGGGAAGGTAAAATAGTATCGACAAATAAATCACAAAAATCTAGTCGACGTCTGAACCCTAGGTTCGATAAAGATTTAGCAACTCATAATTGAAATAATAGAACAAGAATTAAATGAAGAAAACATGAATTGAATTGATTGAATAAAATCGTGAAAATCCACAACGAACAACGTAGTATCTTGAATCAATAATAATCCTGAATTCTCAAAGAAATTAAATTCAAAAGCTAGAATGCCAGAAATTCTCTCAAAACCAAAAAATCGTCCCTCTAACAAAGGCAAGTCTCGGTTTTTATATCTCCGTTCTGAAAGGAAATCTTATTTTAACCCTCTCCCGAGGATCTATCTTGGATGTTTAATTCACCATACATTGATTATATTCATAGCATGCGCCTATATAATTAATTGCAACACGTTGGTGTTTTCTCGTGTTTACCTGCAAATTTATCGGGCAAGGAATTGGATCAAGACTCGTGCTTTGATCTTCTGGACTGTATCCCGATTGCCAAAACTCCAATACCTAGTGAGGACAATCTATGGAGGGTACTGCATAAATTCGCCTTCTTCCACACCTTGAGATTTTCGAAAATCCTAACTATTGGAGTAGTATAATTTTCGAAAATTAATCTCTTAGGATTAGGGTTTGATTTTCTCTCACCTTATATTTATAATCCAACCCCAAATCCTATCTAGATAGGATCTCTGCATATGTAATAAATATAATAATATCTCTTCAGATAGAGATGATCAGAACAGAGTCCCAGAGGGACTCTATAAGTGTTGGGCGAAATTTCTCATAGCTCCGGGCCTTGATCGGCCAGACCAGGGATCAAATGCAAGGAATAAAGATGAGCCTCAAATAAATTAATTATCTTATGTTCAGCCCAGGACATAAATTAATTCATAAACATTTATTCATGCCACTAGAGAATAAATGATGACTTACCCATTTATTTTTGAAGTTGAGTCGGGCTCGCACTTAGACTTCACGAATACCCGTATTTAAGATATCGTACGTCCATTAATTATTTACTGATTACATTGCTTAAAATAATTAATCTCTTTAATTTCTTAAGTAGTACCACTCAACCTTATTATTGTACTTGAGATAACTCAACTGTAGGGTTTAGTACAATAAACCTTTGAGCTCCTTAAGGGGATGTCATACTCCTAGCGGATACGGTGACTCGTCTGGTAACTCGCATGACATACAAACACCGCCACCACCCAAGATCACGGAGAGTATTGGGTTATCTTATGTAACCTCACCCATAACAAGTCAAAGTGATGGTCGACAACTCGTACTCACTAATACCTTATCGAGGTTTAGATCAAAGTAAAGTCACCGAGATCTAGGTTCTTCATGACGGTCGAGATAAAGAAATCATCTCACCGTGATCCATCAATATGTCAAAGATGTACCAAAGATAGACAAGCAACTAAGTCAAGTCACTTCTTATCTATACATGGCACTTTATCTGAGCAACTTGTCCTCAAGTTGTCTCACCGTGATTCTTTTATATCTCATTAAGCGATCAATCATACGAGACTTCTATGATCTACTACACCTGTATGATCTAACTTATATATGAGATAAAGGGACAAACATGTGCAATCAAGTAAACAATTCAGATAGGAGATTGTAATAGTGGTAACAGGAAACATTGTATACAAGCTCAACCAAAACTACTTCTAGTATACAAATCCAACAATCTCTCACTTATACTAAAGCAAACTTTTAGTATACAATGTGTCTCTCTACTAGCTATTACAAACAACACACTATCACTTTGCTTCTCCCACTTCTACAAAAGTTTTCTTTCTAAGTGGGTGCCATCTTGCACAATCTAAGTCTTCGAATATGCTCTTCATAGACTTTTTGCGGCAGGCTCTTCGTGAATGGGTCAGCTAGGTTATCCGTAGTATCAATCTTCTCAATAAGCACATCTCCTCGTCGAACGATTTCTCGTATGACATGGTACTTTCTCTCTATGTGTTTAGTTGCCTTGTGGGTCCGTGAATCCTTCGATTTTGCCACTGCACCTGAGTTATCACAATATACTATGATACTCTTGGGCAAACAAAGTACCACATCTAGATCCATGAGGTAGTTCTTGAACCATACTGCCTTCTTAGCAGCCTCCGAAGCGGCTACATATTCAGCTTCCATGGTAGAGTCCGCAATGCATCGCTGCTTTGCACTTCGCCAGGATATGGCTCCTCCTCCCAAGGTAAACACATAGCCTGAGGTAGACTTTTTCTCATCACGATCAGCTTGAAAATCCGAGTCTGAATAACCCAAAGGCATTAGACTATCATTTGGTAAACTAGCCTATAATCTCGAGTCTTTTTAGGTACTTGAGTATATGCTTTACCAGCTAATGACCTTGTCGAGGTTAGGCGATATCTAGCTACTATGCCTACCACATAGCGAGATATCGGGTCTCGTACATAGCATTGCATACATGAGACTTCCTCAGGCGGGCGTAAGGAACTTGTCTTATTTCCTCTATCTCATTTGCGGTCATGGGTGACTTCTCCTTAGATAAAGGAACACCATGTCCGAAAGGTAGCAATCCTTTCTTGGCGGTCCGCATGCTAAAGCGAGTAATTACAATATCAATGTAAGGCGCATGAGATAAGCTCAACATTTTCTTCTTGCGAGCTCGGTAAACCTTGATCCCAAGAATGTACGCATCTCCTAAGTTTTCATTTGAAACGATCGGATAACCAACATTTCGTCGATAACAACTTCACATTGTTGCCAAGTAGAAGGATGTCATCTACGTAAAGGGCAAGAAATACCACGTCACCGTTGACATCTAAACAATACACACAACTTTCGCTAGGCAACTGTGTAAATCCATAGGACTTTACCACCTCGTCAAGCGTAAGTTCCATGATCGAAGCTTGCTTAAGTCCATAAATGGACTTCTTAAGCTTCAAACTAGATGCTCTTCACCCTTCACCACATAACCTTGGGTTGCGGTATATAGATGTCTCTACCTTCTTCAGGTAACCGTTTAGAAAAGCGGTTATCACATCCATTGCCAAACCTCAAGGTTTAGGTGAGTGCTATGGCTAGAAGAATTACGATGGACTTGAGCATTGCCACGGTGAAAATGTCTTATCGAAATCGATGCCCTCAATCTTAGTGTACCCTTTATACAAGCACGGCTTTTAAAGTCGAAACCTCTCATCCGAATCTCTTCCTTTTGTATACCCACTTACTACATATGGCTTCCTTGCATTACGGTAGAGGTGTCTTTTCGTATACATCCATAGCTGTTATGGACTCAATTTCTAAGTCCATAGTGGTGTGCCATGATTTTGCATCTGTGTCTTGATACCCCTTACTGTATGTCCATGGGTCGATTATAGCCTGCTCGTTTCCTGGGACTAAATTCGAAGATTCACCCACGAACATAAATCGCTCGGATTGACGAACAACCCTCCCATTGCGACGAGGTGCTACTGGCACAATGGCAACGATGGGTGCAGTAACCTGTGGTTCTCTATCTTGCACAACCTGCTGGATAGGTGCCACTTGTACAGTCGGTATCTCCAGTGGAACTCGACCCACTTCAATTTCTTGAAGTATTTGGTGTCGATCCCTCCCACTAGACACGACATCTCGTACCTTTGGTTTAATCGGTGGCGGAATACGATCATCTTCTAATTCTTGAAGTATGATTTCAACCTTGGATTTATGATTTTTCATATAGTCTTCTTCTAAGAATCGGGCATTAATGCTAATAACGACCTTCTGATCCTTAGGACTATAGAAATAACCACATTTCGTTTCTCTAGGATAACCAATAAACAGCCTTGCTTCAGATCTAGCCTTCAACTTGTCAGCTTTCTTGTTCAGCACATGTGTTGGACTACCCCATATCTTTATGTGGTTTAAACTATGCTTGCGCCCAAACCATAACTCGAAATGGGTCTTATCGACTGACTTGGACGGTACTAGATTGAGCAAGTATGCCGTTGTTTCTAAGGCATACCCCAGAATGAAATAGGCAATGTTGCATAACTCATCATTAATATAACCATTTCTAAGAGAATCCTATTTCTTCGCTCTGACACACCATTTTGTTGTGGTGTGCCCGGTGTAGTGAGCTGGGAGGTAATTCTACACTGCACCAAATAGTCCATGAACTCGTTACTGAGGTATTCGCCACCGCGATCAGACCGTAGTGACTTGATACTCTTACCTAGCTTCGTCTCAACTTTCGCCTTAAATTCTTTGAATTTCTCAAAGCATTCAGACTTGCGATGAAGCAGGTATATGTATCCATACCTTGAGTGTCGTCGATGAAAGTGACAAAATACTGTACCCTCCATGAGCTTGTTTGGACATCGGTCCACAGTCGAATGGACTAGCTCAACACTTCTTTGGCTCTATAACCCTTCGCTTTGAAGGGTGCAGTCGATATATTTCCTTCTACGTGATTCACGATCGAACGAGCAGATGCTGTAATTTCACCTAACGCTCCATTCTTAGCCAGTCTTTGGATCCTATTTAGATTGATGTGACCTAATCTAAGATGCCAAAGAAATGTGGTATCATCTAGCGAAGAAAACTTCATCTTCTTGAGGTTTGATGTAGATGCAACATAATTAAAGGTATTATGCTTGCAGAAATAGTATAAAGTGAATTATATAAAGTGCCACCACAGATAACTTCGTCATTTCTTATGATAGAAACACCACTATCAAAAATAACAGAATATCCATGTATAAATAGTTTGAAAACCGAAATAAGGTTCCGCCGAAACTCCGGCACATATAAAACGTCTTTTAATATTAAAACTGGTCTATTAAAGCATAAAGAAACATCTCCAACTACAACAGCCTCGACTTTCACCGCGTTACCCATGGAGATCATTATCTCGCTGATAAACATGATTTTTATCCGTTTATTGACGATATATTAAGATGAATATAGATCTATTAAGTACGTTTATATGGTCGATCTTAATGCTTTTAGCTATTTTTGAAAGATACTGCTCTTGGGTTTCTCTTGTAGGGAAAGTTGATTTTAACCACCTCCCGAGGATCTATCTTGGTTGTTTAATTCACCATACATTGATTATATTCCTAGCATGCACCGATATAATTAATTGCAACACGTTGGTGTTTTCTTGTGTTTACCTACGAATTCGTCGGGCAAAAATGGATCAAGACTCGTGCTTTGATCTTACGGGTGTGTCCGTTTCCTAAACTCCAATGTCGAGTGAGGACAATCTATGGAGAGTGCTATAGAAATTCGCCTTCTTCCTTACCCTAGAGTTTTCGAAAATCCTCACTATGTGAATAGCAAATTTCGAAATTTTCTTCTCTTGAATTAGGGTTGATTTTCTCTCACCTTATATTTATAATGCAACCCTAAATCCTATCAAGATAGAATTTCTTTCATATCTAATAAATATAATAATATCTCTTAAGATAGAGAGGATCAAAATAGAGTCCCAGCGGGACTCTAAGGGAAGTGGAAGAAAATCATCGAGCTACAGGCCTTTGATGGGCCAGCCCAGGGATCAAATGCAAAGAATAAAGATGGGCCTCAAATAAATTAATTATCTTATGTTCAGCACAGAACATAAATTAATTCATAAACATTTATTCATGCCACTAGAGAATAAATGCTGACTTACCCCTTTATCTTCGAAGTTGAGTCGGGCTCGCACTTAGACATAACGAATCCCCGTATTTAAGATATCGCACGTCCATCAATTATTTACAGTGTTCTGACTGCTTAAAATAATTAATATCTTTAATTCCTTAAGTAGTACCACTCAACCTTATTATTGTACTTGAGATAACTAAACTTGCAGGGTTTAGTACAATAAACCTTTTAAGCTCCTTAAGGGGACGTCATCATCCTTAACGGATACGGTGACTCGACACAAGTAACTAGCATGACATACAAGCACTACCACCACCCAAGATGCAGAGAATCTTGGGTTATCTCATGTAACCGTTACCCATAACAAGTCAAAGTGATGGTCAGCAACTCATACTCACCTAATACCTTATCGAGGTTTAGATCAACGTAAAATCATCGAGATCTAGGTTCTTCACGATGGTCAGATAGAATAACTCATCTCACTGTGATCCATCAATACGTCAGAGACGTACCAGCATAGACAAGCAACCAAGTCAAGTCACTTCTTATCTATACTGCAGCCTATACCAACAACTCGTCCTCAAGTTATCTCAGCTGTGATTCTTTTATATCGCATTAAGCTTGACCAATCATACAGGATTCTATGATCTACAACACACTGTATGATCTAGCTTATATATGCGATAAAGGGACAAACATATGCAATCAAGTAAACAATTCAGACAGGAGATTGTAATAGTGGTACAGGAAACATTGTATATAAGCTCAACCAAAACTACTTCCAGTTTACAAATCCAACAATCTCCCACTTATACTAAAGCAAACTTTTAGTATACAATGTGTCTCTCTACCAGCTAAGTGAGTGCCATCTTGCACAATCCAAGTCCTCGAATATGCTCTTCGTAGACTTTTTGCGGTAGGCTCTTCGTGAATGGGTCAGCTAGGTTATCCGCAGTACCAATCATCTCAATCAGCACATCTCCTCGTCTAACGATTTCTCGTATGAAATGGTACTTTCTCTCTATGTGTTTGGTTGCCTTGTGGGTCCGTGGTTCCTTCGAGTTTGCCATTGCACCTGAGTTATCACAGTAAACTATGATACTCTTGGGTAAACCAGGTACCACATTTAGATCCATGAGGTAGTTCTTGAACCATACAGTCTCTTTAGCAGCCTCCGAAGCCGCTACATATTCGGCTTCCATGGTAGAGTCCGCAATGCATCGCTGCTGTGCACTCTGCCAGGATATGGCTCCTCCTCCCAAGGTAAACACATAACCTGAGGTAGACTTCTTCTCATCACGGTCAACTTGGAAATCCGAGTCTGAATAACCCAAAGGCATTAGACTATCGGCTTGGTAAACCAGCTTTATTATCTCGAGTCCTTTTGGTACTTGAGTATATGCTTTACCGCATTCCAATGAGCTTGTCGAGGTTAGGCGATATCTAGCTACTATGCTACCGCATAGCGTATATCGGATCTCGTTCATAGAATTGCATACATGAGACTTCCTACGGCGAAGCGTAGGAACTTGTCTCATTCCTCTATCTCCTGCGGTCATGGGTGATCGCTCCCTTAGATAAAGGAACACCATGCCTGAAAGGTAACAATCCTTTCTTGACGGTCTGCATACTAAAACGAGTAATTACAGTATCAATGTAAGACGCCTGAGATAAGCTCAACATTTTCCTCTTGCGATCTCGGTAAACCTTGATCCCAAGAATGTACGCTGCATCTCCTAAGTCTTTAATTTGAAACTGATCGGATAACCAACTCTTTACGTCTGATAACAGTTTCACATTGTTGCCAAGTAGAAGGATGTCATCTACGTAAAGGGCAAGAAATACCACATCACCGTTGACATCCAAACGATACATACAACTTTCGCTAGGCAACTGGGTAAATCCATAGGACTTTACCACCTCGTCAAAGCGTAAGTTCCATGATCGGGAAGCTTGCTTAAGTCCATAAATGGACTTCTTAAGCTTCCATACTAGATGCTCTTCACCCTTCACCACATAACCTTCGGGTTGTTGCATATAGATGTCTCTACATTCTTCAAGGTAACCGTTTAGAAAAGCGGTTTTCACATCCATTTGCCAAGCCTCAAGGTTTAAGTGGATCACTATGGCGGAAGAATTACGATGGACTTGAGCATTGCTACAGGCGAAAAGGTCTCATCGAAATCGATGCCCTCAATCTGAGTGTACCCTTTCGCTACAAGCCTGGCTTTAAAAGCCGAAACCTCTCCATCTGAATCTCTCTTCCTCTTCTATATCCATTTACTACCTATGGCTTCCTTGCCATCTGGTAGAGGTGTCTTTTTGTATACGTCCATAGTTGTTATGGACTCAATTTCTAAGTCCATAGCGGTGTGCCATGATCTTGCATCTATGTCTTGTATCGCCTCATTGTATGTCCATGGGTCGATTATAGCTTTCTCGTTTCCTGAGACAAAACCCGAAGATTCACCCATGAACATATCCTTATGTGGTTTAAACTAGGCTTGCGCCCAAATCACAACAGAAAATGGGTCTTTTCGAGTGACTTGGATGGTACTAGATTGAGCAAGTATGCCGCTGTTTCTAAGGCATACCCCCAGAACAAAATAGGCAACGTTGCATAACTCATCATTGATCTAACCATTTCTAAGAGAGTTCTATTTCTTCGCTCTGACACACCATTTTGCTGTGGTGTGCCGGTGTAGTGAGCTGGGAGGTAATCCCACACTGCACTAAATAGTCCATGAACTCACATTCTTGAGGTATTCGCCACCGCGATCGGACCATGATGACTTGATACTTTTACCTAGCTTAGTCTCCACTTCCGCCTTAAATTCTTTGAATTTCTCAAAGCATTCAGACTTGCGGTAAAGCCAGTATATGTATTCGTACCTTGAATAATCGTCAATGAAAGTGACAAAATACTCGTACCCTCCATGAGCTTGTGTGGACATAGGTCCACATAGGTCAGAATGGACTAGCTCCAACACTTCTTTGGCTCTATAACCCTTCGCTTTGAAGGGCTAGTCGACATCTTCCCTTCTATACAGGATTCGCAGACTGGAACGGAGTAACTATAATATCACCCAACGCTCCATTCTTAGCCAGTCTTTGGATCTTATTTAGATTGATGTGACCTAATCTAAGATGCCAAAGAAATGTGGTGTCATCTTGCGAAGAAAACTTCATCTTCTTAAGGTTTGATGTAGATGCAACATAATTGAAGGTATTATGCTTGGAAGAAATAGTATAAAGCAAATTTTATAATGAGCCACCACAGATAACTTCGTTATTTCTTATGATAGAAACACCACTATCAAAAACAACTGAATATCCATGAATAAATAGTTTTGAAACCGAAATAAGGTTCCGTCGAAACTCCGGCACATATAGAACGTGTTTTAATACTAAAATTGTCCTATCAAAGCATAAAGTAACATCTCCGACTGCAACAGCCTCGAATTTCGCCACGTTGCCCATGGAGATCGTTATCTCGCTATCATGCAACTCCCTTGTCCGTAGGAACCCCTGCAAGGTGTAACAAACATGATCAGTCGCACCCATATCTACTACCCATGAATGAGTAGAACAAGTTGCTAAACATGTTTCCATTACTAAAGCAAATGGCGTACCTTGAGCCTTGAGCATAGGGCACTTGGCCTTCCAATGCCCAGTCTTGCCGCACTTGAAGCACTTGCCCCTCTCCTTTGACTTTTTCAAGCCTCCGGTGACAGTCATGTTCTTGCTCCCACTGGTTCCTTTGCCTCTACTGATAAACGTGCATTTTACACGTTTATTGTTGATTTCTAAAGATGATTTTAGATCGATAAAGTGCGTTTATGTCTTGGATCTCAATGCTTTTACATATTTTTGGAAGATACTGCTCTTGGGTTCCGTTTTGGTGTTTTGTAGGCTTATAAGTTGAAACCGAAGCATGGAACGAAGAACGAGCAGACGAGGGAAAAAAGGAGGGACTAGCGACCACCTTAGCGGCCGCTAGCTAGACCGCGGGGAATGAGCACGAGCGCGAGTGCGCATATGCGCACAGACGAAGGCTCGCGACCGGCCGAGCGACCGCTAGGTCGACTGCAAGGAAACACCAGCACAAGCGAGGAAAGGCCATGGCACGCGAGCACTCCCAGCGACCGCGAGACATGCCCACGATGATTTTATGTGCGACGCGACCACACCTAGCGACCGCGAGGCAGACGAGTGCGCGCGCCCAGCCGAGAGAATAGAGGATGGCCGAGACGAGGAGGATCCCTCGCGACCGCGAGCCCGGCCGCGAGGTATAGCGGCAGACGTAAAAATTAGGGTTTTAACCCTAATTCTATAAATAGGGCTTCGCCCCCTCGCGTCCCCCAACCTTCCCCAGCGCGATTTTACACGTTTTTCCTCAGTTTTTCTTTGTTTTCCATTTATTTTCACTTTAGCTTTGATTTAGATTCATTCTAGCTTTAGTTTTCCATCATTCTACATTAGTTCTACGCATTGTTAACCTTTGGAACGATTTCGTCCGAAGGAATTCCATCGTTTTCCCGTTTTCAGTTGGGTTTGGATACGAACCCAACCATTGTTCTTCAGACGCTTCTCTATGGGTTTTATCTATTTAATTTCCGTTTTTATGATTATTTCGTATTTTATTTCGTTATTTATGTCTAGCTAAATTTCTGTTCTAATCCTAGGGTTTGCATGATTATATCCTATATGTTGTGATTCCTGCTATTGTTATTTACCTTCCAGGCATTGATTCATGATTCTTGGTGCTTAATTATATGTGTTGATTTATGATCAATCTTGATGCATATCATAGTTGCCAGTTAATTACTTAACCGTTATAATTGTCAATTGATCTTGAATGCATGATACGGATAAGCCTTGAGTCGTAACTGAGATAAGAACATTCGTAGGAAGCATATTCTTTGTGATCCTTTTGGAGTTGCTTATTTTCCTCTAGAGACGTAACAGTAATAGGGAAAATTAGTAATCAACTGCCACAATTATCGTAACTGAAGTTGTTGGCTACATATGTGATCTTCCATCTTGTCTGGATTAAAATGGTTAATAATAAGCAGGATAAACATACGTTGTGGATAGGATTAATGCATCCTTAGGGTTAGTCTTTCTCTATAGTTACCTCTTTGAGTTTTTATTGCTTTCGTTTATTTTCAAGTTGTTACCTTTGCTTTGGATTTAATTATCTGAAGCCTAAAACCTGATAAACCAAATATGTTCTTGGATAATGATGAAATTTCGTTGAATTAGCTTCTGTGTTTTCGGATTGCAATCCCTGTGGATACGATACTCGACTTACCTTATACTTCCCGAGAAGGAGGAGACGAGAAAGGAGAGAGCAAGAAATGACAAGAATTAGAACAACGGGGTGTTCCTCCCAACGGGGTATACCTCCCAGCAAGGAGGAGCTGCACGCCTTTCCTCCGCAGTAGTTTACAGAGATGCAGCGCCAGATGGCGAATATGGGACTCCTTGTCCCTGTTCCAGAGACGAGACCTCTGAACTACATGTACCGACCTCCCATTGAACAATTCTAAGGAGGAGGATGGGACCCGCAAGTGGACGCGAACAATTTTGAATTAAAGCCGGCCCTGATCAGTATGGTGCAAGGAGAGCAGTTTGGGGGAGGAGTTACAGAAGACCGAATGCACATCTCGAGACTTATCTCGACATTTGTGACACCATCAAGCAGAATGGGGTGCCACAAGACACAATCCGGATGCGCATGTTCGATTCTCTGCTGCCCAGGCAAAGATGGTTGAAGAGCTGGACCGAACCGGATAGATAAATGGGGAAACTTTGCGATAAGTTCCTTTCAAAATACTTTCCGCCACCAAAGCACGTAAGATCATATCGAGATCTCCACTTTTGCCAACAAGGAGGCAGTCGTTATTCGAGGCATGGGAGAGATTCAGGGCTTATTGAGAAAATGCCCCAACACGGATTCTCTAAAGCGCAGCAGATCAAGCGGTTCTATAGCGGTGACATCGCATCACGGGAGCATTGTAGATGCATCGGCGGGGATGCTGTTGAACCATCGAGTAGAGGAGGCCAGCCGCATCATAGAAGAGATGGCGCCAATAGTTATCAATGGCCAATGGAGAGAACGCCGTGTTTAAGCGGTTCTTTGTTGAGAGTGACTCAAATACGACGATCTTTTGAAGAAGTTCACTCTTTTGAAGAGCCAGATTGAGACAGAAGATGTCAGCTATGTCAATCAGAGGAATAATGGGGGAAACCAGGCGTACCATCCGAACAACAGGAATCATCCTAATCTATCGTATGCCAATCCCAATAACTTCCAACAACCTCCAGCAGGCTTCGCTGTGCAGAATGGTATGATTCAAGAGCCGAAGAAGTAGGGTTTAGAGGAGTTGATGCAGCGATTGGTTGTGAGCAACCAACAAATGATGACAAATCGAATCGATGGCCGCTGTGTAACTCGTTCATCAATAGCACTACTCGAGAAAGTTGCACATCCGAATCCACCATGATAGCCATGGGTAAACACTTGAAGATCTTTGGAGAATCGGATCGGTCGATGGCCACACAGCAGAACGCACCCCAAAGACGGGCCAATTTTGAGTGTCTGAAGTGAACCCTAAGAATCGGTGCTTTGCTATCCGGTTGAGAAGTGGGCAGCGTATCGACCCACCCGGACGAAGAAGGAGGCGGAAGAGAGCACTCGCGATCGCGAGCCCGGTCGCGAGACATCACACGTTCAGCGGTCAGTCCGAGGAATACGCGAGCGACCCCGCGGTCGTGAATGAAAAGCACCTCGCGACCGAGCTCGCGACCGCGAGCCCGGCCGCGAGAGACCAGACAAAGAGTCAGGGGGACGAGACCGTGCCCGCGCGCCCAGACATGAGGAAGAACGCCGAAGTGGCGAAGGTCCCTAGCGACCGCACTCGCGATCGCGAGGACGGCTGCGAGGGACGCCCAGTGCCGAAGTATCCGACGTATACCCATCCGATCCCGTTCCCAAGTTGGCTAGCTAAGTCGAAATATGATGAGGAGTTCGCCCGATTCAAAGAGATATTCCAGAAAGTTGACATCAATTTACCTCTCTTTGAAGCGCTCAGAAAAATGCCCGGATATGTTAAATTACTCAAAGATGCATTAGCAAGCAAGAGAAAGTTGGGTAAATTTGAAAAAATTAACCTCTCAGAAGAATGCAGTGCTATCTTACAAAAGAAGTTGCCGCTCAAACAGAAAGATCCGTGAAGCTTCACGCTGGAGTGCGAGATTGCTGAGCACACATTCCCCAATGTGTTGTGCGATTTGGGAGCAAGCATCAATCTGATGCCGCTGAATGTATTCAACCGCCTGGAGCTAGGAAAGATGAAGCCAACAAAGATATCATTGATGATGGCTGATAGGTCAGTCACATATCCTAAGGGAATTGTTGAAGACGTGTTGGTAAGAATTCGGGACTTTGTCTTTCCTGCTGATTTTGTTATATTAGACATGCCCAATTGAAGCATCAACCACTAATCTTGGGTAGACCTTTTCTAGCAATCGGTGGTGCTTTGATTGATGTCGGGAAGGTGACCTCATGTTTCGTGTCAATGATGAGGAGCTAAAGATTTCAATATATGACGCCATCAAGCAACACGATAGTTCAGAGCCTGAAAATTGCTATTCGATCACTACTGCTACTGGTAGTCAAGTCTCGCACTTGAAGGGCAACCAACCATCAGACGAGCATGCTGCAAGGAAGAAGTGGACTCGGTATAAAAATCCGAGTGATTCGTTCAAGCTCAGTGGAAGCCATTCTTATGCCAATTGGTGGGCTGTTGTAAATGCTAAGTACAAGGGCAAATCGAAATTTGGAAAGCTGTCAGTTGTCAAATCACCTGATTGATGAGAGGTACCGTCGAGCTAGCGACGGAAAATCTAGCACTGGTTGGGAGGTAACCCAATGTTTTTTTTTCATGTTTTATGTTTTTCGTTTTGTTTTTCTTCTTTTTCTTTGTTTTGATGTGTCTTGTTTGTTTGTTTTTAAGTCCCAAGGTATATCATCAATGGCGAGGATTCTATCCACCGCCGGAGTAGCGCGACATTTGAGGTAAGATCTCTCCCAATCACTCTCTTCTGCAAACATTATTGCCTCCATTGCACACTGTTGACAATAAGTTTGGGGGGGGTGGTCGAGTGTGATGTGGTTGAGAGTCCTTTTTTATGTTTTGCGTTGTTTTGTTAAGTTATTAAATGTTGGGGCTTTTGTCGTGTCTTTTGTGTTTTTGTTGTGTCGATCGATCAACGAGTTTAAGTGAATTGTGTTAATCCATGTGGCTAAAGAGGATAGAATTTTTTTGTTAAATATGTGATAGTGCACATGATATGTTAGAAAATGACGCATGGATAACTTGAGATTGCTTAGCTTGTTGTTTTTAACCATTTGCTTAAAACCGTGAGACTTGAGCTTCACTGTATACACATCTTGTTACAGTTTCTTTTATTTGTGTGATATCGTGCATGTAATTATCTTCTAGAACTTGCCGTTTTTTACGTATCGAGGCTGCAATATGTGTTTTGAATATAGAAAGGATAAAGGCCATCTTTGTTAAACCACATATTTACCCAAACACTAAATTTCAATGATGTATACCATTTGTCGCCTTCTTTGAGCCTTTATTAGACTTTATTCTTTTGTTAACCGGATGATAGGAGGTGAGGATGGATATGGGAATCAAATGGGAGAAAAATTTGTTTTGATATGCAAAGTGGGGATAAAAGATAAAGTATGGTACCCGTGTGAAAAAGAATAGACCCTATAAGCTCTATGATAAACGCGCATTATACACGTTTATAGTTGATATTTGAAGATGAGTTTAGCTCGTTTAATGTGCGTTTACGTATCGATTCTTAATATTTTATCTATTTCTAGAAGATACTGCTCTTGAGTTTTCTTTTGGTGTTGTGTAGGTCCATATGTTGAAAATCGAAGCAAGGAACGACGCACGAGCCAATATACAATCTGACCTGTTTCTAGCGACCAGCCTAGCGGTCGCTAGGCTGGCCGCTAGGCAACCCGCGCGAGAACCCAGCGAGACCGCGACCGCGACCTCGTGCCCGCGAGCGAAGCCCATCGCCGAGAAAGCTACTGGACGATTTCTCGCGACCGGTTCAGAATTGCTAGCGACCGCTAGCCGGGTCGCGAGGTACCATGCGAGCGCAAGGAGGCGAGCGCGAGCGAGAAGAGCGCGCGCGAGACATGCCTAGCGATCGCCCTAGCGATCGCGAAGGGTGGTCGCGAGTCCGAGCGGCAGAAGGAGAAATTAGGGTTTGGGGTGTGCCTATATATGGCAACACCTCGCGCCCGAACTTGATACCTACGATTCGAGCCTCTTTTCTCGCTTTTCATAAGTTTTTCAAAGTTTTAGCTTTAGCTTCCATATATTTTCATTCTAGAGTTGTTTTACGCATTGTTCTTCATTAGTTTTACGTTTTGTCTACGATCCGGACGTTTCGTCCGGACAAATCTTCTAATTTCCGTTTTTCACGAGGTTGGGATTCAAGCCCAACGATTGTTCATCAACGCTTCATCACGGGTTTTATATATTTAATTTCCGTTTTATGGTTAAATCGTATTTTATTCCGTTTATTATGTCTCGCTAGTTTTTCGTTCTAATCCTGGGTTTGCATGATTCGATCCTATATGTTGTGATTCTGTTATCGCTATTTACCATCCGGGCATTGATTCATGATTCGATTGTGCTTATTTATATGTGTTGATTTCGATCAATCTTGATGCATATCTAGTTGTCGGTTAATTACGTAATTGTATTAATTGTCGATCGATCTCGAATGCATGATACAAATGAGTCTTGAGTCGTAGTTGAGATAGGATATTCGTAGGAAGCATATTCTTTGTGATCCGTTTGGAGTTGCTTGTTTTCACCTAGAGACGTAACAGTAATAGGAAAAACTAGTAATCTACAGCCGCTTTTGTCGTAACAGAAATTGTCGGTTATATATGTGATCTTTCATCTTGTCTGGATTAAAATTGGTTAATAGGAACAGGATAAACATACATTGTGGATAGGATTAATGCATCCCTAGGGTTAGTCGTCTTTATCTGTTTTTAAACATCCGAGTGTTTATTGCTTTATTTTACTTTCTGTTTTGTTACCTTTGCTTTGGATTGTATTCCGAAGCCCTAAAATCTTACCAAACCATATTTGTTGCTTGGATAATGATGAATCCTTGTTGAGTTAGCTTCTGTGTTTTCGCATTACAATCCACAATGGATACGATACTTAACACCCTATACTTACACCTTTTCGTGTTAGAAAATTGAGCGATCAAATTTTGGCGCCGTTGCCGGGGATTGTTAAGATCATATAGGAATAACTTGACAATTTGGAATTATTAATTCAAGTTGTACTTTTATTTTTTATTTTTATTCCTTGCCAACTGATTTCCTTCTTTTCTCCGGTGGTTTATGTTCACAAGGTCCCGGGACCTCCGAACTACACTTTGATCCGAAATCGAAAATTCACAAAGGAGAAGGAGGCAGGCAAGAAGAAAGGAAGCAATGGCAAATCAGAATAATCAGAACAACGGGGGCGTTCCTCCCGAAGTAGCTGCACGCCTGTTAGCGGATTTTACAGAAATGCAGCGCCAATTGGCGACTATGGGACTCGTTGTCCCTGCTCCGGAGGCAAGACCGTTGAATTATATGTACAGACCTCCTACCGAGCAATTTCAAGGAGGCGGATGGGGCCCAAGTAAACGCTAACAATTTTGAGTGGCCGGCCCTAATCGGCATGGTTCAAGGAGCAGTTCGGAGGAGGAGTCACAGAGGATCCGAATGCCCATCTCGAGACATATCTCGACATTTGTGACACCATCAAACAGAATGGGGTGCCACAAGACACAATCCGGATGCGTATGTTCGGATTTTCTCTGCGAAATCAAGCAAAGGACTGGTTCAAGACCTTAGATCGTACGGGCATCAACAGTTGGGCAATTCTGTGTGAGAAATTCCTCTCAAAGTACTTCCCACCGGCTAAGGCACAGAAGATCATAGCCGAGATTTCCCACTTCTCCCAGTTAGGAGATGAATCTTTATTCGAGTCGTGGGAAAGATTCAGGGGCCTATTGAGAAGGTGCCCACAGCATGGATTCTCGAGGGAGCAGCAGATTACACAGTTTTACAGCGGGCTGACACCTCACACGAGGAGTATTGTTGACGCATCAGCGGGGGGTTGCCTATTGAACAGACGTGTAGACGAGGCCAGCCGCATCATAGAAGAGATGGCGGCCAACAGTTATCAGTGGCCGATGGAGAGGACACCGGTGGTGAAGGCTGCTACCGTTGAAGGTGATTCAAAGTACGATAATATTATGGAGCAGTTCACCTTGTTAAGAAGCCAATTTGAGAAAGAAAGGAAAGGAAAAGGCGTGGCTCAGATAAATGCTGCAGAGTCAGAGATGATCGAGGCTGAGGACGTGAATTACATAAATCAGAGGAACAACCGTCCTGGGGGGAATCCGGCGTACAATCCAAACAACAGAAATCACCCAAATTTCTCGTACGCCAACCCCAATAATTTTCAACGACCTCGCCCAGTTTCTCGATTCGAGCGGAGTGATTCAAGAGACGAAGAAGCCGAGTCTAGAGGACATGATGCAGCAGCTTGGTTGTAAGCAACCAACAATTGGCAACGAATCGAGTTCGTTTATAAGCAACACCGCGTAAGATTAATCATTTGGAGTCCACCGTGACAGCTATGGGAAAGAATATGAAGATGATGGAGAATCAAATAAGTCGAGATAGCCGCTGTGAGAATGGGCAAAGACAAGTCGGGCCAATTTCCGAGTAATACGGAGGTAAACCCTAAAATCATCAGTAATGCCATTCAATTGAGGTGGACGAGCATATAGAAATCACGAGGAGGCGAGCGGGAAAACGGGCAAAGAGAGGATCTCACGACCGAGCTCGCGACCATGAGCCCGGCCGCGAGGAATACTACTGATGGAGTTCGCGGCGGTTCGTGGGCGCAACAAGTCAAAACGCGCCCGCGACAAGTCGGTCGAGAGGGCTGCGAGCGACCTAGCGGTCGCTAGCAATTCTGAAGCGGTCGCGAGAAATCGTCCAGAAGCTTCAGACGCAAACCTAGCGCCCGAAAAAGCGCCCGCGCGCGCGCCTGCGAAGACGAAGGAAGATGGTGTTCAGTTGCCTAGCGACCGCCCACGCGATCGCGAAGAAATTTCCGACGTACGTGCCACCAATTCCGTTTCCAAGCCGTTTGGCCAAGCCCAAGTACGATGAGAAGTTAACCAGGTTCATGGAGATGTTTCAAAAGGTGCACATCAATATTCCTTTACTTGATGCACTTCGAGATATGCCGGGTTACGTTAAGTTTCTGAAGGATGCCGTTGCCAATAAAAAGAAGCTTGGGAAATTCGAGACGATAAATCTGTCTCAAGAGTGCGATCTTTGTCTTGCAAAAGTTGCCGCTCAGCGAAAAGATCCGAGCGCTTTCACCATAGCATGTGTCATCGGAGGACAGACATTCTCCAAGGTTCTGTGTGATTTGGGGGCAAGCATCAATCTGATGCCGTTGTCCATTTTTAACAGATTGAGATCAAGCCGACCACCATAGCTCTTCAGATGGCAGACACATCGGTGACTTATCCGAAAGGGATAGTGGAGGGCGTGCTCGTAAAGTTCGAGATTTCATCTTCCCAATGATTTCGTTGTTCTCGATATGCGGAGGATGGGAATACACCTCTTATTCTCGGGCGACCATTCCTAGCTACCGCGAGCAGATGAGCGTGCAAGATGGAGATCTAACCTTCGAGTCAACGACGAGGAGATGAAAATCTCTATATACGATGCTATGAAGCGGCTGACGAAGACCATGGAAGACTGTCGAGTTATAGAGCGGTTGTCGCCCTCACTTTCAATCAACCGATCCGGTGGAGTTTTGTATGCGAACTCGATTTTCTCCCATGAGACCTTGATGAGGCGTGTGATGAGATTTTAGAGTATCTTGAGTCCATCGATGAAGTCAAGGCCTCCCAGGAGTCGGTGGCTTATTTGGATGTGAGGAAGCCGATTGGAGGAGAGGACGTCGTGGTGAAGAAGGAAGAGACTACACCCAAGATGGAGTTGAAAGAGTTGCCGGACCACCTTCAGTATGCATTCTTAGGCGATGATGAGACGTGCCCGGTGATAATATCTTCGGCTTTGACAGATGAGGAGGCACATAAACTGATGGTTGTGCTGAAGCAGTACAAGTCTGCGATTGGGTGGACGATTTCTGATATCAAGGGGGTCAGCCCCTCGATTTGCATGCATCGGATCCTGTTAGAGAATGAATATAAGCCAAAGGTGCAACCTCAACGCCGGTCGAATCCGGCAATGCAAGAGGTCGTCGAGAAAAGAGGCTTGAAGCTCTTACACGCAGTATGATCTATGCCATATCCGACAACGAGTGGGTTAGCCCTACTCAAGTGGTATCGAAAGGGGTATCACGGTGATCGAGAGGCGAGACAAGCGAGCTTGTGGCAACAAGACTCGTAACAGGATGGCGGTTTGCATCGACTATCGTGCTCGAACACGACCCACGAGGAAAGACCATTTTCCCCGCCTTTATTGATCGGATGTTGGACGGACTAGCGGGTATGAGTTCTCTTGTTTTCTCGATGGATATTCGGGTACAATCAGTTGCCATCGCCCAAGATCGGCACAAGACGGCGTTTACGTGTCCGTTATGGAGTTTTCGCCTATAGGCGAATGCCGTTTGGATTGTGCAATGCTCCACCACGTTCCAAAGGTGCATGATGTCCATCTTCCATGGGTTGATCGAGAATATTATGGAAGTCTTTATGGATGACTTTTCCGTGTTTGGCTCTTCATTCGACCATTGTATCCATAATTTTTCACAAGTGCTGCAAAGATGTGAGGAGACGAATCTTGTTCTCAATTGGGAGAAGTGCCATTTCATGGTGAAGGAAGGTATCGTGCTTGGTCACAAGGTCTCGGCCAAAGGTTTGGAAGTGGATCGAGCAAAGATAGTAGCTATCGAGAAACTACCTCCGCCTACAAATGTCAAATCAGTGAGGAGTTTTCTCGGTCATGCGGGTTTTTATAGAAGGTTCATCAAGGATTTCTCGGCGATCACGAAGCCATTGTGTGGATTGCTCGAGAAAGATATGAAGTTCGTGTTCACAAATGAGTGTTTGGAGGCGTTCGAGAAATTGAAGTTAGCCCTGATCTCGACTCCAGTTTTGGTCTCACCTGATTGGAGTCAACCATTCGAGCTGATGTGTGATGCGAGTGATTGGGCAGTCGGTGCTGTATTGGGGCAGAAACGAGACAAGCTTTTCCGAGTCATTTATTATGCAAGTAAGACTCTCGACTCTGCTCAAATGAACTACACCACCACGGAGAAGGAATTACTTGCTGTGGTCTATGCTTTCGATAAGTTTAGACCTTATTTGGTGGGCACCCACCGCTGGATTTAGATAGAAAGCGCTTTGGTTGAGCTTGTATACAATGTTTCTGTTACCACTATTACAATCTCCTGTCTGATTTGAATACTTGATTGCATATATCATGTCCCTTATCTCATTTATAAGTTAGATCATACGGTGTGTAGAAGATCACGTAAGTCCGTATGATTGGTCGAGCTTAATGAGATATAAAAGTTTCACACCGAGACGACTTAAGGACGAGTTGTCGGTTTAGTCAGCAGTATAGATAAGAAGTGACTTGACTTAGTTGCTTGTCTATGCTGGCACGCGTCGACGTATTGAAGGATCACGGTGAGATGAGTTCTTCTTTCGACCGTCGTGAAGAACCAAGATCTCGGTGACTTACGATGATCTAAACCTCGATAAGGTATTAGGTGAGTATGAGTTCTTGACCATCACTTTGACTTGTTATGAGTGAGGGTTATATGTTCTAACCCAAGATTCTCCGCATCTTGGGTGGTGGCGTCTTGTATGTCACGCTAGTTATCTCAGTCGAGTCACCGTATCCGCTTAGGATGATGACGCCCCTTAAGGAGCTCAAAAGGTTTATTGTACTAAACCCTGCAGGTTGAGTTAACTCAAGTACAATAATAAGGTTGAGTGGTACTACTTAAGGAAATAAAGTTATTAATCATTTTAAAGCTGTCAGATTGCTATAAATGATTAATGGACGTTCGATATCTTAAATACGGGGATTCGTAATGTCTAAGTGCAAGCCCGACTCAACTTCGGTAATAAAGGGGTAAGTCAACATTCTTTCTCTAGTGGCATGATCGAATGTTTATAAATTAATTTATGTTCGGGTCGAACATAAGATAATTAATTTATTTGAGGCCCATCTTTATTCCTTTCATTTGATCCACAGGCTGGCCCATCCAGGCCCGTAGATCGAGGAAAATCGGTTCCCCTATCTCTCAATTGGCAAGATTTTATTCTCTTTATCCACATGGATATAATTATATTTATGGTATATGCATAGATCCTTTCCATATAAGATTATGGTAATAATCTTGAGAGTATGGAAATAATCCTAAGAGTATGGAAATAATCCTAAGAGTATGGTAATATTCCATATAGGGATTATGGTAATATTCCATATAGGATTATGGTAATATTCCATATAGGATTATGGTAATATTCCATATAGGATTAAGGTAGTGCATTATAAATATTAGGTATGAGATAATGTCTAGGCTAATGCTCACATATTAACAAGACATTTTCGGTATTCTCATTTTTTGAGAGAAAAAATTTAGTGAGTTTTAATGAGAGAAAAGGGTGATTTTGCATTCTCCATAGCTCGTCCTCACCGACGTTGGAGTTTGGGTATCAGGATACAGTCCGGAAGGTCAAAGCACCAGTCTCGACCGCTCAATCGGTTCATCCGTTCGATCCACCTCGGCGGATCCAAAGGTAAACACGAGAAAACCCCAACGTGTTGCTATTAATTATATAGACGCATGCTAGGATTATAATCAATGTATGGTGAATTAAACACCCAAGATGGATCCTCGGGCGAGGGTTAACATACGTTTTCCTACACTGGTATCGAGCACGGGATCGAATCTTGGCTCATTGGATTAATTCACGTTTGATTATTACGCATTTTATTTAATTGTGGATCCGCTGTTCATCGTGGCTCGCTTTGTTGTTGTTGTTGGTTTTGTTTTTACACCACGAGAAAATCCGTGGTTAGATTAGATTTATTATGTAAATCTTATCCGTAAAGAAGAACGAAGATGAACGAGCAATGCAAACGACGGGAAAAACAGGGTTCTCGGTCTTACGGGTGGTTTCGCGGCGAGTCTCGCGATCGCTAAGGCGATCGCGAGGGCTACGGGCGACGGGCGTTCGTTCGTCAGCGAGATCCTGGCGCTTAGCGAGCAAACTTCGCGGTCGCGAGATTACCGCGAGGCGCGGCCGTCGCGAGCTAGCGAGCGGCAGGCGCGCGTTGGCGCGAGAAACCCGGCGCCGAGCGCACACGCGTCGCGAGTATGGCGCCGGGCGGCGATGTCTCTCGCGGACGTTCGGCGCTTGGGCGTGGCACGCGCGCGTGCTCGGCGGGTCGCGGTCGCATTAGCGACAGCGAGGCGCCCTCGATGAGAGCACGCGGCAGCGGCGCGCGAGGTGGGCGCGATCGGGCTTTGCCCTAGCGCCGCCCAAGACTCTTTGGGCGACCCGGCCCGACCCGCTTTCAGTTTTCCGGCCCGTGCCGCACGCGCGCGGCCCAATTGTTGAATCCGGTCCGTGCCCGTGCACGCGAGGCCCGTTTTCGAAGTTTAAAATTCTGTACTTTGTAAATCTATGTAATAGATTAGATTTAAATGTGCAGGTTTCACGATTGGGCCGCGATGAACGTTTTATTTTATTTTTATCGTTCATATGCATGTCGTGGATGTTTAAATTATGCAGTAGCATGCTATGTATGTTTAAATTACGTTGACAAACCTTTAAGTGTTTTACGTAATTGGATGCGCATAGTAAGCATGCTAGGTTTATCGCGTTTATCAAGCATATTTTAGAATTCTGCGAGCATGTTTTACATGTTGAGTTCTATAGAAAAGCATGCTAGGATTACGTGATCTGCATGGACAAACCTTTTGAATAAAAAGACTAAGCAAGCAACCCGACATATTAATTTTTCAAATTAAAATGTCAAGACCTCCACTTTTGATCTCTAAACAAAGTGAGGCGACTTTGTGAGTAAACGCCCACACGCGTGGCTTGCTTGCATTGCTTATCATAAGTTTGTTAGATGAGATTTCTAAATAAAACATTTTAAATCTATTGAGAAGTGGGAGTTTCATGTAAAACGCCCACACGCTGTAGCTTTGCATGTGCGATTTTCATAAGTTCTCTAGAGATAGATATAAAATGAGATAACAAAAGAATTTGAATTGGGCGGTATGGTCCGAGTGAGTATACCAATTCTAAGAATTCATTTTCGTTTGTTAAAAATGTGGTCAATGCTTAGACATCACCTCAAGTACAACTTCCCGCGAAGTCCCTTCTTGCGATAGTGATGTGGTCTAGTAAGGTCCAATCATTAATTTCATTTGTCATAAGGATAAGTTGACATGGATTGAAATTAAAAGACTAAAAGGTATATTTTAGTCTGGTCGAGGGGTTCATGTGTAACGCCCACACGCGCGGGCTTGCATATGGAATTCCTTGGGCGATTGGAGGTTTCAATTAATATTGTTTTATCAAAAGGTTACAATATTATTATTACGAATTATATGCGATCGTATGCTTATGTGTTTACATTATCGTTTCGAGATATGTCTCTTCACGCCGATTATCAATATGCTCGCACAAAATCCGTTATCCGGTCCAAATTTTATCGAGTGGAAGCGAAACATGGAATATGTTCTTATCATTTGAAGAACACATGTTTGTTCTCACTACTCCTAAACCCGATGCCTTATCGACGCATCGACTAATGAAGCGGAGAGTCAAGCGAGACTTTGGAATAAGTCGAACAATATGGCTAAATGCTATATGATGACTACGATGTCCAAAGGCTTGCAGGTGCAACATCGATCGATGGTGACGCGACGATATTTGGTCAAGTCTCGAGGTAAGTTTGGGCGATCGGATCGGACGATCCGCTTCCACACAATGAGAGAAATCTTGGCGTGTAAGATGGAAGAAGGAAGTTCGGTCCATGAACATGTCTCCCATGACTCATCTCATGGATAGTCTTGATCGGTTGGGAGGAGGTATTGACGGCGGCCAAGGTCGATATCATCCTCAATACACTTGCCCAAGTCTTTTGAGAACTTTCGGCGTGAATGCGATCATGAGCAAGACCGAGTTTACACTTAGTCGGTTGCTTAATGATCTCGTTCTTTGCGGAAGGAGTTATGGGAAAAGGAGCACATGCTCTTGCTAGCACATCTAAGGGCCCAAAATTTTCGTTGCAAAATGGAAATAGAAAAGGGGTGCCAAAGGTAGTAAAGGCGAGGAAATAGTGGGAGTAATGGGAGCAGAACATGGTTGCCACGGAGGCTTGAAGAAGCCAAAGGAGAAGGGCAAGTGCTTCAAGTGCGCAAGGCGGGCATTGGAAGGCCAAGTGCCCTATGCTCGAGGCTCAAGTGCGCCTTGCTTTAGTGTGAAACATGTTTAGCGACTTGTTCTACCCATTCTTGGGTAGTAGATCTGGCTAAGCGATCATGTTTGTTACACCTTGCGGGGTTCCTGCGGACAAGGGAGCTGTTTGATGGCGAGATAACGATCTCCATGGGCAATCGGCGAAAGTCGGCATTGCGCTTGGAGATGTTTCTTTATGTTTTGGGACAACAGTTTTAGTTTTGAAAGACGTTTTATATGTGCCGGATTTTCTACGAACCTTGTTTCTGTTTGAAATTATTTACTCATGGATATTCATTATTTTTGATAGTGGTGTTTCTATCATAAGAAATGACGAAGTTATACGTGTTGGCACTTTATATAATTAAGCTTTATACTATTTACGCAAAACATAATACCTATAACTATGTTGCATCTTCATCAAACCCTAAAAGAAAGTTTTCTTCAAGAAGATGACTCTACTTTTCTCCGGCATCTTAGATTAGGTCACATCAATCTAAATAGGATCCAAAGGCGGCTAAGAATGGGCGTTGGGTAATCTCACGGTTACTCGGTTCCCATCTGCGAATCTGTATAGAAGGTAAGATGTCGACCGGACCCTTCAAAGCGAAGGGTTATAGAGCCAAAGAAATGTTGGAGTTAGTCCATTCGACACTGTGGGACCGATGTCCACACAAGCTCGTGGAGAATGCAGTATTTTGTCACTTTCATTGACGATTACTCGAGTGCGGATACGTATACCGCTTCACCGCAAGTCGAATGCTTTGAGAAATTCAAAGAGTTTAAGGCGGAAGTGGAGACGAAGCTAGGTAAAGTATCAAGTCATCGCGTTCGATCGCGGTGGCGAATACCTCGATAACGAGTTTATGGACTATCTAGTGAAGTGTGGGATTACATCCCAACGCCTTCACCGGCACACCACAAAAAATGGTGTGTCGGGCGAAGAAATAGGACTCTTTTGGAAATGGTTAGATCAATGATGAGTTATGCTACATTGCCTATTTCGTTACGGGGTATGCCTTAGAGGCGGCGACATACTTGCTAAATCTAGTACCGTCCAAGTCGGTCGAAAAGACCCCTTCGAGTTGTGGTTTGGGCGCAAGCCGGTTTAAGCCACATAAGGATATGGGGCGATCCAAGACACGTCTTTGAACAAGAAAAGGCGACAAGTTGGAGGCTAGATCGGACGCAAGGTCATTTTATTGGCTATCTAGAGGAACGAAGGTGGTTTATTCTATAGTCTAAGGATCGGAAGGTCATTATTAGCACTAATGCCCGATTCTTAGAAGAGGATTATATGAAAATCATAAGTCCAAAGTTGAAATCATTCTTCAAGAATTAGAAATGATCGTATTCCACCACCGATTAGGCGAAAGGTGCGAGATGTCGAGTCTAGTGGGAGGATCGACACGGATACTTCAAGAAATTGAAGTGGGTCGAGTTCCACTAGAGATACCGACCGTACAAGTGGTACCTACACAGCAAGTTGTGCAAGTTAGAGAACCACAAGTATCTGCACCCACCGTTGCCATTGTGCTGTAGAACCTCGTCGTAGTGGGAGGGTTGTTCGTCAACCCGAGCGATTTATGTTCGTGGGTGAATCTTGGTTTAGTCGATGAGACGAACATGCAATAATCGACCCATGGACATACAAGGAGGCGATCAAGATATTGATGCAAGATCATGGCACACCGCTATGGACTTAGAAATGGAGTCCATAACGGCTATGGATGTATATGAAAGACACCTCTACCGGATGGCAAGGAAGCCATGGGTAGTAAGTGGATATCTGAGAGAAGAGATTCCGATGGAGGGTTTCGGCTTTTAAAGCCAGGCCTGTGGCGAAAGGGTACACTCAGATTGAGGGCATCGATTTCGATGAGACCTTTTCGCCTGTAGCAATGCTCAAGTCCATCAGAATTCTTCTAGCCATAGCAGCCCACTTGAACCTAGAGGTTTGGCAAATGGATGTTAAAACCGCTTTTCTAAATGGTTACCTTGAGGAAGGTAGAGACATCTATATGCAGCAACCCGAAGGTTATGTGGTAAAGGGTGAAGAGCATCTAGTATGGAAGCTTAAGAAGTCCATTTATGGACTTAAGCAGGCCTCCCGATCATGGAACTTACGCTTTGACGAGGTAGTAAAGTCCTATGGATTTACCCAGTTGCCTAGCGAGAGTTGTGTGTATCGGTTAGATGTCAACGGTGATGTGGTATTTCTTGCACTTTATGTAGATGACATCCTTCTAGTTGGCAACAACGTGAAGCTGTTATCAGACGTAAAGAGTTGGCTATCCGATCAGTTTCAAATGAAAGACTTAGGAGATGCGCGTACATTCTTGGGATCAAGGTTTACCGAGATCGCAAGAAGAAAATATTGAGCTTATCTCGGGCGTCTTCATTGATCTTGTAATTACTCGTTTTAGTATGCAGACCGCCAAGAAAGGATTGCTACCTTTCAGACATGGCGTTCCTTTATCTAAAACGCAGTCACCTATGACTGCAAAGGAGATAGAGGAAATGAGACAAGTTCCTTACGCTTCCGCCGTAGGAAGTCTCATGTACGCAATGCTATGCACGAGGCCCGATATCTCGCTATCACGGTAGCATAGTAGCTAGATATCGATCTAACCTGGACAAGCTCATTGGACTGCGATAAAGCATATACTCAAGTACACGAAAAGGACTCGAGATTATAGGCTGGTTTACCATGCAGATAGTCTAATGCCTTTGGGTTATAGAGACTCAGATTTCCAAGCTGACCGTGATGAGAAAAAGTCGACCTCGGGCAATGTGTTTACCTTGGGAGGTGGAGCCGTATCTGGCGGAGTGCAAAGCGGCGATGCATTGCGGACCCTACCATGGAAGCCGAATATGTAGCCGCCGGAGGCTTTCTAAGGAGGTCTGTATGGTTCGAGAACTACCTCATGGATCTAGGTGTGGTACTGGTTTGCCCAAGAGTATCATAGTTTCTTGTGATAACTCGGTGCGATGTAAACTCGAAGGAACCACGGACCCACAAGGCGACTAAACACATAGAGAGAAAGTACCATGTCATCGAGAAATCGTTAGGCGGTGGCGTGCTGATTGAAAAGATTGATCGACGGAAAATCTAGCGGATCCATTCACGAAGAGCTGCCGCAAAAAGTCTACGATGGACACGTTAGAGGACTTGGATTAAACTTGATGGCACCCACTTAGAAAGGAAACTTTTGTATAAGTGGGAGAAGCAAAGTGATGGTTGTTTGTAATAGCTAGTAGAAAGACACATTGTATACTAAAAGTTTGCTTTAGTATAAGTGGGAGATTGTTGGATTGTATCTTGAAAGCGGTTTGGTTGAGCTTGTATACAATGTTTCCTGTTACCACTATTACAATCTCCTATCTCGATTTGAATACTTGATTGCATATATCGTGTCCCTTATCTCATTTATAAGTTAGATCATACGATTGTGTAGAAGATCACGTAAGTGCAGTATGATTGGTCGAAGCAATGAGATATAAAAGTTTCACACCGAGACGACTTAAGGGCGAGTTGTCGGTTTAGTCGCTGCGATATAGATAAGTGACTTGACTTAGTTGCTTGTCTATCTTTGATGCGTCTCTAACGTATTGAAGGATCACGGTGAGATGAGTTCTTCTTCGACCGTCGTGAAGAACCAAGATCTCGGTGACTTACGATGATCTAAACCTCGATAAGGTATTAGGTGAGTATGAGTTCTTGACCATCACTTTGACTTGTTATGAGTGAGGGTTATATGTTCTAACCAATTCTCCGCATCTTGGGTGGTGGCGATCTTGTATGTCACGCTAGTTATCATGTCGAGTCATCGTATCCGTTTAGGATGATGGCGTCCCATAAGGAGCTCAAAGGTTTATTGTACTAAACCCTGCGGGTTGAGTTAACTCAAGTACAATAATAAGGTTGAGTGGTACTACTTAAATGAAGTTATTAATCGTTTTAAGCGTCGATTGCTATAAATGATTAATGGACGTTCGATATCTTAAATCTGGGATTCAGAATGTCTAAGTGCAAGCCCGACTCAACTTCTAATAAAGGGTAAGTCGACATTCTTTCTCTAGTGGCATGATCGAATGTTTATAAATTAATTTATGTTAAGGTTTGAACATAAGATAATTAATTTATTTGAGGCCCATCTTTATTCCTTGCATTTGATCCACTGGTTTGGCCCGTCCAGCCCGTAGCTTAGCGAGGAAATCGGTTCCCCTATTGCTCAATTGGCAAGATTTTATTCTCTTTATCCACATGGATATAATTATATTTATGGTATATGCATAGATCCTTTCCATATAAGATTATGGTAATAATCTTGAGAGTATGGAAATAATCCCAAGAGTATGGAAATAATCCTAAGAGTATGGTAATATTCCATATAGGATTATGGTAATATTCCATATAGGATTATGGTAATATTCCATATAGGATTAAGGTAGTGCATTATAAATATTAGGTATGAGATAATGTCTAGGCTAATGCTCACATATTAACAAGACAATTTTAGAGATTCTCGTTTTTTGAGAGAAAATTTAGTGAGTTTTAATGAGAGAAAGGGTGATTTTCGATGCATTCTCCATAGCTCGTCCTCACTCGGCGTTGGGTTTGGGCAACAGGGATACGATCCGGAAGGTCAAAGCACGAGTCTCGATCCGTTCAATCATTCATCCGTTCGATCCACCTCGGCGGATCAAAGGTAAACACGAGAAAACCCCAGCGTGTTGCTATTAATTATATAGGCGCATACTAGGATTATAATCAATGTATGGTGAATTAAACACCCAAGATGGATCCTCGGGCGAGGGTTAACATCGTTTTCCTACACCCACCACCATCGTACCTGCGACCATGCAGCCATTCGTCATCTATTAGCGAAAGATTTAAAGCCCGGACTAGTGAGATGGATCCTTCTTCTTCAAGAGTTCGACATGGAAATTAAAGATAGAAAGGGCTGCGAAAATGTGGTTGCCGACCACCGTCGCGATTGGAGAAGCGATCGAAGGAGAGGATAAGAAGATTGGGATCGAGGAGAACTTCCCGACGAGCACATCTTGGCGTCATTGATCGCACACCATGGTATGCTGATTTTATCAATTATTTGGTGATTGAAGTTTTACCTCCATCGTGCAAGGTCATTTGAAAAGAAGTTTCTCCACGATGTTAAGTTCTACTATTGGGACGATCCTCATCTCTACCGCCGATGTGCTGATGGTGCGATCGTCATTGCGTTCCCCAAGAAGAATGGGAGAACATAATCCACGAGTGCCATAGTTCGTTGATGGAGGCCATTTTGCGTGACGAGGCAGTGACAAAGATTTGCCACAAATGGATTCTTTTGGCCTTGATCTTCAAAGATTGCCAATCTTTTATCAAGAGTTGTGATCGTTGTCGAAAGAGTGGGGAATGTCACTAAGAAAGGCGAGATGCCACGAAAAACCATCATGGAGGTGGACTATTTGGCGTATGGGATCGACTTCATGGGTCCGTTCCCCATGTCTTGTGGTTACACGTATATTCTTCTTCTTTGTGGAATATGTTTCCCGTTGGGTAGGCGATTCCCATCATCACGAGCGACTCAAGGTAGTGATCAAGTTCCTTCACAAGAACATTCGACTCGATTTGGAGTCAGGGGCTTTGATCGATGATGGGGGTCGCATTTTAATAATAAGTGGCTAGGCAACGTTCTAGCCAAATATGGTGTGAAGCATCGAGTCACCTCCCCCTACCATCCACAAGCAAACGGGCAAGCTGAGCTCGCCAACTGAGAGATCAAGCAAATTTTAGAGAAGTCGGTTGTTCATCGCAAGGATTGGGCCAAGCAGTTGGATGATGCTCTTTGGGCCTACCGGACTGCATACAAAGCTCCCATCGGGCTATCTCCATATCAAATGGTATTTGGTAAATCCTACCATTTATCGGTTGAATTGGAGCACAAAGCATATTGGGCCACGAGGAGAATCAACATGGATTTCAAGGAGGCGGTATGATGAAGTGACCAACTATTGGAGCTTGACAGTGGAGGAATGAAGCTTTTGAGAATTCTCGGATATCTGAGGAAAGAGCTCGAAATTCCACGACCTCCACATTCGTGCGAAGGTTTTCACGGGTAATGAAGTCTTGCTTTACAATGCTCGACTCGTCTATTCAGGAAAGCTCAAGTCAAGATGGTCGGGGCCGTATACCGCCACTGTGCACTTGCCAATGGGAGTTCTGAGCTCCTAGACTCGGGGCAACATTTTTAAAGTGAGCGGCCGATCCTCAAATTCTACTTCAAGTCACACTTGACCGAGAAGTCGAGGTGACCAAGCTCGGTGAACCATGATAAGAGTGCCGTCGAGCTAGCGACGATAATTCTAGCACTGGTTGGGAGGTAACCAACGAGTTTACATGCTTTTGGTTTTGTTGTTTTTTTTTTTTTTTTTTTTGTTGTGTTTCTTTGTTTGTGTCGTATCTCGTTGTTTTCTCGATCCCAAAGTTTAATAGCTTTCTTTAAAAAAAAAAAAAAAAACAAGTACCACCCTAGCGACCACGGTAGCGACCACGGCGAACGTTTTTTTCGGCGGCGAGCTCATGACCAAGCTCGCGATCACGAGCTCGACCGCGAGATCCGTCGCGACCACGTCCCCGACCGCGCCCGCCGTGACCAGCGTTTAACCCTTATTTTTCCCCAAACTTGTAACCTACACACACACACACGTTTTTTCTGAAAAAGAGCAGCACCCATTCCCCTCAAGCACCCAAAGCACCTCTCTTCCCCAATTTTCTTGCATTTCTCCATCAAATCCACTCAAGGTATGCTATATTTGTGTCATTCTTCATGGATTTACGTTTATTGAGCATGATTAGGAAGGATTTGTTCCATTTATCCTCTTGAAGTGGGTTTAATTACATTTGAGAGACTAGGGCTTATTTTGTTAGATTTGTTTGGTGTTTGAGCATGATTTATCCAATGATAGGTTTATTAATGTTTATACCGTATATTGTTAGTCTAATGTGCCTACATTGTTGATTTGGGTTAAAATTTGAGAAATAGCCTTGAAAAAATCGTTGCTACGTCTTGTGACAGCTTTCATTGACACGCGGCGCTTGGCGCTGGCGCTTCATGCTGCATGCCATGCGCCCGTTGAGCGATCGTGACCTTGCCGTGACCACCCTCGCGACCGCGAGGTGTGGTCGTAGTTTACCGAGCGTCCAATTTTGCAAATTTTGGTACGTGTGTGTTTTTCCCATTTTGTGTTGTCTTGCAAGATCATATGACAATATGGAAATAATTGGACTAAGTTGAAGTTTGGGGATCTATATTGAGCATTTTAGGTTGGCGTTGTTTTGATTGTTTCATTCATACAGGGCTAACTTTGAAATTCTTTTAGGTACAATATGCCGCGTACTCACGGTCACAAGCGCAAGGGCAAGAGCATTGTCTCCACTTCCCACGACGAGACACAAGATGAGCTCCATGACGAGCTACATGATGAGCATCATGATGTGCCTCACGACGAGCCACGCATGGCACCACAAGATGAATTCGATCCCAAAATTTTGGAGTCGGGCTGCGGTGACTCGTCGAGAAGCCGTTAGGATAGATTGGTGAGATTACGGCATAGGCATTCACGGTTCATGTGCCTCAATACGTGTCGAGATGGGTATAACCAATGATGTGGCGTGGTTGGCGAGAGGTCGGGCTGTACTCGATTATCACGGCCAATTATCTTACATACGGGATCGACACTCGAATTCTTGTCGACTCTCCATGTCCACAAGACAAGCGGATTACCGGATTACCTAATGTTCCAGCTTGATAATGAGCCCCGTCAACTCTCCGTGGACGAGCTTAATGGAATCATCAATGGAGATGATGCAGCAATGGAATCAGTGGCGTGGATTTTATCCGCCACCGGAGTAGCGCAGCATTCAAGGTAAGTTTTCTCTCCCAACTACTCTTTTCTGCAAACCTTATTGCTTCCACATGTTCACAATAAGTTTGGGGGGAGTAGACGAGTTTGGTTGGTTGAGAATCCTGTTTATGTTTCTATGCTTTATGGTTTAGTTGTTATGCTTTGGGGTCTTTTGTCGTCTTTTGTCGTGTTTTTGTTTTGTTTTTCGTTTTCGTGTCTGTCGATCAACGAGTTAAGTGAAGTGTGTTAATCCATGTGGCCAATGACGATAGAAATTTTTGGTGAAATTTAATGATAGTGCGCATGATATGTTAGAAAATGACGCATGAATGACGTGAGATGGCTTAGAACATTGTTTTCACCAATTGCTTATCTGTGAGACTTGAGCTTCCTTTGTATACATATCTTGATCTGATTTACATTAATTGTGTGATATCGTGCATGTGATTATCTTCTAGAACTTGCCGTGTTTACGTGTCGAGGCTATGATATGTGTTTAATTTGGAAAGGATAAAGGCCATCGTTGTTAACCACTTATTCACCCAAACACTAACCCGATGATATATACCATTTGTCGCCTTCTTTGAGCCTTTATTAGACTTTTCTTTCGATTAACGGATGATAGGAGGTGAGGATGGATATGGGAATCAAAGGGGTTGAAATTTTGATGTAGTTTATGATGAGAAAAGTTTCGTGTAGAAAAATACATCTGTGGTGAAGAATAGTACCTTTGTTGTAAAAGATAAACCCTATAAGCTCTAGAAAAGAAAAGAAAAAAAAATGTTAAGTTCACTATGAGTGTTGAGCATAAAAGGGTCTTTAATCAAAGTATAGGTACCTTCTGTGGCATTAAACGTTGATTTAGCACGTTGGGAAAGAAGAGGAAAATGGACAAAGTCCATATGTGTCGAAAAGTATAAATGGGGGTGCTTGGAATATTCTTGAGTCACTTAGCCATATTTTATCCTACCTTAACCAATGTGCCAACATTACAACCTATGAAAAGACCTCTTTGATCCTAATTTGAACACAATGACGTGGTGGAGATATTAGAAAGCGGCAAGCCTATGGTAAGATGTTGCATTGCATTGATCGTTGAGTGTATACCGTCCTACATTTCTTTATGAGTTGAGTGTATCCTACATTTTACACACATGCCATTGTGAGGTTGAATTAAATGAGTTTTGCCGTAAATTGTTGTTTGTGTTGAGTGGACTAACGTCGTCATGTGCACTAATGTTTTGGCGTTGATATGTTTACGAGGCTAGAATGGTTATCATCTTTGCTACGCTCGTTGATCTTTTCGTTGTGTCTTCTGTTTTGGTTTTGTTTGAGGACAAACAATGATTTAAGTTTGGGGGTTTGATAAGCGCATTTTACGTTTATAGTTGATATTTGAAGATGAGTTTAGCTCGTTTAATGTGCGTTCGTATCGATTCTTAATATTTTATCTATTTCTAGAAGATCTGCTCTTGGGTTTTCTTTTGGTGTTGTGTAGGTCCATATGTTGAAAATCGAAGGAACGAGCGCACGAGCCAATATACAATCTGACCTGTTTCTAGCGACCAGCCTAGCGGTCGCTAGGCTGGCCGCTAGGCAACCCGCGCTAGAACCCAGCGAGACCGCGACCGCGACCTCGTGCCCGCGAGCGAAGCCCATCGCCGAGAAAGCTACTGGACGATTTCGCGATCGGTTCAGACTGCTAGCGACCGCTAGTCGGGTCGCGAGTACCATCTGCGCGCGCAAGGAGGCGAAAAGGCGAGAAGAGCTGCCAGAGACATGCTAGCGATCGCCCTAGCGATCGCGAAGGGTGGTCGCGAGTCCGAGCGGTAGAAGGAGAAATTAGGGTTTGGGGTGTGCCTATATATATGGCAACACCCCCTCGCCCCAACTTGATACCTACGATTCCAGAGCCTTTTTTTCTCAGTTTTTCATAAGTTTTTTAGAGTTTTAGCTTTAGCTTCCATATATTTTCATTCTAGAGTTGTTTTACGCATTGTTCTTCATTAGTTTTACGTTTTGTCTACGATCCGGAGCGTTTCGTCGGACAAATCTTTGCAATTTCCGTTTTTATTGAGGTTGGGATTCAAGCCCAACGATTATTCATCAACGCTTCATCACGGGTTTTATATATTTAATTTCCGTTTTATGGTTAAATCATATTTTATTCCGTTTATTATATCTCAGCTAGTTTTTCGTTCTAATCACAGGGTTTGCATGATTCGATCCTATATGTTGTGATTCTGTTATCGCTATTTACCGTCCGGGCATTGATTCATGATTCGATTGTGTTTATTTATATGTGTTGATTTACGATCAATCTTGATGCAATCTAGTTGTCGGTTAATTACGTAATTGTATTAATTGTCAATCGATCTCGAATGCATGATCTGAATGAGCCTTGAGTCGTAGTTGAGATAGGATATTCGTAGGAAGCATATTCTTTGTGATCCGTTTGGGTTGCTTGTTTTCACCTAGAGGCGTATGATAATAGGAAAACTAGTAATCTCTGACCGCTTTTGTAAATAATGAAATTATCGGTTATATATGTGATCTTCCATCTTATGCGGATTAAAATTGGTTAATAGGAACAGGATAAACATACGTTGTGGATAGGATTAATGCATCCCTAGGGTTAGTCGTCTTTATCTGCTTTTAAACATCCGAGTGTTTATTGCTTTATTTTACTTTCTGTTTTGTTACCTTTGCTTTGGATTGAATTCCGAAGCCCTAAAATCTTACCAAACCATATTTGTTACTTGGATAATGATGAATCCTTGTTGAGTTAGCTTCTGTGTTTTCGCATTACAATCCCTGTGGATACGATACTTCGCTTACCCTATACTTACACCTTTTCGTGTTAGAAAATTGAGCGATCACTCTATTACAAAGCCAAGAAAAGAAAAATTTTGTGAATAGTATGAGCATAAAGGAAGTCAATTATCATAGTATATGGTACCTTGATTGCATAAATGTTGAAATAGCATGTTGGGAAGGAAATGAAAATGGACAAAGTCCGTATGAGTTGATTGTATAGATGGAAGTGCTTGGAGTATATTTGAGTCACTTAGCCATATATTATCCTACCTTAACCAATGTGCCTACAATACAACCTATGAAAAGTCCTTTTTGATCCTAATTTGAATGCATTTGACGCTGTGGAGATATTAGAGAAATGACAAGCCTATGGTGAGATTTTTGCATTGCATTGATTTTGAGTGCATACCGTCCTTTATTTCTTTATGAGTTGAGTGTACTCTATATATTACACACATGCCATTGTGAGGTTGAATTGAATGAGATTTTTCTTTCAATGGTTGTACATTATCGATTTGACTAATGTAAATCGTGTGCACTAATGGTTTTGAGCTTTGAGATATTTCTGAGGCTTTATTGGTTAATCACCTTTGCTGACGCTAGTTGATCCTGTTTTGTGTCTCTCTTTCTTTTTGGTCTTGTTTTTGTTTGAGGACAAACAATGATTTAAGTTTGGGGGGTTGATAAATGCGCATTTTACACGTTTATTGTTGATTTCTAAAGATGATTTTAGATCGATAAAGTGCGTTAATGTCTTGGATCTCAATGCTTTTATATATTTTTGGAAGATACTGCTCTTGGGTTCCGTTTTGGTGTTTTGTAGGCTTATAAGTTGAAAACCGAAGCATGGAACGAAGAACGAGCAGACGAGGGCAAAAAGGAGGGCCTAGCGACCGCCTTAGCGGCCGCTAGCCAGACCGCGAGGAACGAGCATGAGCGCGAGTGCGCATATGCGCACAGACGAAGGCTCGCGACCGGCCTAGCGACCGCTAGGTCGGCCGCGAGGAAACACCAGCACAAGCGAGGAAAGGCCATGGCACGCGAGCACTCCCAGCGACCACGAGACGTGCCCACGACGATTTTATGTGCGACGCGACCACACCTAGCGACCGCGAGTGTGGCGCGAGGTCGACAATCTTGGCCCGGCACCGTGAGAATGGAGGATGGCCGAGACGAGGAGGATCCCTCACGACCGAGCTTGCGACCGCGAGCCCGGCCGTGAGGCATAGCGGCAGACGCAAAAATTAGGGTTTTCACCCAAATTCTATAAATAGGGCTTCGCCCCCTCGCGCCCCCAACCTTCCCCAGTGCGATTTTACACGTTTTTCCTCAGTTTTTCTCTGTTTTCCATTTATTTTCACTTTAGCTTTGATTTAGATTCATTCTAGCTTTAGTTTTCCATCATTCTACATTAGTTCTACGCATTGTTAACCTTTGGAACGATTTCGTTCGAAGGAATTCCATCGTTTTCCAGTTTTCCGTTGGGTTTGGATATGAACCCAACCATTGTTCTTCAGACGCTTCCCTATGGGTTTTATTTATTTAATTTCTGTTTTTATGATTATTTCGTATTTTATTTCGTTATTTATGTCTAGCTAAATTTCTGTTCTAATCCTAGGGTTTGCATGATTCTATCCTATATGTTGTGATTCCTGCTATTGTTATTTACCTTCCAGGCATTGATTCATGATTCTTGGTGCTTAATTATATGTGTTGATTTCTGATCAATCTTGATGCATATCATAGTTGCCAGTTAATTACTTAACCGTTTTAATTGTCAATCGATCTTGAATACATGATACGGTTAAGCCTTGAGTCGTAACTGAGATAGGAACATTCGTAGGAAGCATATTCTTTGTGATCCTTTTGGATTTGCTTATTTTCCTCTAGAGACGTAACAGTAATAGGAAAAATTAGTAATCAACTGCCACAATTGTCGTAACTGAAGTTGTTGGCTACATATGTGATCTTCCATCTTGTCTGGATTAAAATGGTTAATAATAAGCAGGATAAACATACGTTGTGGATAGGATTAATGCATCCCTAGGGTTAGTCTTTCTCTATAGTTACCTCTTTGAGTTTTTATTGCTTTCGTTTATTTTCAAGTTGTTACCTTTGCTTTGGATTTAATTATCTGAAGCCTAAAACCTGATAAACCAAATCTGTTTTTGGATAATGATGAAGTTTCGTTGAATTAGCTTCTGTGTTTTCGGATTGCAATCCCTGTGGATACGATACTCGACTTACCTTATACTTGCGCGTTTTTTCGTGCGATCAAATTTTGTCGATCATCTACCACCTTTGGCACCCTTTTTCTTCTTCCATTTTTCAACGAAAAATTTGGGCCCATAGATGTGCTAGCAAGGCATGTGCTCCTTTTCCCATGACACCTTCCGCGGCCACGCGATCATTTAGCAACTGACTAAGTGTATACTCGGTCTTGCTCATGATCGCGTTCATGCAAAAATTCTCAAAAGAATTGGGCAGTGTGTTGAGGATGATATCGACCTTGGCTTCGCCGTCAATACCTCCTCCCAACTGATCAAGATTATCCATGAGATGAGTCATGTGGGAGACATGTTCATAGACCGAACTTCCTTCTTCCATCCTACACGCTAAGATTTCTCTCATTGTGTGGAAGCGGACTGTCCGATCCGACTGCCCAAACTTACTTTCGAGACTTGACCATATTTCGATCCGTCTACCATCGATCGATCTTTGCGCTGCAAGCATTTGGACATCATAGTCATCATATAGCATTTGGCCATATTATTTGACTTATGCCAAAGTCTGCTTGACTCTCGCTGCTCATTCGTCGATGCGTCAGTAAGAGCATCGGGTTTGGGAGTAGTGAGAACAAACATGTGTTCTTCAACGATAAAAATATATTACATGTTTCGTTTCCACTCGATAAAATTTGGACCGGATAGAGGATTTTGTGCGAGCATATTGATAATCGGTGTAACAGACATATTGTAATACCCCGTAAATTAAAAACGTAGCTCAACGAATTAATTTTTGAAAGTTAACGAAGAATTTAATCCGAATCGTTTATTTAATTTATTTAAATGAATAAACGAGAAATTTATCGATTAATAATCAAACCATAATGTAATATGATCGGATCCGATAAATCGGATAGCGAATGTGTGCAATGATAATCGAGGTAAAGATTTCTCGATATCGTAATCGTCATGGACGAGTCACAACCATCGATCCCTGTTCGGACAAAACGAGTGATATGTCGCTATCGTGAATTATCTCAAAAATCATAATTTCCAAAAATGGGGTATTTTGATTATATCATCAACTTTGACCATATCTTCATCTCTCTCTCACCTCTGCAGACCAGATTCACGATCTGCAGCGCTCTGCTGCAACATAAGACAAAAAATCCTTCTTCTTCTCACTTTGAAAGTCTCGTTCTTGTTCATTCTACATTACTTCCAACATATACGAGAACTTCCATTACTAGTTCCGCTCTCAAAACTCCTCTTTCAATCTCACAACATCCTCAAGAAACAAAGAGAGAAAAGAAGAACAACAAGGTAACAATTTCAGTTTTTAAACATTTAACATGTTTCTTAAACAGACAACCAATTCTATTTCTTTTCTTTGAAACAATCCTCCACAAATCTGGTGCTTTCGATTGAAATAGGAAAAGAAGAAAAGAATACACATAAATCTCACCAAGGTAAGACTTCAACCCCTTCGTCCGTTACTTTTATTCCACCAATGTTCATAAACAAGAATCCAACAACAACCACAAGAAAGAAAGAAAAAAAATCTGATATGCATGCTGCTCGTTTCTGCACCATTTTAGCACATCTTATGCAAAAATAATAAGCTGTTGTACGATGAGTTGTCCGTCGACTCTCCTGTACGAAACGACTGTTACGGACCTTCCGACGGTGGAAATAGCAGAGAAAGGAAGAATGTGTGAGGGAGAGAGGGAGATGAGCTCGAGCGGGAAAGAGGCAGCGGCGGCTGCTGCTTTCGGCCGAGGGGTAAGCAGAGAAAGACGTTGACGACAATGCGACGCGGCGGCAAAGCTGGGGCGACGGTGGTCCTCCTTCCACGCCACGCGACGACTGCGTGTGGTCGCAAAGAGAGAGAGAGAGAGAAGTTGAGAAAAAATGCGACGTGACGCGGTGGCAAGACAGAGGCGCTGGTGGTGGTCCGACGGCCGCTGTTCTTCATCCGAGAGTGAGAGAGTATCAGACGCGAGATGCGTGAGAGCGTGAGAGTGGCTGTGTGAGAGAGTATCAAACGGTGGTAAGGTGGCGAGGCGGTGGACGGCAGGCGCCACGATGGTGCCGTGAAGGTGAAGGAGAGCGGCGCCGCACGCCTAGGAATAGGGAGCAACACTGCTTGCGTGTGTGGAGTGAGAGAGGAGATGAGAGAGTGACTTAAGGGTTATTCCATATTGGGCTTGAAATAACTAAATGGTATTGGGCTTGAATGATTAAAAGATGTGGGCATATCAGTTCTTATGGCTTAAATTGGGCTCAAACGATGTGCTGGAGTTATTAATTAGTTGGGCCGAAGTAACATGGGCCGAAATGAGTTAAATATTTGTGGGCTTCCGAGATTAGTTAAGTCATGGGCCGGGAAATAATAAAAGACTTGGGCATTGGGCCTATTTATTGATATTAGCTTTGGGCCTTAATAAAATGTGATTGGACTTGAGTAATCTAAATTGTGTTCGACTACTAGAATAAAAGAATGATGACTTTATTGGTTGGGCTCCTCTTAATAATTTAATTGGGCCTTGAATAATTGAATTATTATGGAAGTTGGGCTCCTAATTAAGATTTAATTAATTAAAATATGAGTTTTAGTTAATTAAATCACTTGAGCCACAAGAAGTAACTAGATGACCTTTAATTAAGTATAATTAGATTTTAATTAATTAAGTTACTTAAGCTTAATTAATTAAATTAGATGAACTTAATTAATTAAGAGAGTTGAGTCTTAATTAATTAACGTAATTGGACCTTACTAATTAAGTATTGGGCCTTTATTAATTAAATTAGTTAGACCTTAATTAATTAAGTTACTTGAACTAAATTAATTAAGATATTAAACCGTACTTACTCAAGTTACTTGAGCTCTTAGTAATTAAAGGGTGAGATTTAATCATTTCAAATCATATGATTATGATATGGTTAGGCATGATTTAGCATTTTATAGTAAATGCTTAAATGTATACCATAAGTTATCATTTGGCGTGAGTAGAATTATGACTATCGCAAGAGTTATGATTTATGTCTTAAGATTAACATCTAGTTAATTTGTTGGGATTGAGAGGCGAGGAAAACGGTAAGTTCGATCGAGAACTAGCATATCGACGACTTGGTCGAGAGAGATCGACGTTCGAATATACACGTAGACGAAGCATGATTGAACTCTTAAGTAAAACCCATGAACAATTAAGGCATACTGAATCTTGGATCGACAATTTTGCCACGTCTTGGTAAAATTGAAATTCCTCGAATTCAAAGAACAAACTTAAACATCGATTTAATGGGCATATGCCTAGATATCCGTAAATCCCTAACGATAAAACTCACGTCTCACAATTCTTAACGGGTAAAACTCACAAGCATTTTAAGTCTTCTAACTCGTTAGGATAACGAGATAGAATTATCCACGAGAAGTAGATATGATGAACAAAACTTAAAAATGAATGCAAGATTTCTAAGAACTCAAAAATCACGCGCACTCATTTAAGCACAGACCATCTTATCTTTTGGATGTCTTACTCTATGTTCTCATGATAAAGGTCAAATATGGAAGCAATGATAGACCGGTAGTAGACTAGTTATCTAGTGGTGGATTATTCACCATCAGGTGGGCTCTCTTAAAACAAAAATGACATGCATGTCTATCTCAAAACATGATTTACAAAAGCTTTATGAAATATTATTCCATGAACTGTTATTGACTGCCAAATGTTTATGTTTTGTTGTGATCCTATCTGAGGTTGGTTTGCCCAACGTGAAATGAGAATGAGTTGGTATATCCAACGTGGTATTTGAATGAGTTGGTCCACCAACGTAAAAAAAGGGTAACGATCGGATCCGACTTAGTTGAGGACTAACTCGGATTGTGTACACGTGTGACTGTGTGTTAAGGTTAGTTACCTCGACCGGTCACGGCGACTATGTGTAGGTGGCCACCTCCATAGTGCGCGAATGAATGATGAATGAATGATCAGATATGGAACGTGGATGAAATAGTCCGGCCGGACACTTTTGGAAAATGATAAAATGTTTGATAGGCATGAGTCTTTTCAACTAAAATCCTCATGTGCTATTGTGGGCAGTTCAATAACTCTTACAAAAGAAAATGTTTCGGCAACATGTCCACTGAGTACTTTTGTACTCAGCCCTGCATCTCTTTTTTGATGTGTAGGTTGAGCAGGTGATGGTGATGATAGCAAGGTGGTGTAGTGTGGCAAGTAGTTGGATTGTATTATTTTTAGGGGATTTTCTATACCTTGGGCATGCATCATCATATGTATGTCCACATGCTTATTCGCTGCCAAACTCCGATTAGTGTGTCTCTTTTGATACATATATATCAATTATTGTCTTCCGCTGTTGAACTTTGAGGTTGCACCTCGGTTTCTTGTGAATTAGAACCCTGATTGGGTATGTTGATTGAATATTGCCTTAATGTGCAGTTGTATTGCATGAGTTGTCATCCATAATGTATCCTATTAGTGACGGTCCCAGTTAATCCGTACCCCATGGGATGTAGGGCCGTTACAAAGTGGTATCAAAGCTGTTCGTTCGCTCTGAACCCTAGAAATCTCTTTTCTTGAAATATAAGTATAGATCGAGTCTGGAAACTGTGAGAGTTTGATTGCCACTGCACTGCGCTTCATCGTTGTCCCGCTCAACGAGGAAAGGTAACTATCTCAATTCTCAAACAGTAAACTGTTTTGAAGTTGAAAGAAATTTTATGAGAATGTGGAAATGATTTGTGGAAAACAAGAATGGGTGAAGAACCCGAGAATGAATATATGATGAATGATTTTCAAAAGTTGAGGTTTCCGGAAGTTTGATTATGATTGAAAAAGAGAATTTTCAAAACCCGTGGTGGGATTTGTGTTGAAAGAGTTCGAAAATGAATGTTAGAGAAACATTTGGAAAAGAAAAGTCACTTTTAAAATGATGTTTTCAAAGTTTAAGTTAGTGGAAGTTTAGAAACAAAGTGGTAAGAAATTACTAAGCGATGAATGCCAAATGCTAGAATAGCATGAGAACACTTGTTGATTGCAATTTGTGATGTGAATTGTGAATGTGATTGAATGAGAAGCATGGTAGGATCAGAACATGAATGAGTATGTTTATTCCTTGAGAACATAGACTATTAGGATGCATGATTCCCTTGCGCCTGAACATAGAACGAGAACAAGAACTTAGAATGCGTTGAGAATATATGATCAGGCATACGAAAGAACATATATAGAAATGACATTAGGAGGAGATTTCGAGTCATCCGACCCTGGTAGTAGAGGATGAACGAAAGAGAAGGAAACGCATAGAGAAACTCTCTGAGATGCATGATGGAGGACATCATTGAAGATTTCGGACCGAAGTGTCGCGTGTAGAACGATGAAAGCAGTCAAAGCCAATGACGCAATGAGGCGTAGAGACGAATGTCACTTCTGAATTAGTGACATAAAAATGATATTCTAAATCAATAGCTTGAAATGGAACACTAGATGAATTAGTGATTCGTCAATAAAACCCTTGAGTTTAATTCTTAGTATATGAATTATTGCGAATAACTAGCTTACTATTACACAGTAAGTGTCATGCTTACAACACTCAACTATCACGGTGTAAATGATTACGATTAGTGAGAATTTTAAACGAACCAAAGACGATAATAAGTTTTTCCTTATATTACAAAGAAATAGATCCCGAAAGTTTAAGGCGGTCAGTCCACCCGCATTGTGAAATTATAAAGACAGAAAGAGTCCCCCCTCCTGCACATCGCAATAGACAAGGACTCATGTAAGGTCATGACAAGAATTAGACAGTAAGATGAGTGGTAATTAGACTAAGACAAATTGAGAGCTTGTTCTAAATAGGATCTGTCTCAATTAAGTGTTCAAGAGAATCACATGATGAGAATACTAAGAGTTGTATGCTAATTATGTTATCGACTTCTTCGATTGAATTTTGATGCTCTAATCTCATTTAGAGAGTATCCTAATCGAGTTTCTAACTCGATGGTTAAGTTGTTTTGAAAGACTATACCTCTATGACCTAACAACTTCCAGATTAGGAGTACAGTTCTCTGGTTGTATTGCAGCACGTCGATGTGCTAGTAACCCTAAGGGATTCTCAAACGATAAGGGAAAATTAACCAAAAAAAAACACTGGAAGCTAGATGCGTAAAGTGGAAAGTAGCAACCTGAATCAAGCACACTTCTACTTGTAACCATACAAATACCAAGAAATTTCAACTGTGCAGATAACTGAGATATGATTTTGATGGGCCTGATCAGCCCCATATGATCAGTAGTGGTCATGTTGAATTTTTGAATTCCTATATCTTAATCACGTCGGAGGGATAGTAAGTTTGTACCTTGAGCCAACTTGTTTTGACTCATTGGTCAGTTTATTTCTATCCTCTAGTCATAATGTTTGACTTTTTGTCAATCCGTTACAACTTCGTTAGTAAGTCGTCGAGGACTTAAACCTGCAACCTGTAATCATCATAGGATGATTTCTTTCAATCTAGAAAACGAGAAGGTCAGTGGGGTGACTTAGAAAGTTACCCGAGTTTCCTAATTAGAAATGAGATAGCTAGTGGCGACTAAAGAGATATGCGAATGGGTTATATAAAAGAACCCCCTGAGAAGAAAGTTTTCTAGTAAAGTTTATCTTAAAAAAAGATATGTATATAAAAGAAATTCTTAAGCATTAAATGCTTGAACGAGAATTTTAGAGAACAAAGAATGATCTTAGAACATGAAGTTATCCTTTCGAGAGGTATAATAACAACCTCATTTTTTTTGAGATAAGTTTTCCCTACGTAAATAGAAGAGCACAATGCTCACTTTGATTATTACAAAAAAGGGCCGTGAAATTTCAGCTCATGAATTTCGTGTCGTGTTTTATAAACGCGACCTTAACACCACACCTTAACGAAAAATGATTTGAAAGTTGGACTTTCAAGCAATGAGTCGTAAAGAGATTTTTGATACATAAGATGAGAGTATCCCAACAAGCCTAAATGGATTTCAAGACTACGGGTGAGGAGTTAGGAGCATTCGAAGATGCTTAAGAACTGGTACAGCTATGAGTAGCTTAGACCGATAAAGAATGTGTTAGGAATGAACTCCAGCAGAAACACACAACACACACGCACGCACTTCCTCAATGAGGACCACAGAGGATAAACTCTGCCACAACCAACTTGGCTGCCGCTAACTTCAATTGATGAATGATAATCCCTACTGCTTAGGAAAATAACAATATTTATACTCTCCTAACTAAGCCCATAATAAAGACCTAGCCCAAAAACTCAATTAATAATAAAAACTAAACCAAGAAAGAATTAACATAATTAAAAGACTCGAACTAATTAAATCAACTGCAGCTTCTTCCTTCTCGATACAAAATCAAGGGCACCGCCGAGTGCTATCAATTGCCCCCCTCGAAACGACCTTGTCCCCAAGGTGAACTCTGAAACGGCCGCGCATATCATCACGTCCATCCAGTAGATTCTTCATCGGTCGAGCCTTGCACCGCACTGCAAACACGCCAATCGCAACACCATCCCGCCGCACGTCGTGCGATCGTCCAACACGACTCGCGGCGAGGCGGAGGATCCACCGACCGGAGAGCATCCGGAAGAGTAGGAGAGACCACAAGATTACCCATCGCTTTCTTCAACAGGACACGTGAAAGACCGGATGAATTCGGATCCCGACGGAAGTTTTAACCGATCGCAGCTTTTCCGATCTTCTCCACCACCGAAATGGCCCAAAGTAACGGGAGCGAGTTTGGCATTACCGCCGAGAATAGCGACAGTGCCGGTAGGACGGAACTTCAAGTACACCAAATCCCTGCAGAAAATTCCAACGGCCGACGATGTTTGTTTGCCTCCTTAATCATGCGGCTGGCATGCGTACTGCAAATGGGTCCGCAGAGACACCGGATAGTGTCCCGTCGCGGAGGTCGTTAGCTAGCATTTGAACCCCGATTTCCCCAGAAGAAGGGCGATCAGCAGTGGAGGGCGTAAACCACCTCGAAGGGAGTAGGGCCCGCCACTGAATGATACCACAGATTATAGCGAATTCAGCCCAAGCAAGCCACTTGCCCCCATCAAGTTTGGACTCTCCGACGCCAAGCAACGCAAATAGGTTTCAACACACTGCTTAGCACCTCCGATGGCCGTCCGTCTCCGGGTGATACGCGAACTCATTTTCAAAGTGGTTCCCATAGCTCGGAAAAGCTCCGCCGTAAAGAACTCGAAATATCGGGTCCCGATCGGACCTGATGGAAACCGGCACCCTATGGAGTCGAATAACCTCCTTCGCGAACACCTCGGCCGAACTCGAGCCGTGGCGGCCGCTTAAGTCCAATAAAATGCCCATACTTGAGTATCATCGATCACCACAAGGATGCAATCGTACCCACCCGAGCGGGAAGACCCGTAATGAAGTCCATACTAATATCCTCCCATACTCTAGGGGATCGGAGAGGGTTGAGTAACCCACCGTGGGGTTTGGTCTCGTATTTGTTCGGCGACATATATCACATGTCGCCATTAAAGGTAATCACAGATTTCATCATCCCGGCCAATAAGCGACGGCCGCAAGGCGACAGACGCGTCTTGAGCCCTCGCATGGCCGCCGGTTGGTGAGGAGTGAAATTCTGTGAGAAACTACGACGCCCAGATGGAGTCTCGGGGAATAGCCAGACGGCCCCGATAAAGTAGTGTGTCGTGAGACCAGGAATAGTGCTTGGGTGCGGGGCGGCCTGCCACAAGATCCTCCACGATTCGTCCAAGTGTAGGGTCGGAGCGGACAACCAACTGAAGATTCGTCCAGTCTATCCACCGAGGAACCGAGACAACAGCTAGAGAAACCTCCTCGTCGCGACGTGATAGGGCATCTGCGGCCTTGTTGTTGACGCCCTCCTTGTAAACGATATCAAACTCATATCCCAGAAGTTTGGCAGCCCAATTCTGTTGCGCGGGCGTGGTCAGCGGCTGAGTAAGGAGATGCTTCAAACTCCGCTGGTCTGTCCGAACCGTAAAACGGCGGCCCAACAAGTACGGTCTCCAGTGTTGCACTGCCAAGACCAAAGCCATTAGTTCTCTCTCGTATGCAGACCGCGAGAGGAGACGCCCCGTGAGATGCTTGCTAAAATAGGCGACCGGTTGCCTAGCTTGCATGAGTACCGCCCCCAAACCGCGGCCCGAGGCGTCACACTCGATAATAAAATCCTGTGAGAAATCCGGCATGCGCAATACCGGCGCCGAGGTCAGTGCCGATTTCAACGACAGAAATGCGGTCTCGGCCTCCGGAGTCCAATGCCATCCGGTCAAACTTTCTTTCTTCAACAGATTCGTGAGAGATGCCGCTAGCTTGCCGTAGTCGCGAATGAACCTACGGTAGTACCCTGTTAGCCCAAGAAAACCACGGAGAGCCTTGGGGGATGCCGGAGAAGGCCACTGGAGTACTGCTTCGATCTTAGTGGGGTCCATCTTAACCCCGTCGAAGGAGACAATATGCCCCAAGTAAGACACCTGGGTGCTGCCAAACATGCATTTCTTTGGATTAATGACCAGTGAATGCTGATGTAATGTCAATAGCACCCGGCGAAGATGGAAAAGGTGTTGTCGCCATGAAGGACTGTAAATTAATATGTCGTCGAAGAAGACCAGAACAAAACGGCGTAACCAGGGTCGAAAAATATCATTCATCAAAGCTTGAAATGTGGCAGGGGCGTTGGTAAGGCCGAAGGGCATCACCAAGAACTCGTAGTGGCCGGAATGAGTTCGAAAGGCAGTTTTATGGACATCCTTTGGTGCGACGCGAATCTGATGATAACCCGCGCGGAGGTCCAGTTTCGTGAAAAATTTGGCCCCGTGAAGTTCATCCAATAGCTCCTGTATAACCGGGATCGGAAACTTATCGGGAACCGTGACTTTGTTGAGGGCTCGGTAATCTACACAAAAACGCCACGATCCATCCTTCTTGCGGACCAAAAGGACAGGGCTGGAATACGGGCTGCAACTCGGACGAATAATCCCTGCAGAGAGCATTTCCGCCACCAGTTTCTCCATTTCATCCTTCTGTGAGTGATTATAACGATAGGGCCGTACAGACACAGGAGCTGTCCCAGGAAGCAAGGGAATCTGATGATCTGAAGGTCGGCTCGGCGGAAGGCCCGGCAATGGTTGAAGCACACCCGGAAACTCAGATAGTAATAAGTCCACAATGACCGATCATGAGTGGGTTGTGCCGGCGGTTCTCGAAATGGTCCGAGCAAGAATTTATCGTCCTCCGCACCATAGAAGCCAACTCACGGAGCGCATACCACTGAGTGAGAGATGGATCCCCTTGTAGCCTGACCGATGACCCTGCAAGCTGAAACTCCATAGACAACAAGGCCCAATTTGTCGTCACGTCCCCTAAGGTAGAGAGCCAGGAAATCCCCAGAATCAAGTCGACGCCGCTGAGAGGAAAAACGTAGCAATTAATATGAAAATTGTGAGAGTTAAGTGTTAGTGGAACTGCCCTGCAACGACCCTGCATGTCCACTTTCGTCCCATCGCCAAGCACCACCTTAAAGGATATGTTCGTCTCAATCGGCAGGTCCAGGTGCCGGGCTGTAGTTTCGGCCAAAAAACAGTGGCTTGCGCCACTGTCGATCATTACCAGCAACGGATGACTCCCCACTGCACCACGCAGCTTCATCGTCTGTGCCCCATCAAACCCGTTAGATGACAGATTCGATAATTCGATGTCGTGTACCGCTGTCGACTCTTGATGCTCGCCGGTGTCAATTGCAACAGTGGTTTCCCCGGAATTATCCTCGTCCTCCTCTGGCGTAGCCTCAATAATCACTTTCAGGAACTTTGCCGGGCAGTTATGGAGAGGCCCGAACGGCCCCCCACACTGGAAACACTTGCCGTTCGCACGGTACTCGTCCGCCTCGCATCCGTTAGGTGCTTCGTTACTTGCTAGGGTGCGGTGCGAAAAAATCGCCACGGCGTCTTTGGGCTGGATTGGCGTTGGGACCGACGGTTCTTTGCGGCCCATGGGCGAGGCATTCGCCCAAAAGTGGTGGTCGGGAATTATACCCAATTTGGCGGCCGAGTGGGGTTGAAAGCAGCCCGACGATCGGCCGAGGCGGCGCGCCGCCACGATGGCGATGTGAAGGTCCGCGGACTCGGCTCCATAATTACATCCCTAACGGACGGCTTGACCGCCGATGAACATTCCCGATATTGCTCCGGAGGAAGGGATGGCGGCGGCACCACGCGCCTCGAAAAGCGCCAAATACTCATCGAAGATCCGGTTTGTCGCGTCACGTGCATGGCCTCATACACGTTTGGGCCGTGGGATCACCAAACGCTCGATCAATTCGCGAGTATCGCCCCACGAGATGTGCGGATCGCGGCGAAGAACCCCCGCGCCCGAACATGGCACGTCCAAATCATCCCAATCGGCGCCGCCACACGATCCGGATTGGGGTGTTATGGACCAAAAGCTTGCTCGGCCGCCCAAGCCACGCCATTGGATCGGAGCCATCAAAGAAGGAGGTCGAGTTTCGGGCGGAAAATCATCGTCGGAATGGCGCGAAGGCTCGGACGATGAAACATGGGGTTACTGGGATGTCCCTCGCCCGCAATTGTCTTGACATTTCATAAACATTGACTCAATCATCGACTTAGAATCGATGGGCGACATGGTACCTGAATATCGCGAGTTTTCTCGGTGATTCGAGACGCTCCTTCTCGGGTTCGACATCGGCATGAAGAAGGAGGCGTGTTCGGACCAATTGTTAGGAATGAACTCCACAGAAACACACAACACACACGCACGCACTTCCTCAATGAGGACCACAGAGAATAAACTCGCCACAACCAACTTGGCTGCCGCTAACTTCAATTGATGAATGATAATCCCTACCGCTTGGGAAAATAACAATATTTATACTCTCCTAACTAAGCCCATAATAAAGACCTAGCCCAAAACTCAATTAATAATAAAAACTAAACCAAGAAAGAATTAACATAATTAAAAGACTCCAACTAATTAAATCACTGCTGCGCAGGCTTCTTCCTTCTCTGATACAAAATCAAGGGCACCGGCTGAGTGCTATCAGAATGTATAAGAACTGACCACCCAATCTATCAAGGATATAAAATGATGCATACCATCTACTTAAAAAGGAAGAATAAGTCCATTTTCTCAATGAACATTAAATTCAAGTGCGCGAACATTTAGCATACGGGTTGTGTCAATCAATGACTAAGAGGGTATTTGGCTGAGCTTATAAGTTCCCCAAAAACAGCTTATAAGCTGTTTTTTTTAAAAACGAACTTATAAATTTTTTAACTTATAAGCTCAAAACACCCTATAAGTTAAATCTTAGATGATTCAGATAAGAAGGTATTTTCAGAATACTAGCATAAAGGAAGATCCTACGCATAGAAAAAGGAAGATGAAATAAGAAAAATATTCGAGACTGAGAACTTATAAAAAAAATGAGGAATGAAGAAAATTAGGAGACAAAACATAATGAGAATAGAAATAAAGAAGAAATCAGAGATGAATATTTCCAAACTGTTATATTGACCAGCTGTCAATCAGAATACGCCCTACACTCTGTATACTTAGAAGATTAAAGCCATGGCTAAAAAGACTAAGACTACAGACTGGTATACCCGAGTAAGACATTGACTTAAACTTACGCGTTAGCATTAAGTCGACCATGGACCGTTAAGGCAGTATCCATCCAAGAGGTGTAGTATGCTAACTACAATCCATTATATCAAAAAAGGGCAACAAACACTACTACAAGGGTGATCAGAACAGTCACTTAGACAGACAATGCCTAAGATATTCGAACCCAGAATACTTTATAGAAATCCAAGTCATACTTGGAAGGAATAGAGGACACGTAAGTTCTAAGAATCCAACAAACAAGAAGTGAGACCTTAAGACTTCAATTCTTCTATATCTAAAATTTGAGAAGACATTTCATTCCCATATTTACAGAATGGAATGAGAAGAGATGAACAATTTCCTACAATTTAATATAGTTCTCTAAGGACTAGTCATTCATATAGAGAATCACATACTTTCAAGTTCTTATATGAAACTAAAATTTATGAAACAATTAATGAGTTAAAGAAGATTTTTAAATTCTTTCTGTGAAGAAGATTAATAAAATCTAGAAGATCAAAGGAGTTAAGGATCCTAAAGGAGTTGAGGTGTATAAGAAGTATAAGAATTTTAAGATATAAAACGAGATAAGATTGGACTGATAGAGATCCATTCATAAGACAAACTTCGTCAAAAGAATACCTCCTTATGAACCGAAATGAAGAGGCTAGTTCCGAGATCAGAAATGGATGAGAAGATGGCAGAGGTAAGAGTCTTAAAACGACCAAAAGAAGAAGGATACTGCGATGAGAATTAGAAAGCCTCGAGAGAAGAAAAACGATAAAACTAAGATAAGTATTAGTAATTCGAGATAAGGAGAAGGTAGTTTTCAAGAATCTACATAAATTGTCAGTATACGTACAAGTAAAGTTACCGGAGACCTAAGACTTGATCCAGTTCCAGTGTTAGAGCATATGTTTATTAATAAGATAGAAGAATGCCGTGATGAATAGTTAACAGACTATGGAATTATGTGAAGTGTCTATTAAGAACGAAATCGTTAGCCAATGCTAAACACATGGATCAACTTGGAGAAAAATAAAATCTAAGTATTTCCTAAACATGATCTTGCACAGTAGTGTCGTATAAAAAGGATATAAAGAAATGAGGTACCCAAGAACGTCCTTTAAACACACTTGAATAAAAGAGCAAGTCGTTAGAGCTTAGATATGCTCCAATAGACCTACCAGACTTAGTGAAACCAGTTTCACTCATTGTTAGACAGTTCTGTCTCAAGTACCCTTAGATGAGACCCCCATGTTTCAATGATTAAATGTAACAAAAATACAAAAAAAAAAAGAGACAAGGAAAATTTGGCATTAAACTACTAGAAGCCAAATTCAAATAGGATGGAATCTGGTGAAGTAGGGAGGATACTCCTTGATAAAATAAGACAAAGTATGAGTAGCACTTACCCATAAATTATAAAATTTCTTCTTAAAATTTGAAATTTCTCAAGACTGGCATAACGCCGTTGAAAATTTATGGGAATCCTCCAATTAGCAAAACCACTAGAGCTCTTTTGTAAGACATACAATTAAGTATATACAAATCAATAGTTAAGAAGTGAATTTCTAGAAACTTGAGATAAGATCAGCTTGAGGTATTATCGAGACTAAAGAGATTGTATATTATCAAGACAGCATTCTGATAGATAAGAAGGATGAATAACATATACAATTTGACAGATTCAAACAGCACAAGTTACACTATTCCAAGCCTAGAATAGATTTATATTTTGTAAACCATACCCTAAGGTATGAGAGATAACTCTGGAAAAATAAGATACATGATCTTTACAGATCATAGAGACTACAAAACTATAAAACAGAAGAAGAGATAAAGACATGAACTGATAAGAGTTCAGTAGTTACCTTACCAATTATTCCCTTGATAAAGTCGAATTATTAGCCAGTGCGCTAAGTAGGAAGAGCAAATTAAAGATTTGATATCTCCGTAAATAAGAAAACAACCTCATGTATGAGCTGAGTAAGATGGAGATATAGAAGGATCAGGTGAGTACCATCGTCTAATGATTCAACTAAGAAAATATACCTAATATAGCTTTCTGAGCTAGATACGACCACTTTAGGTTCACAATCATGCGAATAAAGTTAACTGATGTACTAACCACGTTCAGAGACTCAATGACTAAGTTTCCATCAATACTTAGATCAATTATCTCAGTCATCCTAGATGAAGTTGTCATCAATTTCATGAGTAAGAATAAGCATAAGAACTACATGAAGGTTGTCTCAAGAACACTTGGAACGAAATACTTGTATACCACATTCAGCATACAATACATTCGCTTAACAAAGTCACACTCCTTGTGAGTGTTGTGGTATTGGAAAGAGTAATAGCTAAGCTCCAAAAAAAATTGAGAATATACATGTGTAGGTCACCTACTACTCTGACGGAATGAGGAGTTACATAAGACTAGCAAGCTATCATCAATGAGCGATTAAAGAAAACTCCAAGTTCGGAGAGCCACTGAATAATAGCTCGATAAAGAAATTAAATACTCTTTGAAGGCCGAGGGCAAGGAGAATTCCTGATAATTCAAAAAAGAATTAGTCTTGCACTAATAACAGTTTTTCCAACAACAGACAAAGACTATAAGATCAAACAGATACCTCCATAAACGCATTAGGCTTCGTACCAATGCACGAGAAGAATGTGATAGTATGTTCCTTGTAACAACTCGAGGCATTCGAATTGATTACCCTAGAAACGATTTAAAAATAACAATGGTGATATACACCTTGATAGTTCAAAACACCATATGTACAAAAGTTAGTGTAAGTTTTCACGAATCATAGGAGCTTCGATTATAGAGTGAAATGGAAAGACTCAATATGAGATATTCAGGACAAGCCCGCACTCGTGCAAAAAAAAAAAAAAAAAGAATATTAGGTTGTGGATTCTAGATCCACGTGTCATATGGAAATTCGCAATATATGTATATATAAGAAAGTTTTCACACAAAGATATCTTATTATGAGACCCTAGTGTGGGACGAAGATGATGACGTAATCTAGCAAAGGATTACAGCTGTGGTGTAAATAACAATTAAGCAAAGCTAATATAGTAAGTCAACACCTTAAGCTGTAAAAACAATACAGGTTATAATACCTCAATACATGGAAGGAAGAATTCATAAGAGGATTTTAGCGTGAGGAGACTAGGAGTCACGCGAAGAATATTAGTAAGGTAGTCACAACACCTTTCTCAAGAATTAAGACCCCATAACCGTGATCAAATATTCTTGAGGACCGAGTTGTTCTCAAAAATACTCGTTTAATAAAGTTCGTAGATTCGAAGAAAATGAATGATATAATCATGTATAGAAGAACATACGAGATCCTAAAATCAACAAGATTAGGACCTTAGAGTTGGCATTGCCATCTAACGCCTTCCTTAGTCAAAATTTAGCTCCAAGAGGAAAGAGAGTGAAGAAGAGAAAATCTAGATCTATTTTAGATCGAAAGTGAGAGAGTTAAAAGATAAGCAATTTGGTATTATAAAAATATTGATGAAGATTTGCGAGATCAACACCTTGCTAAGAAGGCTCAATAAGATGTGATATCTAAAGGACCAACGTAAGAAAAACGTAATCCAAGTAGTACGAGACGTACGCAAATTTCGGGACAAAATTTTTCTTAAGGGGGATAGAATGTAATACCACGTAAATTAAAAACGTAGCTCAACGAATTAATTTTTGAAAGTTAACGAAGAATTTAATCCGAATCGCTTATTTAATTTATTTAAATGAATAAACGAGAAATTTATCGATTAATAATCGAACGATAATGTAATACGATCGGATCCGATAAATCGGATCACGAATGTGTGCAATGACAATCGAGGTAACGATTTCTCGATATCGTAATCGTCATGGATGAGTCACAATCATCGATCCCCGTTCGGACAAAACGAGTGATATGTCGCTATCGTGAATTTTCTCAAAAATCATAATCTCCAAAAATGGGGTATTTTGATTATATCATCAACTTTGACCATATCTTCATCTCTCTCTCACCTCTGCAGACCAGATTCACGATCTGCAGCCCTCTGCTGCAACATAAGACAACAAATCCTTCTTTTTCTCACTTTCAAAGTCTCGTTCTTGTTCATTCTCCATTACTTCCAACATATACGAGAACTTCCATTACAAGTTCCACTCTCAAAACTCCTCTTTCAATCTCACAACATTCTCAAGAAACAAAGAGAGAAAAGAAGAACAACAAGATAACAATTTCAGTTTTTAAACATTCAACATGTTTCTTAAACAGACAACCAATTCTATTTCTTTTCTTTGAAGCAATCCTCCACCAATCTGGTGCTTTCGATTGAAATAGGAAAAGAAGAAAAGAATACACATAAATCTCACCAAGGTAAGACTTCAACCCCTTCATCCGTTACTTTTATTCCACCAATGTTCATAAACAAGAATCCAACAACAACCATAAGAAAGAAAGAAAAAAAAATCTGATATGCATTTTGCTCGTTTCTGCACCATTTTAGCACATCTTATGCAAAAATAATAAGTTGTTGTACGACGAGTTGTCCGTCGACTCTCCTGTACGAAACGGCTGTTGCGGGACCTTCCGACTGTGGAAATAGCCGAGAAAGAAAGAATGTGTGAGGGAGAGAGGGAGACGAGCTCGAGCGAGAAAGAGGCAACGACGGCTGCTGCTCTCGGCCGAGGATGAGCGAGAAAGGTGTTGACAACAATGCGACACGGCGGCGAAGCTGGGGCGACGGCGGTCCTCCTTCCGTGCCACACGACGACTGTGTGTGGTCGCAAAGAGATAGAGAGAACTTGAGGGAAAAGGAGACGTGACACGGCAGCAAGACAGAGGCGCTGGTGGTGGTTCGACAGCCGTTGTTCTTCGTCCGAGAGTGAGAGAGTATCAGACGAGAGATGCGTGAGAGCATGAGAGAGTATCAAACGGTGGTAAGGTGGCGAGGCGGTGGACGGCAGGCACCACGACGGCGCCGTGAAGGTAAAGGAGAACAGCGTCGCACGCATAGGAGAAGGGAGCAGCACTGCTTGCGTGTGAGGAGTGAGAGAGGAGATGAGAGAGTGACTAAGGGTTTTTCCATATTGGGCTTGATATTGGGCTTGAAATAACTAAATGGTATTGGGCTTGAATGATTAAAAGATGTGGGCCTATCAGTTCTTAAGGCTTAAATTGGGCTCAAACGATGGGCTGGAGTTATTAATTAGTTGGGCTGAAGTAACATAGGCCGAAATGAGTTAAATATTTATGGGCTTCCGAGATTAGTTAAGTCATGGGACGAGAAATAATAAAAGACTTGGGCATTGGGCCTATTTATTGTTATTAGGTTTGGGCCTTAATAAAATGTGATTGGACTTGAGTAATCTAAATTGTGTTCGACTACTAGAATAAAAGAATGATGACTTTATTGGTTGGGCTCCTCTTAATAATTTAATTGGGCCTTAAATAATTGAATTATTATGGAAGTTGGGCACCTAATTAGGATTTAATTAATTAAAATATGAGTTTTAGTTAATTAAATCACTTGAACCTCAAGAAGTAAATAGATGACCTTTAATTAAGTATAAATAGATTTTAATTACTTAAGTTACTTAAGCTTAATTAATTAAATTAGATAAACTTAATTAATTAAGAGAGTTGGGTCTTAATTAATTAACGTAATTGGACCTTACTAATTAAGTATTGGACCTTTATTAATTAAATTAGTTAGACCTTAATTAATTAAGTTACTTGAACTTAATTAATTAAGATATTAAACCGTACTTACTCAAGTTACTTGAGCTCTTATTAATTAAAGGGTGAGACTTAATCATTTCAAATCATATGATTATGATATGGTTAGACATGATTTAGCATTTTATAGTAAATGCTTAAATGTATACCATAAGTTATCATTTGGCGTGAGTAGAAATATGACTATCGCAAGAGTTATGATTTATGTCTTAAGATTAACGTCTAGTTAATTTGTTGGGATTGAGAGGCGAGGAAAACGGTAAGTTCGATCGAGAACTAGCATATCGACGACTTGGTCGAGAGAGATCGACGTTCGAATATACACGTAGACGAAGCATGATTGAACTCTTAAGTAAAACCCATGAACAATTAAGGCATACTGAATCTCGGATCGACAATTTTGCCACGCTTGGTAAAATTGAAATTCCTCGAATTCAAAGAACAAACTCAAACATCGATTTAATGGGCATATGCCTAGATATCCGTAAATCCCTAACGATAGAACTCACGTCTCACAATTCTTAACGAGTAAAACTCACAAGCATTTTAAGTCTTCTAACTCGTTAGGATAACGAGATAGAATTATCCTCGAGAAGTAGATATGATGAACAGAACTTAAAAATGAAAGCAAGATTTCTAAGAACTCAAAAATCACGCGCACTCATTTAAGCACAGACCATCTTATCTTTTGGATGTCTTACTCTATGTTCTCATGATAAAGGTCAAATATGGAAGCAATGATAGACCGGTAGGAGACAAGTTTTCTAGTGGCGGATTATTCACCATCAGGTGGGCTCTCTTGAAACAAAAATGACATGCATGTCTATCTCAAAGTATGATTTTCAAAAGCTTTATGAAATATTATTCCATGAACTGTTATTGACTGCCAAATGTTTATGTTTTGTTGTGATCCTATCTGAGGTTGGTTTGCCCAACGTGAAATGAGAATGGGTTGGTATATCCAACGTGGTATTTGAATGAGTTGGTCCGCCAACGGAAAAAAAGGGTAACGATCGGATCCGACTTAGTTGAGGACTAACTCTGATTGTGTACACGTGTGACTGTGTGTTAAGGTTAGCTACCTCGATCGGTCACGGTGACTATGTGTAGGTGGCCACCTCCATAGTGCGCGAATGAATGGTGAATGAATGAATGAATGATCAGATATGGAACAACGTGGATGAAATAGTCCGGCCGGACACTTTTGGAAAATGATAAAATGTTTGATAGACATGAGTCTTTTCAACTAAAATCCTCATGTGCTATTGTGGGCAGTTCAATAACTCTTACAAAAGAAAATGTTTCGGCAATGTGTCCACTGAGTACTTTTGTACTCAGCCCTGCATCTCGTTTTTGATGTGCAGGTTGAGCAGGTGATGGTGATGATAGCAAGGTGGTGTAGTGTGGCAAGTAGTTGGATTGTATTATTTTTAGGGGATTTTCTATACCTTGGGCATGCATCGTCATATGTATGTCCACATGCTTATTCGCTGCCAAACTCCGATTAGTGTGTCTCTTTTGATACATATATATCAATTATTGTCTTCCGTTGTTGAACTTTGAGGTTGCACCTCGGTTTCTTGTGAATTAGAACCTTGATTGGGTATGTTGATTGAATGTTTCCTTAATGTGCAGTTGTATTGCATGAGTTGTCATCCATAATGTATCATATTAGTGACGGTCCCGGTTAATCCGTACCCCATGGGATGTAGGGCCGTTACACATATCTGAAAAGAAATGTAAACACATAAGCATACGATCGCACATAATTCGTAACAATAATATTGTAACCTTTTGATAAAACAATATTAATTGAAACCCCCAATCACCCAAAGAATCTCACATGCTAGCCACGCATGTGACGCGTTTATATGTATCCTCGACTGCACTAAAATGTACCTTTAGTCGCTTAATTTCAATCCATGTCAACTTATCCTTATGACAAATGAAATTAATGATTGGACCTTACTAGACCACATCACTATCGCAAGAAGGACTTCATGGAAGTTGTACTTGAGGTGATGTCTAGCAATGACCACAATTTTAACAAATAGAAATGAATTCTTAGAATCGACATACGACTAGACCATACCGCTTCCAATCCAAATTCTTTTGTTATCTCATTTTAAATCTATCTCTAGATAACTTATGAAAATCGCAGATGAAGCCACACGTGTGGACTTTACACATGAAAATCCCACTTCTCAATAGATTAAAATGTTTTATTTAGAAATCTCATCTAACAAACTTATGACAAACAAAGGTAAGCTAGCCACGCTGTGGACGCCACTCACACAGTGCGTATCACTTTGTTTAGAGATCAAAAGGTGGAGGTCTTGACATTTTAATTTTAGAAATTAAGATGTCGAGTTTCTTGCTTAGTCTTTTGTTTCAAAAGGTTTGTCCATGCAGATCATGTAATCCTAGCATGCTTTCTATTGAACTCAACATGTAAAACATGCTCGCAGAATTCTAAAATATGCTTGAAAAACGCGATAAACCTAGCATGCTTACTATGCGCATCTAATCACGAAAACATACAACATGTTTATCTACGTAATTAAACATACAAAGCATGCTTCTGTATAATTTTAAACATCCACGACATGCTTTGAACGATAAAAAATAAAATAAAATTGTTCATCACGGCCCACTCGTGGATCCTGTACTTCACTGCCTAATTTATTACATAAATTTGCAAAGTACAGATCTTCAAAAATCTGGAAAAACGGGCTTCATGCGTGCACGGCACGACCGATTCGCCAAACCGGATTTGGGCGAAAATTTTAAACGGGCAAACAAAGGATCGGGTCGGTCGAAAAACCGAACCGGTCGAAAAATCAGATCTGGGCTGAAAACCGAGTTTGGGCCGGAAATGGGCCGGGTCGGCCCAAGATGGGATGGGCCGCGCGCTAGGGCACAACCCATGTGCGCGCCCAGCACACCCCGCCGTCCTATCTGCCGTGTCTACCGAGTGCTGGTGAGAAGCTCGCGCCGCCACCCCTGCCGAGACCAGGCCGAGACTCGTTCGCGCCATCGCCCAGCCGCCCGCGTCAAGCTACCGAGGGCTACTGAACGAGACCTGCCAAGGCCGCCTAGGCATTGCCAGGAACGACCTACCGAGGCCGACCAGCGCCGCAGAGGTGCTGCCTGCGCGCCGAGGCCGCTGCGCGCTGCCGAGGATGCTGCGACCGCCGAGGCCGCCTGCACTGCCGAGGGCTCGCGCTCGCCGAAGTTGCCCACGCACGCCGCACACCTCGCGCGCTGCAGAGGGCCTGCGCACGCTGCCGAAAGTTGCCCGCGCACGCCGTGCACCTCGCGCGCTACCGAGCGCTACTTGCCAAGCGCCTGCAGAGAGTTTCTACGCGCGACTCGCACACAGGGCCTGCCCGCGTGCTTCGTGCGACAGGTACTGCGCGCTTCATGGGACGGGCATCCTGTAACAGCCCTCTAATCCTAAGGACGGATTAACAAGGACTAATACTTGGAACAGTAATCACGGAACATTAAAGAGAATTAATCGAAGACTTGTGGAACATGCATCAAGTAAATTAAGAAGTTTTAACCATCAAGTATGAGACACACATAATTTACATATAGAAAGAGGCCTACAAATCCTTAACAAAAGATTAACTGATCTGGAGGGATTCAACTGTCAACATCAAAAGATAAACATAGCGTTCTATCGCAGTGGAAAAGCATGTGAATACACATATGACGATGTGTATTCAAGGTTTCTAACATATCATTATCAAAAAGAGCCCGACTACTCAACACGCCTCCATCCACCATCTGCTCAACCTGCACATTTAAAAACAAACATGCAGGGCTGAGTACAAGGATGCACTCAGTGAACTCATGCCAAAACATTTTATCAATTTAAATTACACTGCCCCATCATAGTAAGATACAAGGGTTTTATTTGAAAAGGCCTTGTACTTATGAAACTTTTCATCATTTCATAAATAATTGTCTGGCAAGAAATATTTTCCTTGTATATATGATCCATATCCTTTCCTTTCCTCATATCGTTATTAACGCCGAGAAGTAGGCCTCCTTCTACGTCGCGTGACCGCCATGCATTGTCCTTACGATCTGCCAAGGATCAGATATAATTGAAGAGCATCTCGATAGAAGTCCGTAGGCACAAACGGATCGCAATTTGGAGTTCGGACGAGGAGAACGGATCATTTCTTCAAAGTCGCGACGACGCACTCCACGCGCCCGCTCGCGCGCCGGCGCTGAACACTTCCAATGATTCTCATGAATTTTGGAGAAGGAATCAAGGATTTTATCCTTCATAAGAAGTAAAGTACGTTGTGATAGGAGTCCGTAGGCGAAAACCGTGTGCAAATCGGAGTTCAAACGAAGGAGAACGGGCCAAAACAAAAACACTGCGCAAAGCAGTGTCGCGCGCGCGCGCCCGCGCGCCGCGCGCGCTCGCGCAAATGCACGCCCAGCGAACGCCGGTTCATTGTGAACGCCGGTTCACCTGCTGCCAGCTTCCATTTGAGCGCCGGTTCATCAATTTTACTCGCCGGTTCACCTGCTTGCCTTCACACTTCAGCGCCATCTTCTCCAACAAGACGCTCAACTCACTCCAAAGATCCGCCCAGACTCCAAATACCATTCCAACGCCATCTCATGAATTTCCTCGCCGCTTCCACATCAACCGGGCGCCCATCGCCCACACACAGCGACACTCCAGCCACAGATCCTCCCGCGGCTCCCCGGCTTCTCTCCGCAGGCGACAAGCAGGCCGCCTGCAGCTCGCCTTCAAGCATGCTCGACAGCCCAAAGACTCGCCCGTGTCAACCGGCGCCACCGCGTTCTCCATCTTCAACGCTGCTCAACCTCGAACGCTAGCTCATTTGTGAGACAGAAACTTTTTCACCGGCGCTCACTTTGAACCAATGCGTCACTTTCAAGTCGAACGTCAACTCGCATTATTCTCATCCGCGCTACATTCATTTAATATAAATATACGCTTAGGTTGAGCGGGGGTCGGTTTTAGTTCTCGCTTTTTTCTCTCACGCAGCGGCATGAGTCGGGCTGCTTCTTCACCATTGATTTCAGATTTCTTCAGCAACACAAGATGATAATTCTTAGCTTTAATTCTGCTTTCAAGTTTTCGTCGAATGATTTATTTATCAATTTATATTTTGGGATTTATCACTTTTCGGATTAATTTTCACGGATTATTCTTAGATGATTTTTGTCAATTCAATTCATAGTGACGATGGATTGATTTTCATGTTCCGTTGGTTTAATTTGCTCAATGATTTATCGCTTTCGCTTATTTGCAATTAGATTTAGATTAGGGATCGACAAACCCTATGAATAATAGAATTGCTTATGCTTTTATTTATCGCTTTGATTTATCGCTTATAGTTCAACTAGGGATTGACAACCCTAGTTTAGATTTATCGCTTATTAGTTTAGCTCGGGATTGACAACCTCCGCCTAGGATTGCCGTTTAATTCTCCGTATTTCAATTCCTGCATGTTCAAACCCTTGTTGGCATTAGAATGTTTAGGTTTTAATCGCTTTCTGTGATCAACACGAACATTAGGCCCTGTTAAGTTTTCCTTGAGAGACGACTCGTGTTAACTTATCACGCTACGATTACCTCGTACGATTGCGAGTAATTTGAGTGTGTTTTTAGCTCGATCAATTTTGGCGCGCTGTCGGGAAAACTTTAGGCGATTGTTTGTGTTGTTTGTTTTTGTTTCTTTTCTTTCTGCTTGGATATTTTCTCCCAGTGCGTATAATTTTGTTTTTGTTGTTGGTATGCTATGCGGGTTATCAACAAGACGATTATGGTCAACCCGGTGGGAGGAAAGTTCGTCAGATTGGGCAAATTCTTCTCAAGAAGGAGCCCAATTCGACTTTTCCGAGGATGTCCGTCGGCATGAGCCACAAGCATATGATCCTTATCGATCCACAAGAAGAACAACAAATACCTCACCACCCGATTTGGGATATTGGGATCCACAGCAGGATGGTTGACGAGGAAGAGTGGGTACATGAAATTGATAACACGCCGTAACCCACTCTGGAGGTGATAGAACTACCCAAGCACCCAGAGGAGGATGAAGATGGGATGAAGCAAGAGTGGGCACTCGAAGTTGATGACATGCCAAAGCCCACTCGGAAAATGATTGCACTACCTCAACAATTGGAGTACGAGATCCCAGAGGAGGACAAATCGAGGACAAAGGTTGAGGTAACATCCATGATTTGTCAACTTCCTAATTCTCCAAAGTATTGTGCTTTGGGAATTGAAATTATCTATTTCACTTTGGAGAATAGGATGTTTGACTTGAGCTTAAATGATTTGTTATTTTCTTTCTTTACTGTCCTTTGTGCATATATGGTTACTACTGATGCTCTGGTCGAGATGGTATTCCTGCAGGTGAAGGACTATGGATAGTCCGTTGTTGTCTGGTTTACGTCGTGCTCACGACGTTAAACTGAGTACTTCGTGGGAGTTACCCACGGTTTTTTATTTTGTTTTTCTTCTCTTCTTTTGCTTGTTTTGTTGTTCTTTGATCTGTTTGTTATCTTTGTGTTAGTCTTGTTTGAATTTGGGAAGGAAGGATTTGTATATTTTGATCAGCGGTGAGATGAAGCTGGGATGCTCCAACTCTACATCACACATTCGTCGATTATCAGTGAAGTATCATCCTCTATGGTTATTTTGAGCTTTTAATGTTTTGAGCACCGGGGCGATGCTCGATTTAAAATGGGGGATGTTTACCCGCTTTTGTATGCGTGATGTATTGTTTTGTTGCTTAATAGCGTGCCCTTGTGCTTATTTTGATTGTTTGGACGTAAGCTTTGTCTATGCGAATAAGTTAGATCTTGATATGTGCAACCGAACTCGTGGTATCGATCAAATTGAATTTGAATTTCCAAACTTTTGGTGATATATGATTTGAGTATAATGTGAATTGATGAGACCGAATTGATAGAAATTGAATAGGGAAATTGATGTGATTTGTCCGCTAATGTTAGTGAGTGTTAACATTGTGGTTGCCTATATACTTGTTTCATTTTATATATAAAAAATGTGAAAAGAAGAAGAAATGAGAGAATGAAAACTCCAGTTATTTGTTGAGATTGTTGAAATGGAGGATGGGATTCGTCCTCTTCTCGTGAATTGAGAAATGGACATGGAAAACCACGTTAGGAGACTCGAGTTCATCGAGAGTTCACCTTCAATATTGTTCCAAAATCGTTAAAACATTCTTTGTGCTTTATAAAGAAACTTGTCGCTAAAGGTGACCACATTAGTTAGTTCACCCTAACGCAGTAGTTGGGTCCGATTACCTTTTATTTATTGATCCGTTCTTGATATCCTTATCTTTGAATTCGTAAACACCAAGTGGGGGGAAATGCAATTTTTGATTGATTAGAATAAGTGGTTAAGTTGCATGAGTTATCTTTCATATTAGTATAGACTTTGCTTTGGATAAGTGGGGGAGTTGTTTGGTATGATTTTGTGATGATTCTTGGTATTGTTTTACGTGTCATTTTCTATGGTTTTTCCTATTTATGCCTTTGGTTCGAGTAATATTTATCGATTCGGACTTACTCGCTTTGTCTCGATGTTTTGTAGGAAAATGGCATAAAATAGGATGAATTGATCTGCCAAGGATCAGATATAATTGAAGAGCATCTCGATAGAAGTCCGTAGGCACAAACGGATCGCAATTTGGAGTTCGGACGAGGGAGAACGGATCATTTCTTCAAAGTCGCAAGACGCACACTCCGCGCGCTCGCGCGCCGGCGCTGAACACTTCCAATGATTCTCATGAATTTTGGAGAAGGAATCAAGGATTTTATCCTTCATAAGAAGTAAAGTACGTTGTGATAGGAGTCCGTAGGCTCTTAGATGTCGATTCAATTCATAGTGACCTCAATGATTTATCGCCAATTAGATTTAGATTAGGGATCGACAAACCCTATGCATTGTCCTTACAACCCCAGTTTAGATCACCATTATTGTGTACACGTTAGTCCTAGCGGTATAATCCTTCCATCAACACGCATAGGACCCGATTCGATTCATTCATAAGTTGGTAGCGAACCAACACATTCATCATCATTCATGGATAGGATACATACATACATAAAAAATAAATATTTTGGGCAGGTAATTAAATAAATCATTTCATCATCATTTCTAGCAAATAAGCATTGTAAATAAATTATTTCGTAAGCATTTTATCTTTTTGAGTATAGTAAAGCCCACCTGGATCGTTGATTCTCAAAATATGATTTCTTTTCACGTCGCTTGCTCACGTCCACGTCCCACGTCCAACCTTTACGTAAAAACTACTTTAGTACGTCGGTCACGTTTTTTTTTCGAGAACATCAAAGTTTAATAAGCTTTGATAACTTATAAAGTAATAATTCGCATCCCTTAACTAATTTAATACGTCTTTTCATTGTATATCTTAACTAATAACTTCTCGTACTTCGATAGAGATGTAATATGATCTATGGTCTCATATGAACCATTTAGGTTAAACGTTGAACGTGTACTAACGTCTTTTGATAAAAATGATTTCAATTATGAAATCATTTCTCACAAATGAGATATTCTTATAAAATTAATATGTTTTACACGTATTAGTGTATTTATTCAACTTATTTCATACGTTTAATCTCAAGTCAACATTTTTTACTTTTCTTAACATATTTTTCGAATTAGTAACATATTTTATAACCAATTTCCATATAAATCGATTTTCAATCGATTTCTTTTCATAAAACCCTAATTCTCGATTTATCACGTAAATCAATAAACTTGATTAATAATTTACTTTAATATCACTTAACTTATTCATTACACATTATTTTTCATATCCAACGTTATTTAATATAACGTTTCGTCGTAGACATAGTATACTATGTTTCAAAAATTTCATAAATTCTTAATAAGTCTAAAATATATTCTAAGTACATAATATATTATTTTTCTTGATAAAAAGGATTTAAAACCCTTAATTCCTTACTCTAAGCTCTCGGCCCTTCTCAAACTAGATTCTCAAACTTCTTCCAAAAATTCTTCTAAATTTATATAGTACACTATATTATCATAGGATCATTAATATGTATTAACATTAGCTATAGAAAATTTGAACATCACCCTTCTATGCCTATAGGCTTTCGGCCATCACCAAAACATACCCAAACATTTTTCTAAATTTTTTATAAATTCACACAATGCCTATACATTATCATATATCACTAATACATCATAATATTCAACAATTTCAACTCACACATCATGTACCCATACTTAATAGCTCTCGATTTTTCTCAAACATGAACCATACCATTTTCTAAAAATCTAATAAATTCACATAGCCCTAAATCAAGGCTCTAGATCAATAATATGCTATAATATCACTTAAACATAATTTGTACATCAACTTAAAATTTCCAAGGATTTTCGGTAATAATAAAACAATTAGCATATGATTTCTAAAAATTCCCAAATAATCACAATGTGTTCTATTATCAACGTATATCATAAATCCATCAACAAATTAAATCATATAATTTTCGGTCATCACAAAAATAATTATAACATGCTTAGCTTTAAATTTAAACAATACATATGCTTAAACATAACATACTAAACATAATTAGTAAACAACTTAGCATGCTAACATGATTTATCCTATTTTTCTCATAAGAATCTAAGCATATATATTTAAATCTAATGGTTAGAAATCAAAAATCTTAACGTATATAAATAGCTTGTTCGATTTCAAACCTTTTACCGGCTTGGATTTTTGATGAAAAGGATTTAGTAACAAGGATTTTGATGAAGAAAAGGATGAACACTTCAAGTTTTCCTCGCTATAGCTCACGGCAGTTTTTAGTTTGGGAAGAGAAATGAATTTGTTTTGCTTTATTCACTTTACACTTATGTACTTAAGTAAAAATAATACATACTAAATATCTATTCCTACACTCTCGCTCTCTCTCACACACAATACAAGCAAGACTTTTAAATATTGCTTTATGACTCATACTCTTAATACATCATCACTTACACATAAGTAAATGCACTTACACAACATAATAAATGAAACACAATTCATTTGCTTTGGATACAAAAGGGACGGCACCCTCATTTCAAAAAGGGAAGAGATGTGATTTATTATTTTTGTCTTATACCATGTATATAATATCTTACACAAAGCCAAATGCAAGTATGTCATCAAATAAGAGTTTTAAAAATCCTTCTCACCTTACTTGGTCAAGATACTCGGCTATATCTCAACACTAAAAGCCTCCACTTGATTCATCAATTAATGGTCTTGGTTAATGTGTTATTATCTCACACTAATATATAACATATTGGAAGATAGCAAAAATTTGTTCATGTTAACCAATTGTTACATAGTTCACGGCACTTTCATCATTTAAGTGCTAACATTTGATTTTTCTTGCAATTTATAGATATATAACATAATATATGTCTTAGATGATAAATTAAATCATAGGAAAAATAATTAGAAAGATTCATGTGTCTAAACCCTAATTTTCGAAATTAGGGTTTTCGAAAATTACACATTTTATTCCATAATTATTCCTTAATTTTCTAGCATTATTTTAATGATAAAATAATTCTCTTATTACATAAAATAATCATAAGAATTTAAATATTATAATTCCTTGATCATTAGACTTAATTTTCAAATCGTCTCTAAACGTTGACGTTTGAAACGTCTCAAAACGTTCATAATCGACCCATCTCAAAATGGTCGTAATAAAGTCGTAATAACTTTATTAATTCATTTCATTAATAAGGGAATTTAATTCTAAGCTTCGTTACTTAGAAAAATTAACGTAATATTAACTATCGATAGTCAATCGACGTTAAAATATTACTGCCGAAAGACTTTATACAACTATATCCCTTAATTCACAATCATTAGTAAATATGATATTAGGATTTATTATATCATAAATAGTCGAAATCATTATTCGATAATTTACTAATACAATTATCGCGGCGAAACCCTAATTTACGAATTTCAATTATCGTAATTAGGCCTTTAATTCTTCGGGATATTACATTCTACCCCCCTTAAAAGAAATTTCATCCCGAAATTTGAATACCTTAGAAAAGGTTGGGGTATCTTTCTTTCATGGCATCCTCAAGCTCCCACGTGGCCTCCTCTTGTCCATGATGTCTCCACAGCACTTTCACTAGAGGAATAGACTTGTTCCTTAACTGTTGAACCTTACGGTCTAGAATAGCCGTAGGTTCTTCTTCATAACTCATATCTGGGTTGAGGATCACGTCGTCTTGATGGATTACGTGTTTTGGATCGTACACGTACTTTCTTAGTTGTGATACGTGAAAAACATTGTGTACACTCCCCAAACTTGGCAGAAGAACCAATCTATAGGCAACTGGGCCTATTCTTTCTAGGATCTCATAAGGTCCTATAAAACGGGGTCTCAATTTTCCTTTCACTCCAAACCTTATAATTCCTTTCGATGGAGAGACTTTAAGAAAGACTTTATCTCCACATTCAAAATGTAGCTCAGATCTACGCGTATCAGCGTAAGACTTCTGTCTATCTTGAGCTTCTTTTATTCTTTGCCTAATTTGACGGACGATCTCAATCATCTCACTTATTGCGTCAGGCCCTAAAATTCTTCTCTCACCTACTTCATCCCAATAAAGCGGTGATCGACATTTCTTTCCATATAAGGCTTCGTATGGGGCCATATTAATCGTCGCTTGATAACTATTATTGTAGACAAACTCAATGAGGGGTAAAACATCTTCCCACTTTGCACCTCGATCTAGCACTACTGTTCTCAGCATATCTTCAAGTGTTTGAATCGTCCTTTCCGATTGTCCATCGGTCTGTGGGTGAAACGCCGTGCTAAAGTTCAACTTCGTGCCCAATTCTTTTTGTAAGCTAATCCAAAATCTCGAAGTGAATTTGGAATCTCTATCAGATGTGATAGATTTTGGTACCCCATGCAGACGTATAATTTCTTTTACGTACAACTGGGCTAACTTATCAGATCCATGAGTAATCTGAATTGGTAGAAAATGTGCACACTTTGTGAGTCTATCCACTACTACCCATATAGTAGTGTTCCCTCTTTTCGACTTTGGTAAACCCGTAACAAAATCCATCGCTATTTCATCCCATTTCTATTCGGGTATTCCCAAAGGCTGTAACTTTCCGTAGGGTCGTTGGTGCAATGCTTTCACTTGCTGACAAGCAAGACAACGCTCTACAAAAGAGGCTACGTCTCATTTCATGCCTTCCCACTAGAACTTTTCTCGTAAATCTTGGTACATCTTAGTACTGCCTGGGTGGGCGGTATAAGGAGTATCATGAGCTTCACTCATGATTTCATTTTGAAGCTCGTCATTGTTTGGAATACACAATCTTTCCTTAAACAATAAGGCATTGTCTGATGCTTCTCGAAAATTCTTTAGCCCTTCAGTTCTTATTTTGACTCTGGTCCTTTCCAACTTCTCATCCTTCCTTTGTTCGTCAATTATTCTTTTTCTCAAATCAGACGTCAATGTGAGTGTAGCAATACGACTCATGATCGTCTCTGGTTGTTCAATCATTTCTATTTTCATTCTCTCAAACTCCTCAACAAGTTTTTCTTCCTCTGTAAAGAGACTTCCCAATTTGGGTTGATTCTTACGACTCAAGGCATCAGCTACCACATTTGCATTGCCCGGGTGATAATTTATACCACAGTCGTAATCCTTTACCAATTCGAGCCATCTTCTTTGCCTCATGTTTAAGTCTCTTTGCTCGAAGAAGTATTTCAAACTCTTATGATCTGTGAAGATCTCACACCTCACTCCATAGAGGTGATGTCTCCATATCTTTAGTGCATGTACTACTGCTGCTAGTTCCAGGTCATGAGTTAGATAATTCAGTTTATGTGGTCTAAGTTGTCGGGATGCATAAGCTATCACTTTTCCTTCCTGCATCAACATACAACCCAGTCCGTTCTTAGAAGCATCAATATAGACTACATATTCTTTGTCTGCTTCTGGAACTCCTAGTATTGGCGCACTTGTTAACTTTTCTTTGAGCTTTTGGAAATTTGCCTCACATTCTTCAGTCCAAGTAAATTTGATCACCTTTCGGAGTAGCTGTGTTATTGGCCTTGCTATCTTTGAGAATCCTTCAATGAATCTCCGATAGTAACCAGCTAATCCCAAGAAACTTCTGATTTTGTTTTGGGTTCTTGGCGATTTCCATCCTTGTACTGCTTCTACCTTTGCCGGATCTACTTTAATTCCTTCGGCCGACACAATGTGTCCAAGGAAAATTACTTCCTTAAGCCAAAATTCGCATTTGCTGATTTTAGCAAAAAGTTGTTCAGATCTCAAGATTTGTAAAACCGTACTCAAATGTCCCTTATGTTCTTCTTCATTCTTTGAATAGATGAGAATATCATCTATGAAGACTAAGACAAATTTGTCTAAGTACGGATGGAACACTCTATTCATGAGATCCATGAATACGGCTGGTGCATTTGTTAATCCGAATGGCACAACTATAAACTCATAGTGGCCATATCTTGTTCGGAATGCAGTTTTAGATACATCTTCTGGCCGTACCTTGAGTTGGTGATAACCTGACTTGAGGTCGATCTTCGAGAACACACTTGCTCCTCGTAATTGATCAAACAAGTCATCTATCCTTGGTAGTGGATACTTGTTCTTGAGTGTCAGCTTATTCAGTTCTCGGTAATCTATGCACATTCTCAAGGAACCATCTTTCTTCTTGACAAATAAGACCGGTGCTCCCCAAGGAGATACACTAGGTCTGATAAAACCTAGATCCAATAATTCTTGGATTTGGATTTTTAGTTCTTCAAGTTCCTTCGGAGCCATTCGATAAGGTGCTTTCGACACTGGAGCTGATCCTGGTTCCAGGTCGATGGTGAATTCCAACTGTCTATCAGGGGGTAACCCTGGTAGATTTTCGGGAAAAACGTCTGGAAATTATCGAACAATCTTCACATCTTCTACTTTTATCTCCGTTTTATCTTCTGCATTCAGGTAAACAAGAAATGCGCGACATCCTTTCTTGTTTATCATTCTCCTTGCCTTCAGCGCTGATATAATCGGGATCTTCTTCCCCATGTTGATTCCATGGAAGCTCGTAGCATTTTGTCCAGGAAAATGGAACGAAATTTTCCTCTCATTGCACAGAATCGTGGAATGGTTTTCAGCTAACCAATCAATTCCTAAGATTATATCTACATCGCCCATAGGTATTATGTTCAAGTTATTCGCCAGAACCTTAAGTGATCCTAGGTTCAACTCTAGGTTCGAGCAAACATGCGTAACAGTTATAATCCCTCCTATGGGTGAAGAGATTCTCATTTCCTAATTTGCTTGTTCAGATCTAAGTTCCAACATATCGACACATGCTCTTGCTATAAAAGAATGCGAAGCACCCGTATCGAACAAAAGTATAACAGGTATGTTGAGAAGTTTTCCCATACCTGCCAGGTTTCCCTGGTTCTGTTCATTCTCGCCTCCGTAGAGCATAAGCTCAGCTTTGAGCCGTTGAGTGACGGGGTGCTTGCCTTTCTTTGGTTCTGCGGTTGTTGCCGTGGTTGCCGCTCTGACTGCTTGACATTCTTCTTTGCTTGGCGTTGTGGTTGTTGTTCTTCTTGAGGGGTGATATTGAATAGCCCTGAGTGGATAGGCATGGCTTGGCTGGTTTGGCCTTCCCGTTACTCCCGGGCGTATTCCTGGGCAATCATTAGCATAGTGGCCCTTCACACCACATTTGAAACAACTGCCGCTGCCTGCCAAGCACATTCCTTTGTGCAATCTTTGGCATTTCGGGCAAGGAAAGGTCTTCATTGGCTCTTGTGGACCCCTCATTGGTGTAGGAAATACTGGCTTCTTCCATTCTTGCCCTTGTGGCGCTACGTTCCCTTGCCACGGCCTCTTGTTGTTCACGTTTCCAAAATTTCCTCGGTTATTTGTATTAAAATTCCCTTCCCATTTTCGCTTACCCTTGTCCACTGTATTATGTGTCTGAGCTTGTGCTGGCTTATCCTCTGGCATAGTTGCCTCAATATCCAAAGCCCGACCAAGAGATTTAGTGTAGGTCAAATCTCCATGACTGGCGAGAGACATCCTTATCTCTGGCCTTAGACCAGTTCTAAACTTTTCTGACATCTTCATATCCGTGCTCACTTGATCAGGAGCATATCTTGACATATCGCAAAAATTGCGATCGTACTCTGTCCCATACATTTTTTCCTGTTTCAAATTGAAGAATTCACTTTCCTTCTTCTTTCTATAACTTTTTGGGATGTATTTCTCATACATCTCTCTTTTAAAGTCCTCCCATGTAAAATCATCCATCTGTTCTGGTGCTAAGATTTTCCTCCTAGCCTCCCACCAGAAGTCGGCAGGTCCTGTGAGTTGAAAAGTAATACATGACAGTCGCTCTTGTGCTGTACATCGTAGAAAGTCGAAAATTCTTTCCATGGTTCTTATCCACTGTTCTGCATCGTCCGGACTTCCCTTTCCATTAAAGGAAGGTGGGTTTTGCCTAAGAAAAAGTTCTTCTATCCTACGATCAGGTGGAGGTGGGGGTGATTGTGGTATATTATCATTTTCCGCATCGAATTCCGCTCTTCCCTACCCTTCCTCTTCCTCTACCTCTCAGCTCAGGATCTCTTCTAGGCGGCATTCTGTTATTTAAACATATAATTAACATCGCATATCATTATCACAATTTAAACATATATATTATCATCATATAATCTTATCATAAAGCAGCTTTAATAAAAACATTCATCCTTGTCATACTCATTTTTGCCGCAAAAGCCCATTTTAGGGTCATCATGTATATATATATATGAAAATTTTGCCTTCAAGAGGACTGTTAAGTACAAGCAGTCAACACAAAATAAAGTCGAGTACATACGGGCACTTTTTCTAACTTAGCCATCATCAACTATCATACTTAATTACATAGCATTACAAAAATACTAAGCTTCTATTTCTACTACCTTACATAACCAGGCACGCTACACACATACTATACTATACATATCTACACAGATTCACATCCACTATCGTCGTCTGAAGCCTCTATCACTCATCCTCGTCCGGGTCTTCATCCTCTTCAGGATCCTCCTCCGGATCCTCTTTTTCCTCAGAGTCCTCATCAGAGTCATCCTCACGTGCTCGTACCAGAGATGGTCCTACTCCATCATCCCCGATGGCATGTATATCTCGTATGGGACTATAGTCATCGCGAGTGTCAGACACCCCCATCCGCACCGTCTGACAATATGGCTCTGCTGGAGGTGGTGGCGTCATCATCGGTGGTAGGATCGGGAGTGGTGGACGTGATGGATGTCCCACTGATAACGGTGGAAAGACTGGCATCCCTAGAGCTCTCGGTCGCAATGCCCTAGTCACATGTGCAGGTCGGTCTCCTGCTTCCAAACATCTCGGTACCACGGGATCGACCACTCGAGGAACCTCCGTATACAGCCACTCTAGCGAGTCATCGCGCCAAGTATACTCTCTCGGGGGAAGATAAGGTCCTCTCGGTGCAACCCCATACACGCTGAAGACATAGCTCAGATGACTGATGAATCTCGGTAGGTCTACGATCAGATCATAATTACTGTCCACGCGGTAAATATAGTCACCCGAAACTTCCCTGGCATAGTCTTCCCAATCACACGGTAATCGGGTCAAGAGGCGCTTAACACCGTCGAAATCCGTCACGCCATGCTCACGTGCATCCATCCAGTGTTGGAGGTAATGCATCAGAAACTCTCCGAAGCTGTCACCCCAGCACATGCCGTAAGTACGGTATGCGTGAATTACCTCCTCTGGCGTAGCTCTCGGCCCTAACCTCCTCCTAGCTGTGCGACGCGTCCTCGCCATCGGCCACAGACAAAACTAGCATAAGTCAATCTAAATATATCTGATAAACAGATAAGATAAACTTAAACGCATCTCATAGCGAGATAGGATAAACCGGACATATCTATAAAGCGGATAAACAATCCAAACACATCTGATAAACAGATAAATGTTATCAGGAAATGTTCTCATATACAACACACGTCGTAGCTTTCTTACTCTACTGGGAAGCTTACTATCTAGTAGCATCCTAAGATTCTTATCATACTATAAGGTCTTCGTTTTAAGTAAACTATAAACTAACTTCAACTGCTTCTCGTGAATTCTGGAGAAGGAAACAGGGGTTTGGTCTCTCATAACAAATAAATTACAGTGCGTTAGGAGTACTTAGGTGAAAACCATGCGTAAATCGGAGTTCAAACGAAGGAGAACAGGCCAAAACAAAATCACTGCGCAGTGCAGAAAAATCAGCGCGCCCGCGCCGAAGTCGTGGGTGATGTCGACGCTGTGGTCGTGCATGCCGATGCCGACGCCGAGGTCGTACAGGCCGCCAAGGTCGAAGATGCTGAAGTAGATGTCATAAGTGCCGAGGTCGAAGTCGAGGTAGTACATGTCGATGCCGAAGTCGTACTTGTTCATTTACGTATCCATCTTTTGCTTTCCAATCTCGAAATGGAATGAAGTTCTGAAGTCCATCTTCACTTTTATTTTTCATGTCAATCTTATTTTTTTATCCTTGTAACGGAAGGAAGTTCGTACTTCTATGTTCTTTTGCAATACGTGATCATGCTTCTTATATCGTCTATGTTGTTTTTGAGATAACATATCCATCATTATAAAGAACTTAAAACTTGAATGGATTTGGTTATGAAAACTTGAAAGTTTTATTCAATTTCATAACATAGCTTGCTCGTAAGCATACTTTACTTGAATTTTGCAAATTCAACATTTCATCATTGGCACATTATGCCCATTATCAAACATAGGCGTTCATTTCTAACTTTGATCACACGCATAACTTCCATTCCCAACACTTTTTCCATAACCTTCATTTCATATCATTTGTCATAACCTTCCATTGATTTCAAAATAATAACATAACCTTCATGAATTTCAACACATGATTTCAAAATAAAGTTTTGAAATTTCCTTTCAATTTTGTTTCGTAACTTTCATTTCAATAAAACTTCATAACATATCTTCACTTTTACTTTCCAAAACGTGATTTCAATCCTTTTCACATTGAACTTTTCATTTCAAAACTTGAGAAGAAATCACTTACCTAATCCCGGTTGAGCTTGATGTGATGGAGTGTTGAGCATAGTCAGTGGATTTCTAGAAGTCTAGTGACTCAATCTAGACTTGACTTTAAAAGAAGGTTTTGGGATTCAAAGAGCGAACTGCTCTGATACCACTTTGTAACAGCCCTCTAATCCTAAGGACGAATTAACGAGGACTAATACTTGGAACAGTAATCACGGAACATTAAAGAGAATTAATCAAAGACTTGTGGAACATACATCAAGTAAATTAAGAAGTTTTAACCATCATGTATGAGACACACATAATTTACATATAGAAAGAGGCCTACAAATCCTTACCAAAAGATTCACTGATCTGGAGGGATTCAACTGTCAACATCAAAAGATAAACATAGCGTTCTATCGCAGCGGAAAAGCATGTGAATACACATATGACGATGTGTATTCAAGGTTCATAACATATCATTATCAAAAAGAGCCCGACTACTCAACACGCCTCCATCCACCATCTGCTCAACCTGCATATTTAAAAACAAACATGCAGGGCTGAGTACAAGGATGCACTCAGTGAACTCATGCCAAAACATTTTATTAATTTAAATTACACTGCCCCATCATAGTAAGATACAAGGGTTTTATTTGAAAAGGCCTTGTACTTACGAAACATTTTCATCATTTCATAAATAATTTTCTGGCCAGACATATTTTCCTTGTATGTATGATCCATATCCTTTCATTTCCTCATATAATTTTCATTAACGCCGTAGAAGTAGGCCTCCTTCTACGTCGCTGTGACCGGCCGTGCATTGTCCTTACAGCCCCCAATCACCATTATTGTGAACACGTTAGTCCTAGCCAGGTATAATCCTTCCCGGCATAGGACCCGAATTCGATTTCATTCATAAGTTGGTAGCGAACCAACACATTCATCAACATTCATGGATAGGATACATACATGAAACATAAACATTTTGGGCAGGTAACTAAATAAATCATTTCATCATCATTTCTTGCAAATAAGCATTGTAAATAAATCATTTGGTAAGCATTTTATCTTTTTGAGTATAGTTTAACCCACCAGGATCGTTGATTCTCAAAATATGATTTCTTTTCACGTCGCTTGCTCACGTCCACGTCCAACCTTTACGTAAAAACTACATTAGTACGTCGGTCACGTTTTTTTTCGAGAACATCAAAGTTTAATAAACTTTGATAACTTATAAAGTAATAATTCGCATCCCTTAACTAATTTAATACGTTTTTTTATCGTATATCTTAACTAATAACTTCTCGTACTTCGATAGAGACGTAATATGATCTACGGTCTCATATTAACCATTTATGTTAAACGTTGAACGTGTACTAACGTCTTTTGATAAAAATGATTTCAATTATGAAATCATTTCTCACAAATGAGATATTCTTATAAAATTAATGTGTTTTACACGTATTAGTGTATTTATTCAACGTATTTCATAAGTTTAATCTCAAGTCAACGTTTTTGACTTTTCTTAACATATTTTTCGAATTAGTAACATATTTTATAACCAATTTCCATAGAAATCGATTTTTCAATCGATTTCTTTTCATAAAACCCTAATTATCGATTTTTCACGTAAATCAATAAACTTGATTAATAATTTACTTTAATATCACTTAACTTATTCATTACACATTATTTTTCATATCTAACGTTATTTAATATAACGTTTCGCCGTAGACATAGTATACTATGTTTCAAAAATTCCATAAATTCTAAATAAGTCTAAATATATTCTAAGTATATAATGTATTATTTTTCTTGATAAAAAGGATTTAAAACCCTTAATTCCTTACTCTAAGCTCTCGGCCCTTCTCAAACTAGATTCTCAAACTTCTTCCAAAAATTCTTCTAAATTTATATAGTACACTATATTATCATAGAATCATTAATATGTATTAACATTAGCTATAGAAAATTTGAACATCACCCTTCTATGCATATAGGCTTTCGGCCATCACCAAAACATACCCAAACATTTTTCTAAATTTTTTATAAATTCACACAATGCCTATACATTATCATATATCACTAATACATCATAATATTCAACAATTTCAACTCACACATCATGTACCCATACTTAATAGCTCTCGATTTTTCTCAAACATGAACCATACCATTTTCTAAAAATCTAATAAATTCACATAACCCTAAATCAAGGCTCTAGATCAATAATATGCTATAATATCACTTAAACATAATTTGTACATCAACTTATAATTTCCAAGGATTTTCGATAATAATAAAACAATTAGCATATGATTTCTAAAAATTCCCAAATAATCACAATGTGTTCTATTATCAACATATATCATAAATTCATCAACAAATTAAATCATATAATTTTCGATCATCACAAAAATAATTATAACATGCTTAGCTTTAAATTTAAACAATACATATGCTTAAACATAACATACTAAACATAATTAGTAAACAACTTAGCATGCTAACATGATTTATCCTATTTTTCTCATAAGAATCTAAGCATATATATTTAAATCTAATGGTTAGAAATCGAAAATCTTAACGTATATAAATAGCTTGTTCGATTTCAAACCTTTTACCGGCTTGGATTTTTGATGAAAAAGATTTAGTAACAAGGATTTTGATGAAGAAAAGGATGAACACTTCAAGTTTTCCTCTCTATAGCTCACGACAGTTTTTAGTTTGGAAAGAGAAATGAATTTGTTTTGCTTTATTCACTTTACACTTATGTACTCAAGTAAAAATAATACATACTAAATATCTATTCCTACACTCTCGACTCTCTCTCTCTCACACAATACAAGCAAGACTTTTAAATATTGCTTTATGACTCATACTCTTAATACATCATCACTTACACATAAGTAAATGCACTAACACAACATAATAAATTAAACACAATTCATTTGCTTTGGATACAAAAGGGACGGCACCTTCATTTCAAAAAGGGAAGAGATGTGATTTATTAATTTTGTCTTATACCATGTATATAATATCTTACACAAAGCCAAATGCAAGTATGTCATCAAATAAGAGTTTTAAAAATCCTTCTCACCTTACTTGGTCAAGATACACGGCTATATCTCAACACAAAAAGCCTCCACTTGATTCATCAATTAATGGTCTTGGTTAATGTGTAATTATCTCACACTAATATATAACATATTGGAAGATAGCAAAAATTTGTTCATGTTAACCCATTGTTACATAGTTCACGGCACTTTCATCATTTAAGTCCTAACATTTGATTTTTCTTTCAATTTATAGATATATAACATAATATATGTCTTAGATGATAAATTAAATCATAGGAAAAATAATTAGAAAGATTCATGTGTCAAAACCCTAATTTTCGAAATTAGGGTTTTCGAAAATTACACATTTTATTCCATAATTATTCCTTAATTTTCTAGCATTATTTTAATAATAAAATAATGCTCTTATTACATAAAATAATCATAAGAATTTAAATATTATAATTCCTTGATCATTAGACTTAATTTTCTAATCGTCTCTAAACGTTGACGTTTGAAACGTCTCAAAACGTTCATAATCGACCCATCTCAAAATGGTCGTAATAAAGTCGTAATGACTTTATTAATTTATTTCATTAATAAGGGGATTTAATTCTAAGCTTCGTCAACTAGAAAAATTAACGTAATATTAACTATCGATACTCAATCGACGTTAAAATATTACTGCCGAAAGACTTTATACAACTATATCCCTTAATTCACAATCATTAGTGAATATGATATAAGGATTTATTATATAGTAAATAGTCAAAATCATTATTTGATAATTTACTAATTCAATTATCCCGGCGAAACCCTAATTTACAAATTTCAATTATCATAATTAGGCCTTTAATTCTTCGGGATATTACACATCCGCGCGCAGAGGTCGCACTCTATCTCACGACCCGCCAAGGCTGCTTGTGCTACCGCTACCCCTGTTCGCCCGTTGCTCTCGAGAAACGCACGCCACTACCGAGAGGTGTGCTGCGAGCGCCGAGCACATCCGCGTGCCGTCGCCTGCACACCCTCGGACGTGCGTTCGGTTTTCCGATAGCCTCCGGTCGCACCGTGCGACGGGACTCCTTCATCTCGTTCTTCGTGTTCTTCATCTTCGTTCCTCATTCACAGATTAGATTTACAACAAAAATCCTAATCTAACCACGGATTTTCTCTTGGTGAAAAACGAAATCCGACAAAAAATAAAATAAAACAAGCCACGATGAACGACAGATCCAAAATTAATTAATTGCGCACGTAATAATCAAACGTGAATTAATCTAACAGAGTCAAGATACTGATCCCAGGCTCTGATACCAATTGTAGGAAAATCTGATTTTAACCATCTCCTGAGGATCTATCTTGGATGTTTAATTCACCATACATTGATTATATTCATAGCATGCAGCTATATAATTAATTACAACACGTTGGTGTTTTCTCGTGTTTACCAGCGAATTTGTCAGGCAAGAATTGGATCAAGACTCGTGCTTTAATCTTCTGGACTGTATCCCGACTGCCTAAACTTCAATGTCGAGTGAGGACAATCTATGGAGAGTGCTATAGAAATTCGCCTTCTTCCTTACCCTAGAGTTTTCGAAAATCCTCACTATGTGAATAGAAAATTTCGAAATTTTCTTCTCTTGAATTAGGGTTTGATTTTCTCTCACCTTATATTTATAATACAACCCTAAATCCTATCAAGAGAGAATTTCTGCATATCTAATAAATATAATAATATCTCTTAAGATAGAGAGGATCAAAATAGAGTCCCAGTGTGACTCTAAGGGATGTGGACGAAAATCATCAAGCTATAGGCCTTTGATGGGCCAGCCCAGGGATCAAATGCAAGGAATAAAGATGAGCCTCAAATAAATTAATTATCTTATGTTTAGCCCAGAATATAAATTAATTCATAAACATTTATTCATTCCACTAGAGAATAAATACCGACTTACCCCTTTATTTTCGAAGTTGAGTCGGGCTCGCACTTAGACTTAACGAATCCCCGTATTTAAGATATCGCACGTCCATCAATTATTTACAGCATTTGGACGGCTTAAAATAAATAATATCTTTAATTCCTTAAGTAGTACCACTTAACCTTATTATTGTATTTGAGATAACTCAACCTGCAGGGTTTAGTACAATAAACCTTTTGAGCTCCTTAAGGGAACATCATCATCCTTAACGGATACGGTGACTCGACACAAGTAACTAGCATGACATACAAGCACTGCCACCACCCAAGATGCAGAGAATCTTGGGTTATCTCATGTAACCCTCACCCATAACAAGTCAAAGTGATGGTCAGCAACTCATACTCACCTAATACCTTATAGAGGATTTTGTGCGAGCATATTGATAATTGGTGTAAGAGAAATATCTGAAAAGCAATGTAAACACATAAGCATACGATCGCACTTAATTCGTAACAATAATATTGTAATCTTTTGATAAAACAATATTAATTGAAACCTCCAATCGGCCAAGGAATCCCACATGCAAGCCACGCGTGTGGACGTTTACACATGAACCCCTCAACTAGACAAAAATATACCTTTTAGTCGTTTAATTTCAATCCATGTCAACTTATCCTTATGACAAATGAAATTAATGATTGGACCTTACTAGACCACATCACTATCACAAGAAGGGACTTCGCGGGAAGTTGTACTTGGTGATGTTTAAGCAATGACCACAACTTTAACAACAGAAAATGAATTCTTAGAATTGGCATACTCACTCGGACCATACCGCTTCCAATTCAAATTCTTTTGTCATCTCATTTAAAATCTATCTCTAGAGAATTTATGAAAATCGCATATGTAAGCCACGCGTGTGGACGTTTACACATGAAACTCTCACTTCTCAATATATTAAAATGTTTTATTAAGAAATCTCATCTAAAAACTTATGATAAACAGTGCAAGCAAGCCACGAGTGTGGACGTTTACTCATAATGCGTATCACTTTGTTTAGAGATCAAAAGGTGGAGGTCTTGACATCTTAATTTTAGAAATTAATATGTCGGGTTTCTTGCTTAGTCTTTTATTTCAAAAGGTTTGTCCATTCAGATCACGTAATCCTAACATGCTTTCTATAAAACTCAACATGTAAAACATGCTCGCAGAATTCTAAAATATGCTTAAAAACGAGATAAACCTAGCATGCTTACTATGCACATCCAATCACAAAACATACAACATGTTTATCTCGTAATTAAACATACATAGCATGATTCTCAAGATAATTTAAACATCCACGACATGCTTTGAGCGATAAAAATAAAATAAATTGCTCATCGCAACTCATTCGTGGATCCCGCATTTCCCCGCCTAATTTATTACATAATTTGCAAAGTACGGATCTTCAAAATCTCGAACAGGCCTTGCGTGCACGGCACGGACGGATTCACAAACTGGTTTGGGCGAAAATTTGAAAGCGGGCGAGCGGTGGATCGGGCGGATCGGGTCAAAAATGGAACCGGTCGAAAAATTGGTGCGGGTCGAAAACGGTGCGGGCGAAACAGGCGAGTCGGCCCAGATGGGGTGGGCCGCCTGCAAGGCAAAGCTATCGCACGCCAAAGACATACCCCGCTGTCCCTGCCGAGCTCGACCACGTCACCGTCCGCCTCGCTTGGGTCGCCGAGTCCCGCGGCGCCGCACACCAGCGAGAGCCTGCTCGCTCGATCGCCCGCCCCGCCGAGGCTGGCTGGGAAGTCTGCACACGACTCACGTGCTGGCGCCGCCGAGGGTCTGTCGTGCCGAGCGCCGTGTGGTGCGCGATGAGCTACCGAGCACCGACACATGCATCGTGCATGGTGTCATCCCACCTGCTCGTCGTGTCCGCCCAACATCGCCCAGCATACCCACCGAGACTACCGAGACGTGCGCTGGTGCTACTGAGAACCCGCGCACCCCGTCACCGTCTTTGCTGGCCCGAGGCCGCCGAGAGTGCGGGACGTTGCTCGCCCGTCTGGTGCCGAGCCTGCTGAGTGCTACCGAGAAAACTTGCGTGCGCACGTCTAGCACCGAGGCGTGCCGAGACATCCGTGGGAGTACCGCACACCCCGCACGCCCAGCTACCGACGCCCGTCGAGAGCTTCAGTGCACACACGCTCAGCCCCGAGGCATCCGCACGAAAACCGTGTGCCCCACACGCCCGGCTACCGAGAGATACCGCCGAGGCTGCCGCCTGCCTCGCCCGTTCTTTGCCGAGAAGCGTGCGATTCATCTTGAGGCATCTTTGTGGCGCCGAGCATGCTCATCGTGCCGTCGCCCGTATGCCCTCATGCCGTGCGTCTGTTTCCGACCAGCCTCCCGTCGCGTCGTGCGATGGGACTCCATTATCTCGTTCTTCGTGTTCTTCGTCTTCGTTCTTCTTTTATAGATTTGATTTACAAAAATAAATCCTAATCTAACCACAAATTTTCTCGTGGTGAAAAATAAAATCCGACAAAAATAAAACGAGCCACGATGAACGACAGATCCACAAATAATTAATTGCGCACGTAATAATCAAACGTGAATTAATCCAACAGAGCCAAGATACTGATCCCAGGTTCTGATACCAATTAAAGGGAATCATATTTTAACCCTCTCCCGAGGATCTATCTTGGATGTTTAATTCACCATACATTGATTATATTCCTAGCATGTGCCTATATAATTAATTGCAACACGTTGGTGTTTTCTCGTGTTTACCTGGGAATTTATCGGGCACATAATTGGATCAAGACTCTTGCTCTGATCTTCTGGACTGTATCTCGATTGCCAAAACTCCAATGCCGAGTGAGGAAAATCTATGGAGAGTATTGCAGAAATTCGCCTTCTTCCACACCTTGAGATTTTCAAAAATCCTAACAATTGGAGTAGTATAATTTTCGAAAATTCTTCTCTTAGGATTTGGGTTTGATTTTCTCTCACCTTATATTTATAATGCAACCCCAAATCCTATCTAGATAGGATCTCTGCATATCTAATAAATATAATAATATCTCTTCAGATAGAGATGATCAGAACAGAGTCCCAGAGGGACTCTTTAAGTGGTGGGCGAAATTTATCATAGCTCCAGGCCTTGATGGGCCAGCCCAGGGATCAAATACAAGGAAAAAGATGGACCTCAAATAAATTAATTATCTTATGTTCAGCCCAGAACATAAATTAATTCATAAACATTTATTCATACCACTAGAGAATAAATGCTGACTTACCCCTTTATTTCCGGTTGAGTCGATCTCGCACTTAGACTTCATGAATCCCGATTTAAGATATCAGATCCATTAATTATTTACGCTTACGATTGCTTAAAATAATTAATCTCTTTAATTCCTTAAGTAGTACCACTCCACCTTATTATTATACTTGAGATAAGTCAACGTGCAGGGTTTAGTACAATAAACCTTTTGAGCTCCTTAAGGGGACGTTATCATCCTAAATGGATACGGTGACTCGATATAGGTAAAATGCATGACATACACGCACTGCCACCACCCAAGATGCGTAGAGTATTGAGTTATCTTATGTACCTCACCCATAACAAGTCAAAGTGATGGTCAGCAACTTGTACTCACCTAATACCTTATCGAGGTTTAGATCAACGTAAAGTCACCGAGATCTAGGTTCTTCACGACGGTCAAATAGAAGAACTCATCTCACTGTGATCCATCAATACGTCAGAGATGTACCAGTAAAGACAAGCAACTAAGTCAAGTCACTTCTTATCTATACCGCAGCCTATGCCGATAACTCGTCATCAAGTTGTCTCAGCTGTGATTTTTTTTATATCTCATTAAGCTTGACCAATCATACAGACTTCTATGATCTACTACACACCATATGATCTAACTTATATATGAGATAAATGGACAAACATGTGCAATCAAGTAAACAATTCAGATAGGAGATTGTAATAGTGGTAACAGGAAACATTGTATACAAGCTCAACTAAAACTGCTTCCAGTATACAAATCCAACACTTTCTCCCAAATTGCTCATGACGCTCCTTTTCACACGTAAAAGTGTAATTATAGGAGTAGCGAGTATCGATCCAATTGCGCCTTGCCATCATGAGACAGACGTCGCAAAGGTAACCACAGCGATAAAATCATCGGACAAAGCGCTCCGATCGATAACGAGACGATAAACCAAACTAGAATAACGTAAAAACAATACCGAATTAAACTAAACGAAGACTAAAGCTTAAAGAATGTAAAACCGAGGCGAACCGAGAAAATAAGGTCTCAGGCGTGATTGGGGGCTCTTGGAGGCGAGGGCGAGCCTATATATGCACACCCCAAAACCTAATTTTCATTCTCGCTGTCTCGCGACCACCCTTCGCTGTCGCTAGGTGTGGTCGCGAGGTAATCTCGCGCGGCCTTCTCGCCCGCGATCGCCTCTCTGCGCTTCGCCTGTACTCGCGACCGACTGGCGGTCGCTAGCCATACTCAAGTGGTTGCGAGAAATCGCCCAAAGGCTTTCTCGCTGAGGCTTCGCTTCGGGCTAGCGTTCATGATCGCGGTCTTCTGGTTCTCACGCGTGTTTCCTAGCGGCCGACCTAGCGACCGCCAGGCGGTCGCTAGAAACACGCCAGATTGTATGTGTTGGCTCGTGCGTCGTTCCTTGCTTCGATTTTCAACATATAGACCTACACAACACCAAAAGAACACCCAAGAGCGGATCTTCTAAAAAATAGATAAAACATTAGAATCGGCACGTGGCGCACATTAAACGAGCTAAACTCATCTTTAAATATCAACAATAGCGTGTAAAATGCGCTTATCAAACCCCAAACTTAAAGCATTGTTTGTCCTCAAACAAAAGCGTAATGTAAAGACAAACGAAAGATCAACGAGCATAGCAAAGAGGATAACCATTCTAGCCTCAAACATATCAACGCTCAAAATATTAGTGCACATGACGACGTTAGTCCACTCAACACAAACAACAAATTACGGCAAAACTCATTTAATTCAACCCTCACAAAGGCATGTGCGTAAAATATATAAGATACACTCAAACTCATAAAGAAATTAAGGACGGTATACACTCAACGATCAATGCAATGCAACATCTTACCATAGGCTTGCTGCTTTCTCTAACATCTCCCACTCGGAGTTCCATGCCGAGTCCACTTCTTTCTTCTCGCTTCCTCAATCGAGAACCCTCGAGCGACCGAGCAACAATCTTCCGCGCTAACACGAAACGTGAGGTTTCTTCCTGCACATCAATCAACGCACGACCGGTTGCTAGAAAAGGTCTACCAAGGATTAGTGGTTGTTGTTCAATTCGGAATATCAAGAATAACAAAGTCGCAGGAAAACAAAACTCAATTTTACCAACACGTCTTCGACGATACCTTTTGATATGTGATCGATCGGTCAGCCATCATCGATGAAATCTTCGTCGCTTCATTTTTCCTAGGTGTGGCCGGTTGAAAACGTTCAACGGCATCGATTTATGCTCGCCCCAAGTCGCATAAAACATTTGGGAAAATCTGCCGGCGATCTCGCACTCTAACGTGAAACCGCCGATCCTTCGCTTCAAGGGAGCTTCTTTTGCAAGGACGCTTGCACTCTTGGATAGAAGACTTTCTAGGGAAATTTTCAACTTTCCAAGTTTCTTCTTCTGGCAAGCGTCTTTTAAGAACTTCATGTAGCCCGCATGTTTCGCAAAGAGAGGTAAATTTATCTCAACTTTCAAATACCTCTTTGAAGCGAGCAAATTCCTCGTCATATTTCGACTTGACAAGTCGACTCGGAACGGACCGGAGGAATGTACGTGCGAGGATTAGCATCTGGGGGTGCCATGTCGACGATCACCGGATGGGGATGTCGCGAGGGTATGCTGCGGCTGGACTCCCTTCCTCGCGTGAAGCTTTGCGAAGCCATGACTCTGATTTCTTCGGCCATGTGCTTTGACCGAGTGCTCATGTCGGGTTTGCGAGCTACTGGTCGCTCATGAACAACTTTCGCGCACGGATACTTGGGTGGCTCATGCGGTTGGAGGCCGTGCGCCTTCAGTCATGGCGTCGTGGACAAAATTCGGATGGCTCGCGATCGGGCTCGTGGTCGCGAGAGCTCGATCGCGAAGTCTGCGCCGATTGTTTTCTTGCTCTTCTTTCTCGGTGGGGCTCGGGTAGGCTCGCCCACCTCGTCGAATGGCGAAGCATTGACTCTTCGGGTTCACCTCCGTATTACTCGGAAATTGGCCCGCCTTTTGTAGAGCATTCACTTGTACGGCAATTTGACGATTGAGCTTCCAACATCTTTATGTGTTTTCCCATAGCCGTCACAATCGACTCCAAGTGATTTATCTTACGCGGTGTTGTCGATGAACGAATTCGATTCGTTGCCATTGTTGTTGCTTACAACCAACTGCCGCATCATGTCTTCAGACTTTCCCTCGGCTCTTGAATCGAATTACGAGTATTGAAGCTGCTGAAGGTTGTTGGAAATTGAATGACTTCTACGATTGATGTGACCACGCTCGCTTCAACTGACTCTTGAAGATTGAACTTCTTCATGAGGTCGTCATATTTGAATCACTCTCAACATTGGAACCGCTTGAACGATGGCGTTCTCTCCGTTGGCCATTGATAGCTGTTGCAGCCATCTCTTCTACAATTCGGCTTGCCTGCCGACCGGTCGGTTCAATAAGCAATTTCACGACGATCTACCATGCTCGCCCCGCCGTGTCACCCAGTAGAATTGTGTGATTTGTCTGCTCCTTGGAGAACCCATGTTGTGGACATCGTCTTAATAGACCTCTGAATCTCTCCCATGCTCGAATAATGATTCGTCGTGGTTTTGGCAAAATGAGAGATTTCGCGATGATCTTTAACGCTTTCGCCATGTGAAAGTATTTGATAGAAACTTCTCACAAAGTTTCCCCAAGTGTCGATGCCATTCTCGGTCCAAACTTTGAACCAATCACCGTCACAAGAAATGAGAAACCGAACATGCGCGTCCGATTGTGTCTTGTGGCACCCCATTACTTGATGGTGTCACAAATGTCGAAACGTCTCGAGATGCGCGTTCGGGTCTCCGTGACTCCTCCCCCAAACCGCCTCCTGGACCATACCGATCGGGGCGGTTTGAGCTCAAAATTGTTTGCATCTACGTGCGGACCCCAACCGCCTCCTTGAACTGTTCGGTGGGATGTCGATACATGTGGTTCGAGGTTCTATCCTCCGGCGGTGGACAATGATTCCCATATTCGCTATCATCGTAGCATCTCGCAAAGTCATTAACATGCGTCAACTTGCTCGGGAGGAATGCCCTGCTTTATGGATCGCCGCCATTGCAGCTCGCCTCTTCTCTCGTCCTCTTCCTTCGAGAGCTTTCGATCTCGGGATCTAATAATCTTCAGAGGTCCCCGAGATCTTGTACGCATAAACCACCGTGAGAGAGAGAAATTAGCACTAACAAAAATAAATAAAATAATATATATATATAACTTGAATTAATAAATCCAAATCACAAATTATTCCTATGTGATCTTAATAATCCCGACAACGCGCCAAAAATTTGATCGCTCCTTTTCACACGTAAAAGTGTAATTATAGGTAAGCGAGTATCGTATCCACGTGATTGCAATCCAAAACACAGAAGTTAATTCAACGACAATTCATCATTATCCAAGCACGTAATGGGTGAGATGTTTTAGGGCTTGAGAGCAAAGGTAACCAAACGAATTATAAAACAAGCGATAAAATCACGAAAGATGATTTATAAAGAAAGACTAACCTAGGGATGCACCAATCCTATCTTGTTTATCACGCTTATTACTAACCGCTTTAATCCGCATAAGACGGAAGATCACATATATAACCAACAACTTCGCCATTCGACAATTGCGGCGATTGATTACTAATTTTCCTATCACGATTCGTCTCTAGAGGAAAATAAGCAACTCCAAACGGATCACTAAGAATATGCTTCCTCTAATGTCCTATCTCGATTCGACTCGAGGCTTATTCGTATCATGCATTCAAGATCGATTGACAATTAATACAGTTACGTCATTAACCGGCAACTAGATATGCATCAAGATTGATTAGAAATCAACACATATAAATAAGCACTATGAATCATGAATCATGCCTGGAAGGTAAATAACGAAAGCAGAACTCACAACATATAGGATCGAATCATGCAAACCCTAGGATTAGAATAGATAACTAGCCAGACATAATAAACGGAATGAAATACGAATTAATCTACGGTCTTGAATCCAATCCCAAGCGAGCGAACGGAAAACAAGCAAAACGATCGGACAAAGCGTTCCGATCGATAACGTGAGCAATTGGGTCTTAATTTTCCTTCGAGGAGTAACTTGTATGATATCCGCCGTTCTTTTCAACATATAGACCTACACAACACCAAAAGAACACCCAAGAGCTTGATAAAACATTAGCCGTGGCGCACATTAAACGACTCTTCTTTAAATATCAACAATAAGCGAGCGATCACCTCGTGAGGTCGAGCTCAACTTTATGCCGTCCTTCCTCGAGACCTTCGCCGAAAACCCCTTGATATCTCGTGATCCACCTTTTCATCACGCTGAAAGTGATCCACCTTTTTTACATCCAAAGCTGTGCAAAAATGACACGAAATACACACAACATAATATCTTTCATGGTAAACATAAACATATCAAACGAACGCTCAGACAACCACATAACTATCATAAAACAACGGAAACGGCCTTAAAAACCAGGTAGAAATGAGGTTTATCAACCTACGAATTTCTCGGATAAAGAATTATCAAGACACGTGCTTTGATCTTCTGACTGTACCTTGTTTGCCAAAACTCCAATGCTGAGTGAGAGCAATCTATGAAGAATACTGCAAAAATTCGTCTTCTTCCTCAACCTTGTAATTTTCGAAAATCACAATGAATAGAATAATAATTCTTCTGATGTTCTCTCACCTTGTATTTATAATGCAACCCTAGAATCCAATTAACATAGGGTATCTGCATATCTAATGAATACAATCATATGTTTTCAGATAAACCATATCTAGAATAATATCATTTGATATCTAATGATATCAGATATATTCTATCTAGATATAGGAAAATCAAAACAAAGTCCCAGTGTGACTCTACTTAGTGAGGGACGAAATTCTCCAAAGATCCAGGGCCTTGATGGGCTAGCCAAGGGATCAAATACAAGGAATAAAGATGGGCTTAAAATGAATTAATTATCTTATGCTCAGCCTAGAACATAAATTAATTCATAAACATTTATTCATGCCACTAGAGAATATATGTTTACTTATCCCGATATTACCGAAGTTTAGTCTGGCTTACACTTAGACTTTACGAATCCCCGTATTTAAGATATCGTACGTCCATTAATTATTATAACTTTCTGAGTGCTTAAAATAATTAATCTCTTTAATTCCTTAAGTAGTACTTATCTACCTTATTATTGTACTTGAGCTAAACTCAACCTGCAAGGTTTAGTATAATAAACCTTTTGAGCACCTTAAGGAGACGTCATCATCCTAAATGGATACGGTGACTAGATACATTTAACTAGCATGACATACAAGTACTGTCACCACGCAAGATGCAGAGAATCATAGGTTATCTCATGTAACCCTCACCCATAACAAGTTAAAGTGATGGTCAACAACTTATATTCACCTAAAACATTATCGAGGTTTAGATCAACGTAAATTCACTGAGATCTAGGTTCTTCACGATGGTCAAATAGAAGAACTCATCTCACTGTGATCCATCAATACGTCAAAGACGTACCAACATAGACAAGCAACCAAGTCAAGTCACTTTTTATCTATACTGCAGCCTATACCGACAACTTATCCTCAAGTTGTATCAGTTGTGATAATTTTTATATCTCAATAAGCTTGACCAATCATAACTTCTGTGATTTCCTACACACTGTATGATCTAACTTTTGCATGAGATAAATGAACATACATATGCAATCAAGTAAACAATTCAGATAGGAGATTGTAATAGTGGTAACAGGAAACATTGTATACAAGCTCAACCAAAACTGCTTCCAGTATACAAATCCAACATCTCTTTGGTGTTTTGTAGGCCTATAAGATGATAATCGAAGCATGAAGCGAAGAACGAACCAAAGACAGAAAGAACAGGGCCTAGCGGGCACCCTAGCGGCAGCTAGCCCGGCCGCGAGTGCCTGTGGAATCGCTCTGCCTAGAAACTAGCTACCGACTTCGCGACCGCGAGGCCGACCGCTAGGTAAAATGTCGCGACCGCGAGCTCTGCCCGCGAGTATCTCCGAAAAAGCTTCAGCCCGATTTCTAGCGATCGAAGCTAGCGATCATGAGCTCGGCACGAAGGCGCCCAAACGAAGCGAACTGGCTGCGAGCTCATCGAAGACACGCACGCCCAGAAGCTCACGATCGAGCTAGCAACCGCGAGCTCGGCCGCGAGGCGAGACGGCTGGACGCGAAATTAGGGTTTCGCCTGTGCCTATATATACCCCTAAGCTTGCCTCTCGCGCCTCCAACCTGGAATACACTATTTTTCATCAGTTTTCTCTAGTTTTTGACATACTTTCACTTTAGCTTTGATTTATATTCATCTAGGCTTTAGATTTTCATTGTTCTACTATTGTTCTACGCATTGTTATCGCTATGGAACGATTTCGTCCGAACGAATCCCGTATTTTCCCGTTTTCCACTTAGGTTGGGATACGAACCCAACAATTTTTCTTCAGACACCGCATTACGGGTTTAATCAATTTAATTCTTATTTCTATGTTTAATTCATATTTTATTTCGATTATTATGTCTAGCTAATTTTCCATTCTAATCCTAGGGTTTGTATGATTTTATCCTAAGTGTGGTGATTCCTGCTATTACTATTTACCTTCCAGGTATTGATTTGTGATTCTTGGTGCTAAAACTTATGTGTTAATTTCTTATCAATCTTGATACATACATAGTTGCCAGTTAAATACTTAACAATTTTAATTTTCAATCGATCTTGAATGCACAATACAGATAAGCCTTGACTCGTAACTGAGATAGGAACATTCGTAGAAGCATATTCTTTGTGATCTTTTTTGGAGTTGCTAATTTTCACCTTGAGACGTAACAGTAATAGGGAAATTAGTAATCTACTGCCACAATTGTCGTAACTGAAATTGGTGGTTACATATGTGATCTTCCATCTTGTCTGGATTAAAATTGGTTAATAGGAAGCACGATAAACATATGCTGTGGGTAGATTAATACATCCCTAGGGTTAGTCTTTCAGTCTTATTATCTCTTTGAGTATTGTTTATTATCTTTATTGCTTTATTTTGTTCTTGACTTTGAATTTAATATTCGAAGTCCCAAAATCTTTCTAAAACCAAATCTGTCACTTGGATAATGATGAAGGATTAATGAGTTAGCTTCTGTATTTTCGCGTTGCAATCCCTGTGGATACGATACTCGACTACCCTATCTACTTGCACGTTTTCGTGTTAGAAAAAGTAGCGATCACTCGCCATCAAACAGCTGCCTTGTCCGTTACTACCCATGAAAGGTGTAACAAACATGATCAGTCGCACCCGTATCTACTACCCAAGAATGAGTAGAACAAGTTTCTAAACATGTTTTCGTTACTAAAGCAAATGGCGTACCTTTAGCCTTTAACATAGGGCACTTAGCCTTCAAATGCCCAGTCTTGCCGCACTTGAAGCACTTGCCTCTCTCCTTTGGCTTTTTCAAGCCTTCGGTGGCCGGCATATTCTTGCTCCCACTGCTTCCACTAGCTTCCTTGCCTCTACCACCTTTGGCATCCCTTTTTCTTCTTCCACCTTTCAATGGAAAATTGGGGCCCTTAGATGTGCTAGCAAGGGCATGTGCTCATTTTCCCATGACACCTTCCGCAGCCACGAGATCATTTAACAACTGACTAAGTGTATACTCGGTCTTGCTCATGAACACGTTCATACAAAAATTCTCAAAAGACTTAGGCAGTGTGTTAAGGATGACATCGACCTTAGCTTCGCCGTCAGTACCTTCTCCTAACTGATCAAGACTATCCATGAGATGAGTAATGTGGGAGACATGTTCATGGACCGAACTTTCTTCTTCCATCCTACACGCCAAGATTTCTCTCATTGTGTGAAAACGGACTGTCTGATCCGACTGCCCAAACTTACTCTCGGGACTTGACCATATTTCAATCGCGTCTACCATCGACTGATGCTGCAGCTGCAAGCCTTTGGACATAGTAGTCATCATATATCATTTGACCATATTATTTGACTTATGCCAAAGTCTGCTCGACTCTCGCTACTCATTCGTCGATGCGTCAGTAAGGGCATCGGGTTTGGGAGTAGTGAGAACAAACATGTGTTATTCGATGATAAGAACATATTCCATGTTTCGTTTCCACTCGATAAAATTTGGACCGTATAGAGGATTTTGTGCGAGCATAGTGATAATTGGTGTAAGAGAAATATCTGAAAAGCAATGTAAACACATAAGCATACGATCGCACTTAATTCGTAACAATAATATTGTAACCTTTTGATAAAACAATATTAATTGAAACCTCCAATCGCCAAGGAATCCCACATGCAAGCCACGCGTGTGGATCGCTTACATGAACCCCTCAACTAGACAAAAATATACCTTTTAGTCGCTTAATTTCAATCCATGTCAACTTATCCTTATGACAAATGAAATTAATGATCGACCTTACTAGACCACATCACTATCACAAGAAGGACTTCATGGAAGTTGTACTTGGTGATGTCTAAGCAATGACCACAACTTTAACAATGTAAATGAATTCTTAGAATCGGCATACTCACTCGGACCATACCGCCCAATTCAAATTCTTTTGTCATCTCATTTAAAATCTATCTCTAGAGAACTTATGAAAATCGTGATATGTAAGCTTTTGGCGCTGTGGATCGCCACATGAAACTCCCACTCTCAATATATTAAAATGTTTTATTTAGAAATCTCATCTAAAACTTATGATAAACAAAGCAAGCAAGCCACGAGTGTGGACGCCACTCATAATGCGATCACTTTGTTTAGAGATCAAAAGGTGGAGGTCTTGACATCTTAATTTTAGAAATTAATATGTCGGGTTTCTTGCTTAGTCTTTTGTTTCAAAAGGTTTGTCCATTCAGATCACGTAATCCTAACATGCTTTCTATAGAACTCAACTTGTAAAACATGCTCGAAGAATTCTAAAATATGCTTAAAAACGTGATAAACCTAGCATGCTTACTATGCACATCCAATCACAAAACATACAACATGTTTATCTACGTAATTAAACATACATAGCATGATTCTGCATAATTTAAACATCCACGACATGCTTTGAATGATAAAAAATAAAATAAATTCGTTCATCGCAGCTCACTCGTGGATCCTGTACTTCCCTGCCTAATATATTATATAAATTTGCAAAGTACAGATCTTCAAAAATCTCGAAACGGGCCTCGAGTGCACGGGCACGGACCGGATTCGTCAAAACTGATTTGGGCCGAAAATTTTAAAACGGGCCAGAACAATGGATCGGGCCGGATTGGGTCAAAAATCTGGAACCGGGTCGAAAAATTGGTCTGGGTCGAAAAACGGGTCTGGAAACAGGCTGTGTCGGCCCAAGATGGGCGGGCCGCCTGCAGGGCACAAATTATGCAAGACGCCAAGACACACCCCCCGTTGTCCTCGCCGAGCTCGACCACGTCACCGTCCAGCCTCCCGCTTAGAGCTGTCGAGGAGTCCCGAGCGGCGCCGCACAGCCAGGCCAAGAGGCCCTACGCGCTCAGTCGCCCACCCCTGTCGAGACTGCTGGGAAGTCTACACACGACTCGCGTGCTGGCACCGTCGAGGGTCTATCGTGCCGAGCGCCGTGTGGTGTGCAACGAGCTACCGAGCATCGACACATGCATCGTGCATGGGTGACACCTACCGCGTGTGTCCGCCAACATCGCCCAACAGCATCCACCGAGACTACCGAGACGCGGCGCGGTGATATCGAAACCCGCGCACCCCGTCACCGTGCTGCCTGGCCGAGAGCTATCGAGAGTGCCCGGACGTTGCTCGCCCGTCTGGTGCCGAGCCTGCTGAGCGCTACCGAGAAAACTTGCGTGCGCACGTCTAGCACCGAGGCGTGCCGAGACATCCGTGGGAGTACCGCACACCCCGCACGCCCAGCTGCCGACGCCCGCCGAGAGCTTCTGTGCACACACGCTCAGCCCCGAGGCATCCGCACGAAAACCGTGTGCCCCGCACGCCCGGCTACCGAGAGATACCACCGAGGCTGCCTGCCCTATTTGTCCGTTGCTGCCGAGAAACGTGCGCATCTACTGTGAGGCATGCTGCGAGCGCCGAGCATGCTCATCGTGCCGTCGCCCGTATTCCCTCGTGCCGTGCGTCCGTTTCCGACCAGCCTCCCGTCGCGCCGTGCGATGGGACTCCATTGTCTCGTTCTTCGTGTTCTTCGTCTTCGTTCTTCTTTTATAGATTTGATTTACAAAAATAAATCCTAATCTAACCACAAATTTTCTCGTGGTGAAAAACAAAATCCGACAAAAATAAAACGAGCCACAATGAACGACAGATCCACAAATAATTAATTGCACACGTAATAATCAAACGTGAATTAATCCAACAGAGCCAAGATACTGATCCCAGGTTCTGATACCAATTAAAGGGAATCATATTTTAACCCTCTCCCGAGGATCTATCTTGGATGTTTATTTCACCATACATTGATTATATTCCTAGCATGCGCCTATATAATTAATCGCAACACGATGGTGTTTTCGTGTTTACCCGGGAATTTATCGGGCACATAATCGATCAAGACTCTTGCTTTGATCTTCCGGATCAGATCTCGATCACAAAACTCCAATGCCGAGCGAGGAAAATCTATGCAGTATTGCGAAATTCGCCTTCTTCCACCTTGAGATTTTCAAAATCATAAATATTGAGTAGTATAATTTTCAAAATTCTTCTCTTAGATTAGGGTTTGATTTTCTCTCATCTTATATTTATAATGCAACCCCAAATCCTATCTAGATAGGATCTCTGCATATCTAATAAATATAATAATATCTCTTCAGATAGAGATGATCAGAACAGAGTCCCAGAGGGACTCTTTAAGTGGTGGGCCAAATTTATCATAGCTCCAGGCCTTGATGGGCCAGCCCAGGGATCAAATACAAGGAATAAAAATGGGCCTCAAATAAAATAATTATCTTATGTTCAGCCCATAACATAAATTAATTCATAAACATTTATTCATACCACTAGAGAATAAATGCTGACTTACCCCTTTATTTCCGAAGTTGAGTCGATCTCGCACTTAGACTTCATGAATCCCCGTATTTAAGATATCGTACGTCCATTAATTATTTACAGCGTTCTGACTGCTTAAAATAATTAATCTCTTTAATTCCTTAAGTAGTACCACTCAACCTTATTATTGTACTTGAGATAAGTCAACCTGCAGAGTTTAGTACAATAAACCTTTTGAGCTCCTTAAGGGGACGTTATAATCCTAAATGGATACGGTGACTCTATATAGGTAAAATCCATGACATACAAGCACTGCCACCACCCAAGATGCGTAGAGTATTGAGTTATCTTATGTACCTCACCCATAACAAGTCAAAGTGATGGTCAGCAACTTGTACTCACCTAATACCTTATCGAGGTTTAGATCAACGTAAAGTCACCGAGATCTAGGTTCTTCACGACGGTCCGATAGAAGAACTCATCTCACCGTGATCCATCAATACGTCGAGATGTACCAAGAAAGACAAGCAACTAAGTCAAGTCACTTCTTATCTATACCGCAGCCTATACCGATAACTCGTTATCAAGTTGTCTCAGCTGTGATTTTTTTTATATCTCATTAAGCTTGACCAATCATACAGACTTCTATGATCTACTACACACTATATGATCTTACTTATATATGAGATAAAGGGACAAACATGTGCAATCAAGTAAACAATTCAGATAGGAGATTGTAATAGTGGTAACAGGAAACATTGTATACAAGCTCAACTAAAACTGCTTCTAGTATACAAATCCAACACTTTCTCCCAAATTGCTCTACCTTTTCGTAGCCCGAAATCCGCCTTGCCTCATGAGACAACGTCGCGAACCACAGTTCAACTTGCGCCCGTCCTTCCTCGAGACCTTCGCCTCGCAAGACTACGTCCTGAGCAAGGGTCTTGAGGAGTAACTTGTATGATCTCCGTCTTTCTTTGTGAGCCTGGCCCACGAGACTCTTTCGCGAGGAAGGGTCGAGAGCTCACACGGAAAAACCCCTTTCTCGTGATCCACCTTTTTTACATCCAAAGCTGTGCAAAAATGACACGAAATACACACAACATAATATCTTTCATGGTAAACATAAACATATCAAACGAACGCTCAGACAACCACATAACTATCATAAAACAACGGAAACGGCCTTAAAAACCAGGTAGAAATGAGGTTTATCAACCTACGAATTTCTCGGATAAAGAATTATCAAGACACGTGCTTTGATCTTCCGATCAGATCTCGCTTGCAAAACTCCAATGCCGAGCGAGAGCAATATATGGAGAATACCGCAAAATTGCCTTCTTCCTCAACCTTGTAATTTTCAAAATCACAATGAATAGAATAATAATTCTTCCGATGTTCTCTCACCTTATATTTATAATGCAACCCTAGAATCCAATTAACATAGGTATCCAGACATCTAATAAATACAATCATATGTTTTCAGATAAACCATATCTAGAATAATATCATTTGATATCTAATGATATCAGATAAATTCTATCTAGATATAGGAAAATCAAAACAAAGTCCCAGTGTGACTCAACTTAGTGAGGGACGAAATTCTCCAACAGTCCAGGCCTTGATGGGCTAGCCCAGGGATCAAATACAAGGAATAAAGATGGGCCTAAAATGAATTAATTATCTTATGCTCAGCCCAGAACATAAATTAATTCATAAACATTTATTCATGCCACTAGAGAATATATGTTGACTTATCCTGATATTACCGAAGTTTAGTCTGGCTTACACTTAGACTTTACGAATCCCCGTATTTAAGATATCGTACGTCCATTAATTATTATAACTTTCTGAGTGCTTAAAATAATTAATCTCTTTAATTCTTTAAGTAGTACTGCTCTACCATATTATTGTACTTGAGCTAAACTCAACCTGCAAGGTTTAGTATAATAAACCTTTTGAGCACCTTAAGGGGACGTCATCATCCTAAACGAATACGGTGACTCGATACATGTAACTAGCATGACATACAAGCACTGTCACCATGCAAGATGCAGAGAATCATAGGTTATCTCATGTAACCCTCACCCATAACAAGTTAAAGTGATGGTCAACAACTCATATTCACCTAAAACCTTATCGAGGTTTAGATCAACGTAAATTCACTGAGATCTAGGTTCTTCACGATGGTCAAATAGAAGAACTCATCTCACTGTGATCCATCAATACGTCAAAGACGTACCAACATAGACAAGCAACCAAGTCAAGTCACTTTTTATCTATACTGCAGCCTATACTGACAACTCATCCTCAAGTTGTATCAGTTGTGATAATTTTTATATCTCAATAAGCTTGACCAATCATAACTTCTGTGATTTCCTACACACTGTATGATCTAACTTTTGCATGAGATAAATGAACATACATATGCAATCAAGTAAACAATTTAGATAGGAGATTGTAATAGTGGTAACAGGAAACAATGTATCCAAGCTCAACTATTCTGCTTTCAGTATATAAATCCAAATCACGGTGCATGGCTATGCACGGGCGTGTAGTGTTCTAGGGTACACGCCTGTGCACCGCCGTCTACAGCGCATGGGCATGTACCCTAGAATAGTATACGTCCGTGCACAGTACATAGTTGTGCGCTGTGTACCATGCACGGTCGTGTACAGTGCACGACCGTGATCGTGCACCATGCACGGACGTGCATCCTAGAACATTAGACGCCCGTGCACGTCCCTTCTCGTCAGCAACAAGACCAATGCCAATAACACATAACAATCCAAAATAATCAAATAAAATCTAACAACTAATATCAAACGCTTAAATAAAATCGAAACAAAAATATCAAACACTTAAAATCACAAAATATCACTATTACCCAATAAGAATACTATAATATCCAAATCAAATCCAAACAGTAAATCGCTAAATCATAATGCTCACTGGCCATATCATACGAGACATTCTCCTACGTTGAGCTAGTATGAACTGCTCATTGTAATGTGTTCTTCGAGGTAAACCTGTGACGAGGCGATCCATAGAAGCGCATGCAAAGGTACCGCAACTCACTGTGTCAGTCTGCACGAATTGGTCATGATAGAGAACCTCCACCAATGTCAGATGCTCAGAATGTATCTTCCTTAGTGGATTATTATCCCAAAATCCAGTTACCCTCATCAGTCGAGGAAAAAGGGGAACAATATATAACATCTGCAAACGCCTCAACTCCCGAGATTCAGGGTTGTGCGCCAGCGAGTCGTACACCTCAAGAGTCCACATAACAGTAGATATACGAACTATTACCCAATGATTTCCCCTGACGTTTCAAGTAGCTAGCATCTGCTACATTGATAATTTTAAAACTTACAGTTAATTGATAGAAAAATAATATAAATGAGGAAATAAACTTACTATATCGACGTACTTCCACGGTCTGCTATGTGGTGCATCAACCCCTTCCACCATCTCTCTCAAGTCCTCGGGTATTATTCATCGTGGGTAAGTGATCTTTGATAACACATGATAGCTCATCGATCATTAAGGGGGATACATATAACATACATGATAAGAAGATGTGACCATGAAATCGGGCAAGATCTCCTCTATAACTAGGACATATCCTCAAGGGAGGGGCACAAACAATCCACCAATGTAATAATATCGATACCATAACTTCGATAAACGTGATCTTGGTTTATTATAAGTAATGCAAGAAAGCAAAATAGCATTACATCCTCGCCAACTAGACCGGTCAACCACATAGCATGCTCATATCGAGACTCACAAAGATAATAACATAATAGCAAATCTTGTTCCCAATCGTAAAGCAAAATAAGGGACAAGAATACATCAATATCGTAGTACGATATAACACAACATCGCTGGAAGCATAGCATGAAGAACCCGCAGCCCACCCTCGCCGCCTGGCCCAAATTCTCCTCCATCCGTGAAAAGATTTGAAAAGAGTTTGGGGTGAGTACTAGCGCACTCACCGGGTTTTATCATAAATCAAAAGAATCATGATGCCGTGTTCGTAGCACTTACCTTAGAAGGTTTTAAAACGAACCACTTCTAAGTAAGCAAAATAGATTTTTCATTTTTTCGATACCGATCCGTTATTATCATATTCCCATCATAGAACCAAGAACCACGGCTCGAACGTATCCCGCCAGCCCATCACATCTCATTCATTCGCCCGAACATATCCAACCGGCCCATGCCCGAACGTATCCAAATGGCTAACTCGTGTGGACTTCAGGGTCAAACTCGCCGTAACCATAACCACCTCATTACCATTTCCGTGGACTTCCGGGTCTATCCCCTTCGTAACCATAACCACGTGTTCTGGGTCTATCCCCACGATCAATACTCAAGATGGTGATCAACCCACCGAATAGAGATCCGCACAACCATGATAGAACCATATCTCGATCGTAGAACAAGAATAACTTCATCAAAACATTTTACGGCGCACATGTTTTATTTTGAAATATCGAGTAAATAACTCAAAATAAGCATATATAACCCAACCCGAATGATTTAAAACGTTAACCGGAGGTATCTACGGATCCGATGACTTCACCGATCGACCGGTAGGTACCGTAACAAGACGGAACAACTTTTGGGGTCACATCCCACAAAGCAAAGCAACATCGTGATCCAAACGAAGATCGTAGCAAAACTAGGTTTTCACTTTCTCAACCCATATTTGGCACTCTCCGGTTTTCAAATCAACTCGATGCGTATGGAAATATATTCGTGGCATCAAGACCTATAATAGGGTACTTTCAAAATATGCATGCATGCAAGTCGACTCAAATCTTAGCAACAAGAAGCTTCAAAATCGATGCCTATCCTCGATCTAGGATAAACCATCCAAAATCGATGCATGAAAATGGAAACATAAGCAATATGCATAACGATCTAACATGGAATGACAAACTATGTTGAAAATGGATAACCCGGCATGTACTTCCTTTAGAAAACTCAAGCAACGGAAAACATCCCGACATGCGTAAACGCGAAAAATGTAAAACGGAATCGGTACTTTAGTAGAATGCATAGCCCGAACTCAAAACCTAAAGGACCAGAGCTGTGCAGGGGCCTGCTGACCACCAAATCGGCGGCCACAAGCTCACGGGCGATGAATGGCGGCGGCGATCTTGGCCAAATCGGCCGGCCTCCGGCCGTTTTCCTGCCTCGTCCCTTTAGAATCCCGAGTTCTATGCTATACGATCTACTAAAAGGCGGAATCAAAACAAGAAAAGGACAAAACAAAAACGGGCTGCTGGGAGAGGTTGATCGGCGGTGGTGGCTCGGCAAGAACAAGAATGGCGCCGCCACCGAGCCTCCCTACCGATCCCCACTCCTCCAGCTCCCGCAGCAGCACTGAGCTGCTCGGCTCTTCCGTAAACACAGAGAGACGAAGGAAATGAACGTTGAAAATGAAGGCCCTAGCCTCCTATTTATAGGAAAGCAGGGTCACAGCATGTCATGCAAGCGCCCTTTTTCGAAAACGCAAAAGCGACGCAACTTTTGCAAACGGACTCCAAATTTAGCAAACTTAGTACCCATGGACACGAAATAAAATACCGACACAACGACTATAAACAAGATATGCTTTAAAAGACCAATGAAAAGTCCTGCTTTTTCGATAACTTCCCTGAGTGCCAAACCTTCATGGGTGGTCGAAAACTCAGATACTTAGTGTCTATGAATTCATCATAAGACACTCTTCACAACGCCTCGAGGTTTCGTGACGGTCGATCACCGAAACAAAAGTCAACCTTTCGACCTTTCTCAAAAACGTGCCATGCAAAATGTAAGCTTAGAAAAGACGGGTATTACATCCTCCTCCTTAGAAAAATTTCGTCCCCGAATTTCAAACACGTGGAGAAAACAACTCGTGGTACCGAGCCCCGAACTTGTCTTCCAACTCCCACGTAGCTTCCTCCTCTCCGTGGTGATTCCACAACACCTTCACCAACGGAATCGCTTGTTCCTCAACCCTCGACTTCTCGCTCCAAGATAGCCACCGGTCTCTCCTCGTAACTCGATCCCGAGCAAGAACCACTGGTCATGCTTGATCACGTGTTTTGGTCGAACACGCATTTCTCACCGAGAAACGTGAAACACGCCATGAACATCTCCGATGCTAGGCGGCAAAGCTAACCTATAGGCAACGGGCCTATTCTCTCAAGAACTTCGAAGGTCCAACGAACCTCGGTCAGAATCTCACCTCGCTTCCCAAAACGAACGACTCTCTCGCCGGGAAACCTTAAGAAAACGCGATCTCCGATCATGAATCAAGATCCAGACGACGCTTGTCCGCATAGACTTCGCCTCGCCCCGAGCTTCCTCGATCCTTCGCTGATCTCGATCGATAACCTCGACCGCCTCACGAACCATCTCTCGTCCTAACATCTTCCTCTCGCCCACTTCGTCCCAATAAAGTGGCGATCGACACTTCCTTCCGCATAACGCTCATAGGGAGCCATTCCTATGGTGGCCTCGATAATCGCTGTTATAGGCAAACCCACCAAAGGTAGTATCTCTTCCCACTTCCTCCTCTATCGCCACGATCGCCGCAGATATCTTCCAAAACCTGAATCGCCCTTTCCGATCGACCGTCCGCTTGAGGATGGAATGTCAGACTAAGATTCAGCCTGGTCCCCACGGCTTCCTCGCAGACTCCTCCAAAACCTCGACGTGAACCTCGGTCACGATCCGACGAATCGATACCGCACACCATGTAACCGCATTTATCTCTAACGAAAGTCGAGCAAGCTTATCTAACCCGTACGCCATCCGAATCGGTAAGAAATGAGTCGACTTCGCCACCATCGACGACAACCCATATAGCGGTGTTTCCTCTCACGACCTTGGAAAACTCACCACAAAATCCATACCGATATGATCCCATTTCCACTGGGATTGGTAGCGGTTGCAACAAACCCGACGGACGCTGGTGTACAACTTTCACTTGTCGACAAGCCAAACAACGCTCCACAAACGCTGCTACATCCTTTTTCATCCCTTCCCACCAAAAGTTCCTTTTAAGGTCTCTCAGACATTTTGGTGCTTCCTGATGAGTCAGATATGGTGCCTCATGAGCTTCACTCATGATTTTATCTCTCAATTCCCTATCGAGTGGCACACATAACCTTCCTCGAATAGTAGCGTTGTCTTTCGCTCAGGAAACCCTTGCTATCTTCTAGCCTTGCTTTCAAACGCATCCTTCCAAGAACTTGCCTCCTCGCTGCTACCACGATGGCTTCTCATCGACCCATCCTTCTTCTTCGACGAATGTAACCGGCGCCCCCACGGCGACACGCTAGGTCGGATAAAACCTAGATCCAACAGCCCCGCAATCGCGCTTTCAGCTTGCAATTCCTTAGGTGCCATTCTCAGATGGTGCCTTTAATATCGGTGCTACTCCCGGTTCCAAATCAATAGTGAATTCCACTTGTCTATCAGCGGTAAACCTGCAAGTCCTCGAAACACGTCCGGATATTCACACACCATCGCTCCTTCAGAATCGCTTATGCTTTCATCGCGCCTCGTCAAACTTACCAAGAAAGTTTGATGCCTTCCTTCCCGATCATCCTCACCGCCTTCGGTCGAGATCATCGCACGCAAACACCCATCCTTATGCCGTGGAAACAAACTTCCACTCCTTCGGCTGCTCGAAAAGCAACTTCTCTCGAGACAACGATAGTTGCCATGTGCTTTTCCAACCAATCCATGCCAAAGATGACATCGAAATCTTCCATTCCGATGACATGCAAATTGACAAGGACCTTCGCCACGATTTCTACCTCCGGTTCGCAAATCTCTTTTCGCTTTAGCACTTCCCCGACGGGATGCTAATTTGTGGTACTGTGATTTCGGGTACCAAACCCAACCTCTCACACGCGATTCTCAAACGAAAGAATGTGAGGCTCTCAGATCAAACAAAGCGAAACGGGTATATCACTCATATGGATTATACCGCAAGATTTCCGGAGCTTGAGCCGCCGGCCGATTCAAGGCGACACCTTGCTTGCCGCGGTGGCCTTTGGTTTGTCGGCCTAGGGTGACCTCCTCGCCTGTTGTTTGTCCTCGGCGAGCCTCGATTCGCCTCATGAGCTGGATGCCGCCATCGCGGCCGCACCGCCGCCCTCCTAACGGACAATCTCGAGCGTAATGTCCAGACTTCTTACAACGATAGCACTCGTGCTACCTTGCTCGCACTCACCGAAATGATTCCTTCGCATTTCGCACCAAGGTTTTTCCACACCGCCGCATGGGTTGGAAATTCCTTCCCAAGGTTGCTTTTCTCACTTGAATGCCTTGATTCCTCGAATCATCGACCGCCTCGTTCCTCGAACACCGATCGCTTTCCCTCGATCTTCCCATTTCCTCTTACTCTTCCTCCGCCACCGGCTGTCCGGTGGCATCGTTTTTCCCGGGCAACATTGACTCAATGTTTAATGCCCGTTCAAGGATCGCGATACGCCGATCTCCCCGATCGACGAGCGAAATTCGATCTCGGCCGAGTCCTCTCTCAACTCGCTCGCCTCGCAATTTCAAGGTCACCGTGTACGTAGTATAACGTGATGTATTTATTGAACGAGCGATCGCATTTCGGTGACCGCCCTTCTCCTCGACGAAGATTCCGTAACTCGCTTTGCCTTCTCTCGCTCAGAACGCCAGCACGCATTTTTCCATGAGTTCTTCCTCAAATCTTCCCACGATACCTTCCCCATCGCCCGGTGTTAGGTCCTCCTCACGGATTCCCACCGTAAATCACCTCATCTGTTAGTCGAAAGATCGCGCATTCAGCTTTTCTCGCTTCGCACCGATGTATTCAAGATCCTTTCGTGGATCGATCCGCCTCAAAGATCGATCGGTTCGCCGAGACCGCCGAACGTAGGGATTCTCGCCACGAAAACTCTCGATCGCATGTCACCGAACCAAAGGTGGTTCTCGGCTTCTTCCACGCTATTGTTTCTCCGTTCCTTGTTCTCGCATTCTGCATCGACGCTTGAAACATTAGAAACGCCGCATAGATAACCGGTATCATCGCATAACATATATCATCACCCATATCACATATCATCACATATATCACATATCACGCACGATCACATATAATCATGCAATCCTCGTTAACATATCATCGTTATGCATTTCACATAACATTATCATCACACATCACATAGATCATATATCATCACGGCATAGCTCATATCACATATAAGCATCAAACATAAACATCCCGCCATAGACAAATAGTATCAAGAATATTCAAAGGTCCATGAAGGATCACAAAATACAAGATCAAGGTATGTCACCAAAAGGTCGATATGAGCAAAAGAATCGACCCTTATCGCAAAAGATGCCGCCTCGTCCATGCTTCTAGCAGATCATGATCGCCACCGCACACACCGACTACCTAGATCTCTGCCCTCCATATCCGCCCACTATTCTCCGCTCGTCCCAGCCGTTCCATTCTCGCCTCCTCATCCTCTCTTCCTTCCTATCGTGGTCAATTGGCCGCCGCTTGTAAAAGCGATCCCGCATGGAAGCAAGCCTCGTGGGTATGATCCCATCCAAGCCGTGCTCGATCGCTCGAGTATCGTGAAAGCCGTGCTCGAGTCCCTCGCTCGCGCTGCCCTTCCTCAACATGCCCGACCTCATCGTAGTCATCGGCTATCCGATCACCGGTCCTCCGAGTCCTCACCGCCCTCCTCATCCTCCTCCGGGTCTTCCTCCTCCTGAGTCTCCTTCCCTCGATGCCAACCTCGATACGCCGGTGGCATGAAAATCCCGATCCCGGCTTCTTCCCCGCCATCGCCGGATGGACAATCTCTCGCCCGGAGGTTCCTCGCCAAAATCGCTCCGGTCCTTCGGAAGGTAAGGATCGCCGATGGAGGTGTAGTGACCGTGTATCCCGATGCACCGTGATCGCCTCGAGCGATGGTCGCTCTCCCAAAGGCTCTTCGGGAACATCATCCCTATCATCAACTGATCGGTCCTCGAACATGCCTTGCTATCACATCCTCCTCGATGGTATACTCGATGATCGGTCCACCGCTCCATACTCGAGCAAATAACTCGGTGAAATCCAAGGTAAGGTGCCTCGTGATAGATCCCGCCTCGAACATCACGTATCCTCGCTTTCGCCCACGGCCGCCAACCTGCTGGTAGCCTCTCACAACCGATAGTAAGCCTCATATTCTCGATACTTTCCCACCGCCTCGGATCTTTCTCCACAATCCAACAAATCTCCCGTAAATACTCCCAACGGCTCATGGACATTCCCGTACATTCCCCGAACTTACGGATCCGCTCATCCATCCTGTGGATCTTAACCAACGTTGTCCGGGCCATCAATATCCATAAACCTACATGTTAGTTTATCAACATAACAACAAATATTCACGCTTCCTTTTTCTCGCCTCAAATATCCGGGTAATCATGTCTCAAACACATGTTCATTTCAACACATATCAATATCAATATCGATATTTATCATAATAATCACGTAAGCAAACAGATTCACTTACAAGCACTCGCTTATCAAAATAAACAAGATTTTCAATCAACAATACATTGCTATGTAAACACATAGACTTACATCAACCATACGTGATCACATCAATCACATCATATCATATAAACGATTTTCACATCACAATCAGACAGCCCTTCCGTCCCATCGACAAATCATTTCCACATCCACATCAACACCCAACCATACCACATCCATCTCACCTCAACATCCACATCACGCTTACATCACGTAAACTCTTACCAGCCAAAACACATGAAACCAAGATCACATCAAGCATCACGTAACCACATAAAGCATCAAGAATAAACACATACCTCATCCCCTTTTAAAGGAGGCGGACCGACGGTGAGCCGAGGGTAGTCAGACTGATGAATGCTTTAGAAGGACAAGTTCTAAACACTCAATTTCAAGAACGCATATGATATAAAGCAAACGAACCGCTTTGATATCAAACAATATGTACACATACCCAAAGCCGAAAAATCGCTCGATACCAAGCCGGTATCGATAACAAAGATAGATGTCGTGGCCAAGAACACCGCTCGATACTAAGTCGTCACGCCCAATTCCCGAGGGAAGGCACGGATGCCGGGTGTGATTAGGGGTGGTTAAGTTAAGGGGGAAGAAGGGGATACATATAACATACATGATAAGAAGATGTGACCATGAAATCGGACAAGATCTCCTCTATAACTAGGACATATCCTCGGCGGGAGGCACAAACAATCCACCAATGTAATAATATCGATACCATAACTTCGTAGACGTGATCTTGGTTTATAATAAGTAATGCAAGAAAGCAAAATAGCATTACATCCTCGCTGACTAGACCGTCAACCACATAGCATGCTCATATCGAGACTCACAAAGATAATAACATAATAGCAAATCTTGTTCCCAATCGTAAAGCAAAATAAGGGACAAGAATACATCAATATCGTAGTACGATATAACACAACATCGCTGAAGCATAGCATGAAGAACCCGCAGCCCACCCCTCGCCGCCTCGCCCAAATTCTCCTCCATCCGTGAAAAGATTTGAAAAGAGTTTGGGGTGAGTACTAGCGCACTCACCGGGTTTTATCATAAATCAAAAGAATCATGATGCCGTGTTCGTAGCACTTACCTTAGAAGGTTTTAAAACGTAATCCACTTCTAAGTAAGCAAAATAGATTTTTCATTTTTTCGATACCGATCCGTTATTATCATATTCCCATCATAGAACCAAGAACCACGGCTCGAACGATCCCGCCAGCCCATCACATCTCATTCATTCGCCCGAACATATCCAATCGCCCATGCCCGAACGTATCCAAATGGCTAACTCCAATCGGCTAACTCGTGTGGACTTCGTGGTCAAACTCGCCGTAACCATAACCACCTCATTACCATTTCGTGTGGACTTACGGGTCTATCCCCTTCGTAACCATAACCACGTGTTCGGGTCTATCCTCACGATCAATACTCAAGATGGTGATCAACCCACCGAATAGAGATCCGCACAACCATGATAGAACCATATCTCGGATCGTAGAACAAGAATAACTTCATCAAAACATTTTACGGCGCACATGTTTTATTTTGAAATATCGAGTAAATAACTCAAAATAAGCATATATAACCCAACCCGAATGTATTTAAAACGTTAACCGGAGGTATCTACGGATCCGATGACTTCACCGATCGACCGGTAGGTACCGTAACAAGACGGAACAACTTTTGGGGTCACATCCCACAAAGCAAAGCAACATCGTGATCCAAACGAAGATCGTAGCAAAACTAGGTTTTCACTTTCAACCCATATTCGCACTCTCCGGTTTTCAAATCAACTCGATGCGTAAGGGAAATATATTCAGGCATCAAGACCTATAATAGGGTACTTTCAAAATATGCATGCATGCAAGTCGACTCAAATCTTAGCAACAAGAAGCTTCAAAATCGATGCCTATCCTCGATCTAGATAAACCATCCAAAATCGATGCATGAAAATGGAAACATAAGCAATATGCATAACGACTAACATGGAATGACAAACTATGTTGAAAATGGATAACCCGGGCATGTACTTCCTTTAGAAAACTCAAGCAACGGAAAACATCCCGACATGCGTAAACGCGAAAAATGTAAAACGGAATCGGTACTTTAGTAGAATGCATAGTCCGAACTCAAAACCTAAAGGACCAGAGCTGTGCAGGGCTGCTGGCCACCAAATCGGCGGCCACAAGCTCACGGCGGACGGCGGCCATGGGGCGGCGGCGTCTCGGCTAAATCGGCGGCCTCCGCCTGCTTTCCGCCTCGTCCCTTTAGAATCCCGAGTTCTATGCTATACGATCTACTAAAAGGCGGAATCAAAACAAGAAAAGGACAAAACAGAAAACGGGCTGCCGGGAGAGGTTGATCGGCGGTGGCTCGGCAAGAAGAACAAGAATGGCGCCGCCACGAGCCTCCCGCCGATCCCCACTCCTCCAGCCGCCTCAGCAGCAGCACTGAGCTGCTCGGCTCTTCCGTAAACACAGAGAGACGAAGGAAATGAACGTTGAAAATGAAGGCCCTAGCCTCCTATTTATAGGAAAAAGCAGGGGGCTGCGCAGCTGCTTGCGCAAGCGGCCCTTTTTCGAAAACGCAAAAAGCGACGCAACTTTTGCAAACGGACTCCAAATTTAGCAAACTTAGTACCCATGGACACGAAATAAAATACCGGACACAACGACTATAAACAAGATATGCTTTTAAAAGACCAATGAAAAGTCCGGTTTTTCGATAACTTCCCCGGAGTGCCAAACCTTCATGGGTGGTCGAAACCTCTTCACAACGCCTCGATACTTAGTGTCTATGAATTCATTACATAAGACACTCTTCACAACGCCAATCGAGGTTTCGTGAAACGGTCGATCACCGAAACAAAAGTCAACCTTTCGACCTTTTCTAAAAACTCACGTCAATCCTCGCCATGCAAAATGTAATTACAAAAGTTCTTAGAAAAGACGGGTATCACAACTATGGAGTGGCCACCTACACATAGTCGCCGTGGACCGACCGAGGTAGCTAACCTTAACACACAACACACGTGTACATAATCCGAGTTAGTCCTTAAATAAGTCGGATCCGATCGTTACTTTTTTAACGTTGGACCAACACATTCTCATACCACGCTGGATATACCAACCTCGATAGATTGCAACAAAACATAAACATTTGACAGTCAACAACAGTTTAAGTAATAAAATTTCATAAAGCTTTTGTAAATCATGCTTTGAGATAGCTATGCATATCATTTTTGTTTCAAGAGAGTCCACCTACTAGTCCGAAGTTAATAGTTCTAGCGGGGCAGGTTGTAAGTGTCCTTCCTCGGCAACTATGTACGATCAAACCCTTCATAAGAAAATAGTATTTCTTAGATTCTTTCTATTGATTGATGGTCGTTTATAAATTATGACTTAAAGTTCCCAATTAGGGTTTCTTTATGATTTCATGTGATGGTTTTAAGATAATTTCTATTATCTTATATTTCCAAACTCCCAAACTATTTTACTTCATCATTCATAGACAAACCTCAACTTATGAGTCATATACTCCGAGTCTAACCTCGACTCTAACCTTAGTGTTCTTCTAAACGTTATTACGTTATAGATTGTTGGTACTCAAGTTATGATTGGTAAATTAGGATATTCTCAAGCCACTAATTAGACTTAACAATTATAGTTACGTCCTAGTAGGTTATGCTTGACGACTTGTCGTATTAACACAACGAATGAAATGAGATCTTGACTTATTATTCGAGATATTTCATACCATCACGTAAGTAAATACTTAGGAATTAATGGAGTTCTTTGTGGATACTAACTCGACCCTTGAGACATAAGGATTGACATCTTATGTTTGAATCTTAGCTTACACCTTACGACCTTGTTTGTTTCTCTTAACTCGTCGGAGATTGTGTACGTTATATAATCGCTATTCGTATCGAGTTATCTTAACGCTCAATCTAATATCGTATTAGGTTATCGTTGTTGAGCATTAACGTTGTAAGTCGGCTTTTGGTTTCTTTAACTTAGGAACTCACGTTTGAGTATCCTATTATTAATAGAAAACCCTAATTTGTGTCTAACTTCGATCCTCATTAATTCCTTCTTAAGTTATCGAAATTTGTCAATTTCTTTTGGATTCTCGTACATAAAGTACTATGTTGTTTACGTTTGAGGTTTCGTTTATCGGCACTACATAAATATAACCATTCAACACCATACACAACATAAACTATTAAAAATGAAGAGAATGATGAATGCTACCTTTGTATGGTCTTAGAAAAATTATTGGAGGGTTGGAATGGTTGGGAAAGAAGGATTAAAGCTTGAGGATTTGAAAAATAATGGGAGAATTTTGGTGTTCTAAAGAGAGAGAGAGAATTTTTGGTATTTCTCTTTCATAGCTGATTCCAATTCCCAGGTTGCTTCTCCTTGTCCATGGTGTCACCATAGAACTTTTACTAACGGTATATCTTTGTTCCTTAGCTTTTGGATACATCGGTCCAAGATTTCGGTAGGCAATTCTGCATAACTCATATTGTCATCGAGGATAATATCTGTCGGTGGTATTACATGGCCGTGATCATGTATGTACTTTCTGAGTGGTGATACATGGAACACATTGTGCACGTTTCCAAAACTTGGCGGCAATGCAAGTCTGTAAGCCTCTGGTCCTATCATTTCCAAAATTTCATAGGGTCCTATGAAACGTGGTCGTAGCTTCCCTTTTATTCCAAATCTCACGATTCCTTTTGACGGGGAGATCTTCAAGAAAACTTTGTTTCCCACTTCAAAATATAGTTATGTGCGACGTTTGTCAGCGTACGACTTCTGTCGGTCTTGGGCCTTCTTGATCCGTTGGCGGATCTGTCTTACAATCTCGATCATCTCTCTCACAGAGTCAGGTCCTAATACTTTTCTTTTTCCCACTTCATCCCAGTAAAGTGGTGATCGACATTTCTTTCCATAAAGCGCTTCATACGGGGCCATTCCAATAGTTGCTTGGTAGCTGTTGTTGTAGGCAAATTCTACAAGTGGTAATACTTGTTCCCAACTTTCTTCTCTATCGAGGACAACAGTTCTCAACATGTCTTCAAGCGTTTGAATGGTCCTCTCTGATTGTCCATCCGGTTGTGGGTGGATCGCGGTACTGAAATGTAATCGAGTCCCCAATTCCTTTTGCAAGCTCGTAAAAAATCTGGACGTAAATTTTGAATCTCTATCAGACGTGATAGTCTTCGGAACTCCATGTAAACGTGCGACTTCTCGAATGTACAACTGTGCTAATCTGTCTGATCCATGTGTTATTAGAATGGGTAGAAAATGAATACTCTTGGTCAAACGATCGATGATGACCCAAATAGCGGTATTTTCACTTTGTGATTTGGGTAGCCCGGGAACAAAATTCATGGTTATGTCATCCCATTTCCATTCCAGTATGTGTTGGATTTGTACACTGAAAGCAGTTTTGGTTGAGCTTGTATACAATGTTTCCTGTTACCACTATTACAATCTCCTATCTGAATTGATTACTTGATTGCATATATGTGTGTCCCCTTTGATCGAGCTAAAAACACACTCAAATTACTCGCAATCGTACGAGGTAATCGTAGCGTGATAAGTTAACACGAGTCGTCTCTCAAGGAAAACTTAACAGGGCGATTGTTCATGTCATACACAAAAGCGATTAAAACCTAAACATTCTAATACAACCGAGGGTTTGAACAAGCAAGAATTGAAATACGAGAAAATAAACAGCGATCCTAAGCTGGGGGTTGTCAATCCTGAGCCAAACTAATAAAGCGTTAAATCTATACCAGGGGTTGTCAATCCCTAGTTGAACTATGAAAGCGATAAATCAAAGCGATAAATAAAAGCAATAGCAAACATATTCTTAGGGTTCGTCAAGCCCTAATCTAAGTCTACTTGTAAATGAACAATAAACATTAATCAACCAACAAGAACAAGAATTAATCGAAAGTAGGAAATCATTAAGCAAATTAAATCAACGGAACATGAAAACAATCCACTGTCACTATGGAATTGGAATCAACAATATTCATCTAACAATAATACTATGAAAATTAATCCGAAAGAACAGGTAAATCCCAAAACATAAATTGATAAATAAATCATTTGATGAAAACTAGAAACAAGAATTAAAGCTAACAATTATCTGTGTTGTGTTGCTCAAGAAACTGGAAGAAGGCTTTAGGAATGAGCGACTCCATGGCCGCGTGAGAAAAATGGTAATCGAGAGCTCCTCGATAATGACCTAAACGCAGATATATATATTAAAGAAGTTGAGCGCGGTTGAAAGCGAAAGCCGTTGAGAATACGCTCGACTTGAATTTGAACGCTCGGGTTGAACGCTGGCCGGAGAAGGTTACGCCACAAATGAGCCTGCTTATTGTGAGCACCACCGAGAGCATGGTGCACGACGAGGCGAAGCGCGCTTCGGTTTACGCTACTGGGCGGCGGGCGCTAGCGGGCGTGGTCACGCGCGCGCGCGGCGGGCGGGCGAGGCGTGCGAGTGGGCGAGCGGGATGGTGAGCGAGCGCCACTCGAGCGCGAGGAAAATCGAATCGCGCGCCGGAGTGAGCCGGCGCTCGAATGCGATGGCGGCGCGCGGCAAGGCGCGGGCGGCGGCCGGGCGGCAGGCGCGGAAGGTTAGCGACGCCAACCCGAGCGCGAGGAAATTGACCGGCGCTACTGGGTGGCCGAGTAGTGCGAGGCATGCGGACGTCGGTGCGGGCGCGCGGCGGCGCTGGCGCGCGCCATGCGACGGATGCCGTCGCGACTTTGGTCGTTCGACCCGCTCTCCTTCGCTTGAACTCCGATTTACGCACCGGTTTTGCCTACGAACTCCTGTCGAAATGCTCTTCAATATATTTGATTCTTGGCGGATCCAATTCATCCTATTTTCTGCCATTTTCCTACAAAACATCGAAACGAACGAAGTAAGTCCGAATCGATAAATATTAATCGAACCAACGGCATAAATAGGACAAACCATAAAAAATGACATGTAAAACAATACCAAGAATCATCACAAAATCATACTAAACAAATCCCCCACACTTATCCATTTGCTTGTCCTCAAGCAAAGTCTATACAAATAAGGTTCGAAAGATAACTCATGCAACATCACTCTTAGTCCAATCAATCAAATCTCTTTTGCAATTCCCTCAAACATGATGAATACATAATAAAAGTTAATGTGAAACAAAACTAAGATTGTGAAAATATCAAGCGAACAGGTAAGTTATTTATGCTCAGACCCAACTCTCCGCTAGGAGTGAATTAACTAAAATGGTTACCTTTAGCAACAAGTTTCTTTTTAGAATGCAAAGAAAGTATAAACAAATTTTGGAACAATGTTCGAAAGGTGAAGTCTCGATGAACTCGAGTCTCCTATCGTGGTGTCCCATGCCCATTTCTCCCTTCACGAGAAAGAGGGACAAAATCCCATCCTCCATTTATAAAATCTCAACATTCTATTGGAGTTTTTCTCCTCTTCTTAACTTTTTTTTTTTTATATATATCCTTTTTCTTTTTTTTTTTTTTTTTTTTTTGAAACGAGTATATAGGTAACCACCCTGTTAACACTCCCCCTAGCATTAGCCGGACAAATCACATCAATAACCACCGATTTAAAATCAATCCACACAATCTCGTCAATTCACATTGCACTTTAATCACATGACATCAAGATAAACGAGAAATACATCAAGGTCCGATCAATACCACGTAGTTCAACAGCACAAATCAAAATCCTAACTTATTCGCATAGACACAAACTTAAGTCCAAACAATCAAAATAAGCACAAGGGCACAACATTAAGCATACAAAATATATATGTCACACCCACAAAACCAAAATACTCTCTCCTCATTATTTAATTCGAGCAATCGTCCCCAAAGGCTCAAAACATAAATAACATAAAATAGCCGATAGAGGAGGAGGCTTCCACGATAAAATATGGCAAAGGCGGGGTTGGAATGTGAGCGTGTTCGCGTAACCGAATATCAAGCTTTCACCTCACCGCCGACGTAAGTCCCAATTTCGAGCAAAACCAACACAAAGACAATGATGATCAAAGAACAACGAAACAAGCAAAAAGAGAAAGAAAGAAAGAAAAAGAAAATAAAAAAAACCGTGGGTAACTCCCACGAAGTACTCAGTTTAACGTCGTGAGCACGACGTAAACCAGACAACAATGGACTATCCATAGTCCTTCACCTGCAGGAATACCATCTCGGCCAGGGCATTAGTAGTAACCGTATAAGAACAAAGGATAGTAAAGAAAGAAAGCAATAAATTATTTAAGCTCAAGTCAAACATCCTATTCTCCAAAGAAAAATAGATAATTTCAATTCCCAAAGCATGATACTTTGGTGAATTAGGACGTTGACAAATTATGGATGTTACCTCAACCTTTGTTATCACTGTGTCCTCCTCTGGGAACACGTACTTCACATGTTGAGGTAGCTCTTTCACTTCCAGAGTGGGTTTTGGCATTCTGGTATCTTCAAGTGCCCACTCTTTCTCCATCCTCTCTTCATCCTCCTCCAAGCGTTGGGATTGTTCTTTCATCTCCAGAGTGGGCGTTGGCATGCTATTCACTTCATTTGCCCACTCTTCCTCGTTTTTCACCTCCTCTAGTTGCAAAGAAATCATCAGAGTCTCTCCCACCCCATTCTCAACAATCGGGTCACTTTCAAGAAAAGTGACCGTCTGAGTCTGATCTGGTTGGTGTGGGAGAGGCATGACTTCAGTCACTTTTTCCTTTTCCACCTCATGTGGCTGCAACGGCTCTTCTGGTGTCTCTTCCACCCAATTCTCAATAATTGGGTCACTTTCTAGATCAGTGACCGCCTGGACCTGATCGGGTTGGATTGGAGGTTCCCTCCATTGCTGCAACAGCTCTTTAAGCAGGCTATTAACATGCCCCGCTTGTGTCTCCAAACGCTGAGATGAGGTGTTTGCAGCATCCATTTTGTTAAGTAATAGATCCATTCGTGGGGTGAACGAATCCTCAAATGATGACCTTTGAGGTGGTGGTGAATAATACTCCTGTTGCGGGTCGTACCACTATTGCTGTGGAGGCTGTGGGTGCTGTGGATCACACCATTCATAATCAGGTTGTGGATCCCAATAATTCGGACCGGGCTGAGTCCAAAACTCTGAGTTGGGTTGGTTATTCGACCCCGACTCATAAACTGGCGGATACTACGACGGAGGTGATTGCTCCCAGTAGGGATTGTAGGCTTGATCTTCATACACCGGAGGAAGTGGTTGGTCCCAGAAGGGATCATAGGTTTGCTGCTCATGCCCTGACGGATATCCCTCAGACTGGTCGAACTGGGCTCCTTCTTCATAAGAAGAAATTGCCCAAAACGACGAACTTTCCTCCCCCACCGCTGACCATACTCATATTGCTGGTAACCCTGCATTAACAGGCACCAACAACAAAAACAAGATCACACGCACCGGGGGGAGAAAATAACCAAACAGGAAGAAAAGAAACACAGAAAACAAACAACACAAACAAAACACCTAAAGTTTTCCCCGGCAACGGCGCCAAAATTGATCGAGCTAAAAACACACTCAAATTACTCGCAATCGTACGAGATAATCGTAGCGTGATAAGTTAACACGAGTCGTCTCTCAAGGAAAACTTAACAGGGCGATTGTTCATGTCATACACAGAAAGCGATTAAAACCTAAACATTCTAATACCAACGAGGGTTTGAACAAGCAAGAATTGAAATACGAGAAAATAAACAGCGATCCTAAGCTGGGGGTTGTCAATCCCGAGCCAAACTAATAAAGCGTTAAATCTATAATAGGGGTTGTCAATCCCTAGTTGAACTATGAAAGCGATATATCAAAGCGATAAATAAAAGCAATAGCAAACATATTCTTAGGGTTCGTCAAGCCTTAATCTAAGTCTACTTGTAAATGAACAATAAACATTAATCAACCAACAAGAACAAGAATTAATCGAAAGCAGGAAATCATTAAGCAAATTAAATCAACGGAACATGAAAACAATCCACTGTCACTATGGAATTGGAATCAACAATATTCATCTAACAATAATACTATGAAAATTAATCCGAAAGAACAGGTAAATCCCAAAACATAAATTGATAAATAAATCATTCGATGAAAACTAGAAACAGGAATTAAAGCTAACAATTATCTGTGTTGTGTTGCCTGAAGAAATCTGGAAGAAGGCTTGGTGAACAGCTCCCGCGGCTGCGTGAGAAAAATGGTAACTGAGAGCTCCTCGATAATGACCTAAACGCGTGTATATATATTAAAGAAGTTGAGCGTCGGTTGAAAGTGAGCGCCGATTGAGAATACGTTCTGACTTGAATTTGAACGCTGGCTCAGGTTGAACGCTGGCTGGGAGAAGGTTATGCCTCACAAATGAGCGCTGGCTCATTGTGAGTGCCGGCTGGGCGAGCATGGTGCACGACGAGGCTGAACGTGCGCTCGGTTTGCGACCGGGCGGCGGTGGCGCCGGGCGGCGAGGGGTTGCGCGGGCGGCGCGCGTAAACAGCGTCGCGCGCGGCGGCGGGCGAGGGCAGCGGGACGAGCGCGTGCAGGCGGCGAGTGGGATGGTGGCGAGCGAGCGCCACTCGAGCGCGAGGAAAATCCGAGCGCGCCGGAGTGAGCCGACGTTCGGAGGCGATGCGGCGCGCGGCGAGGCGCGCGGCGGCGGGCGCCGGGCGGCAGGCGGGAAGGTGAGCGCGAGGGAAATTGATTTAACGTGCGCCGGGCGGCGTCGCTGGGTGGCTGAGTAGTGCGAGGCGTGCAGGACGTGCGGTGTGGGCGCACGGGCGCGCGGGCGCGTGGCCATGCGACGGGGTTGCGTGACTTTGGTCGTTCGACCCGTTCTCCTTCGTCTGAACTCCGATTTATGCACGGTTTTCGCCTACGAACTCCTGTCGAAATGCTCTTCAATATATTTGATTCTTGGCGGATCCAATTCATCTTATTTTTTGCCGTTTTCCTACTAAACATGGAAACAAATGAAGTAAGTCTGAATCGATAAATATTAATCGAACCAACGGCATAAATAGGACAAACCATAAAAAATGACATATAAAATAATACCAAGAATCATCACAAAATCATACTAAACACCCTTATCTCATATATAAGTTAGATCATACAGTGTGTAGAAGATCACAGAAGTCTGTATGATTGGTCAAGCTTAATGAGATATAAAAAGAATCACGGCTGAGACAACTTGAGGACGACTTGTCGGTATAGGCTGCGGTATAGATAAGAAGTGACTTGACTTGGTTGCTTGTCTATGCTGGTACGTCCCTGACGTATTGATGGATCACAGTGAGATGAGTTCTTCTATCTGACCATCGTGAAGAACCTAGATCTCGGTGACTTACGATGATCTAAACCTCGATAAGGTATTAGGTGAGTATGAGTTCTCACCATCACTTTGACTTGTTATGGGTGAGGTTATATGTTCTAACCCAATATTCTCCGCATCTTGGGTGGTGGCGGTGCTTGTATGTCATGCTAGTTATCTCAGACGAGTCACCGTATCCGCTTAGGATGATGACGCCCCTTAAGAGCTCAAAAGGTTTATTGTACTAAAACCTGCAGGTTGAGTTAGCTCAAGTACAATAATATGGTTGAGTGGTACTACTTAAGGAATTAAAGATATTAATTATTATAAGCAGTCAGAATGCTCTGAATAATTAATGGACGTGTGATATCTTAAATACGGGGATTCGTAATGTCTAAGTGTAAGCCCGACTCACCTTCGGTAATAAAGGGGTAAGTCAGAATTTATTCTCTAGTGGCATGAATGAATGTTTATAAATTAATTTATGTTCTGGGCTGAACATAAGATAATTAATTTATTTGAGAGCCATCTTTATTCCTTGCATTTGATCCCTGGGCTAGCCCATCCAGGCCCGGAGCTTATGGAAATCGGCGCCCCTCTCTCTCTCTATGGATGTGATTTTATTCTCTTTATCCTATAAGGATATTATTATATTTACGGGATATGCATGGATCCTTTCCTTATGGGATTATGGTAATGCATTATAAATATAAGGTAAGAGATAAGATCAAAGCTAATCCTTAATAATCCTATCATTATTTTCGAAAATTCCCATAGTACTTTGGGAGGTGATTCTTGAAAATTGTAGAGAGGAATAGGGTGATTTTCTGTAGCATTCTCCATAGATTATTCTCACCGATATTGGAGATTGGGCAACCGGATACACCCGTAAGATCAAAGCACGAGTCTCGATCCGCTCATCCCCGATGATTCAAAGGTAAACACGAGAAAACCCCACGTGTTGCAATTAATTATATAGGTGCATGCTAGTAATATAATCAATGTATGGTGAATTAAACATCCAAGATAGATCCTCGGAAGAGGCTAAACCTAGTTTTCCTACGGTTGGTATCGAGCACGGATCGTGATTCGCTCTGTTGGATTAATTCACGCTTGATTATAACGCGCGCAATTAATTAATTGTGAATCATGCTCATCGTGGCTCGGTTTTATTTTTGTCGGATTTTGTTTTTCACCACGAGAAAATCCGTGGTTAGATTAGATTTTTCCCTGTGTATCTTATCTGTAAAAGAAGAACGAAGATGAAAGCACGAAGAACGAGACGACGAACACCAATCGGATGCACGCCGGAAACTGGACGCACGACCAAGGGTGTATGGGTGACGGCACGCGGACGTGCTCGGCGCTCGCACAGCACCGCTCGGTCGCATGTGTGCATGTTTCTCGGCAGCCCTCGGTGGACAGGGGCGGCGGCGTTTGCGCAAGGGCGACACGAGCAGGCGCACGGCTCGGCTGCCGGGGTGCGGGGTGCGCGTTTCGTGCGCGGATGCCTCGGCACCGCCTGAGCGCTGATCGTGCCCGCTCGATGGCGCTGTCGCGTTCACGGCGCGCCGCATCCGTGGGGTGCGCGCGTTTGTCACGCGAGATCCCGGCGCGGCGACGGGCGTGCGCTTGTCGTGCGAGATCCTCGGTGCCTCTCGCGAGCAGCCTCACGACCCGCGAGGACGGCCGCGAGGCAACACGCGCAGCATGCGTGCGGAGTAGCGGCGACGGGCGCGAAGCGCGAGCATGGTCGCCACGCGAGCTTGGCGGGTCGCGGTCGCCGCGACCGTGAGGCAGCCCGCGAGGAGCACGCGAGGCGACGCGACGTAGGCGCGGCCCCATTTTGGCGCGCCGCCCCAACCATTTTGGCCCAACCGCCCGCACCCGCTTTTTTCCACCGAATCCGATTTTTTCGCCCGAATCCGCTTTGTGAATCCGTCCGTGCCCGTGCACGCGAGGCCTATTTTTCGGTTAATGAAGATCCGTGCTTTGCAATTCTATGTAATAGATTAGGCAGAAAGCACGTGATCCACGAGTGGGCGCGATGAACGCTTTATTTTATTTTTATCGCTCATTGCATGTCGTGGATGTTTAAATTATCTTGAAGCATGCTATGTATGTTTAAATTACGTGACAAACATATTATATGTTTTCGTGATTGGATGCGCATAGTAAGCATGCTAGGTTTATCGTGTTTTTCAAGCATATTTTAGAATTCTGCGAGCATGTTTTACATGTTGAGTTTTATAGAAAAGCATGTTAGATTACGTGATCTCGCATGGACAAACCTTTTGAAACAAAAGACTAAGCAAGTAACCCGACATATTAATTTTAAAATTAAAATGTCAAGACCTCCATTTTTGATCTCTAAACAAAGTGAGACGATCGTGAGTAAACGCCCACACGCGTGGCTTGCTTGCACTGCTTATCATAAGTTTGTTAGACGAGATTTCAAATAAAACATTTTAAATCTATTGAGAAGTGGGAATTTCATGTGTAAACGTCCACACGCGTGGATTGCATGTGCGATTTTCATAAGTTCTCTAGAGATGGATATAAAATGAGATAACAAAGGAATTTGGATTGAAAGCGGTATGGTCCTAGTGAGTATGCCAATTCTAAGAATTCATTTTCTGCTGTTAAAATTGTGGTCATTGCTTAGACATCACCTCGAGTACAACTTCCCGCGAAGTCCCTTCTTGCGATAGTGATGTGGTCTAGTAAGGTCCAATCATTAATTTCATTTGTCATAAGGATAAGTTGACATGGATTGAAATTAAACGACTAAAAGGTATATTTTAGTCTGGTCGAGGGGTTCATATGTAAACGTCCACACGCGTGGCTTGCATGTGGAATTCCTTGGGCGATTGGAGGTTTCAATTAATATTGTTTTATCAAAAGGTTACAATATTATTGTTACGAATTATGTGCGATCGTATGCTTATGTGTTTACATTATCTTTCGATATGTCTCCTACACCGATTATCAATATGCTTGCAAAAATCCTTTATCCGTCCGAATTTTATCGAGTGGAAGCGAAACATGGAATATGTTCTTATCATTGAAGAACACATGTTTGTTCTCACTACTCCTAAACCCGATGCCCTTCTCGACGATCGACTAATGAGCATCGAGAGTCAAGGCACTTTGGCATAAGTCAAACAATATGGCCAAATGCTATATGATTACTACTATGTCCAAAGGCTTGCAGCTGCAGCATCAGTCGATGTTAGACACGACTGAAATATGGTTAAGCCTCGAGAGTAAGTTTGGGCAATCGGATCGGACAGTCTGCTTCCACACAATGAGAGAAATCTTGGCGTGTAAGATGGAAGAAGGAAGTTCGATCCATGAACATGTCTCCCACATGACTCATCTCATGGATAGTCTTGATCAGTTGGGAGGAGGTATTGACGGCGAAGCCAAGGTCGATATCATCCTCAACACACTGCCCAAGTCTTTTGAGAATTTTCACGTGAATGCGATCATGAGCAAGACCGAGTATACACTTAGTCAGTTGCTTAATGATCTCGTGGCCGCGGAAGGAGTTATGGGTAAAGGAGCACATGCTCTTGCTAGCACATCTAGGGGCCCAAATTTTCCGTTGCAAAATAGAAAAAGAAAAAGGGGCACCAAAGGTGGTAGAGGCAAGGAAATAGTGGGGTAATAGGAGCAAGAACATGCTCGCCACCGAGGCTTAAAAAGCCAAAGGAGAGGGCAAGTGCTTCAGTCTTGCAAGATCGGGCATTGGAAGGCCAAGTGCCCTATGCTCAAGGCTTAAGGTACGCCATTTGCTTTAGTAACGGAAACATGTTTAGCGACTTGTTCTACTCATTCATGGGTAGTAGATACGAATGCGACTGATCATGTTTGTTACACCTTGCAGGGGTTCCTGCGGACAAGGGAGCTGCATGATGGCGAGATAACGATCTCCATGGACAACGCGGTGAAAGTCGAGGCCGTTGCAGTCGGAGATGTTTCTTTATGTTTTTATAGAACAGTTTTAGTTTTAAAGGACGTTTTATATGTGCCGGAGTTTCGGCGAAACCTTATTTCTGTTTCGAAACTTTTTATTCATGGATATTCAGTTTTTTGTGATAGTGGTGTTTCTATCATAAGAAATGACGAAGTTATCTGTGGTGGCACTTTATATAATTCGCTTTATACTATTTCTGCAAAACATTATACCTATAACTATGTTGCATCTTCTTCAAACCTTAAAAAGAGAAAGTTTTCTTCGCAAGATGACACCACATTTCTCTGGCATCTTAGATTAGGTCACATCAATCTAAATAGGATCCAAAGACTGGCCAAGAATAGAGCGTTGGGTAATCTCATAGTTACTCCGTTCCTAGTCTGCGAATCCTGTATAGAAAGTAAGATGTCGACCAGACCCTTCAAAGCGAAGGGTTATAGAGCCAAAGAAATGTTGGAGCTAGTCCATTCTGACCTGTGTGGACCTATGTCCACACAAGCTCGTGGAGGGTACGAGTATTTTGTCACTTTTATTGACGATTACTCAAGGTACGGATACATATACCTGCTTCACCGCAAGTCTGAATGCTTTGAGAAATTCAAAGAGTTTAAGGCGGATGTCACACCCCGACTTACTTAACCAGGTGATTAGTTAAGTAATTAGGCTGTGACGTGGGGTAAGAAGAACTTCTGACAATTTTGACCAATAATTCTTATTAACAACAATCTGTAGTAGCGACTTTCATCACGAAAGAATCAAATGTTTATTGTCAAAAGAGGTAGAATTGAATCTGACAAGGGATGATTTTAGGTCCTCGAACCACAAAGAGTAATCGAACCAGGATAACAACGGCTGAGGACGAATAATCAGAATAAGATAATCAAGATCAAATGCGACATTGATCTGATATCACAAGTTAAACTAATTTTACAATTAATGTAAGAACTCAAACATGCTTTCACCAAAATAGGATCTTTCGTTAACTAGGGTCGAAAGCATGACTCATCGATAACTTCGAAACATTTTATACAATATTGTATCCAACAAAACGGTTCTAGACATTCAAAAGAAATCCTTGTTCATAGAAGCAAGTCGACATCATAACAGAGATGTCAAGATCTCAACAATGAAATGAAACTGTCATTTGGGAAAATATCAAAGGACAAACGAGTAAAGGCCAAAGTTTGGCAACAAGAAGTGTGGCTGAGAATCATGTATGATGACATAAGACTCTGGGCAATCAAGACATGACAACAACAGATTAATAATACCATCATGAGATGAAATATCTAGAGAAGCTCCTCTGCACAACATTCAATTCCAGCATCCTCTCGAGCTCATCCTGCACATTTAGAAATATATGCAGGTCGTGAGTACTAGATGCACTCAGTGGGTATATGCCGAAAACATTTAAAACATTGCTCTTAGAGCTATAAGATTGACTTGCCATAACATTGCAACACACAGGAGTTCTCCGTTAAATAACCTGTGCATGCTTCTGAAATAAACTTACTTGCTTTCATGCTCATATATTCAAGATGCAACATTAAACATACGTCTGCAGACATTATCTCATTCACTAACCATATCTACGCACTCTTGTGTTGAGAAGTAGGCCTCATTCTCAAACACCGTGATCGGCCATTTAGCTCACGATCACTCTGTGTACACAAACCCTTACTGGCAGCACGTCCAACATAGGGCTGATATCGTCCATCTCTCGTAGATAGGCAACATGCATCATGCTCAAAAACTTGGCAAGTCAGTCAACCTTTCATAAAAATGCATATCATATCATTTTGTATGCAAAAGCATATCTTTTCTCGTTTTTAAGAAGGATTTTACCCACCTGGCAATAACCACTCGGGTGGTACAATCTGTCCTTCACTTCTTTCTTCTCTGAACTTGGCCCTTCATCAACATAAAGTAGCGTATAAGCATACCAGGAGCCAAACGAGAAGATAAATTCTTTATCTTATCTAAGTCGTCAACACGACTATAACTTCTTGATATTCAAAACTCTATAATCTATGAGCACTTGGGTCATTGCATCCTTTAACATATAACAAGACTTAACTAAGTCTCGTATAACTAAACAAGCACATAGGACTCAACGACAAACTTAAGCTATCCATTCTTAATCAAAAACCAACAACTCTTTACAAACATAGCTTATGACTAACGCGAAAAATCACGTAAGACGTCATCTAACATAAACGAACCTCTATGTTGGATTTGTATACTGAAAGCAGTTTTGGTTGCGCTTGTATACAATGTTTCCTGTTACTACTATTACAATCTCCTATCTGAATTGATTACTTGATTGCATATATCTGTGTCCCCTTATCTCATATATAAGTTAGATCATACAGTGTGTAGAAGATTACAGAAGTCCGTATGATTGGTCAAGCTTAATGAGATATAAAAGAATCACACCGAGACAACTTGAGGAAGAGTTGTCGGTATAGGCAAGCGATATAGATAAGAAGTGACTTGACTTGGTTGCTTGTCTATGCCGGTACGCTCGACGTATTGATGGATCACAATGAGATGAGTTCTTCTATCCGACCGCCGTGAAGAACCAAGATCTCGGTGACTTACGATGATCTAAACCTCGATAAGGTATTAGGTGAGTATGAGTCACGAACATCACTTTGACTTGTTATGCGTGAGGGTTATATGTTCTAACCCAATATTCTCCGTATCTTGGGTGGTGGCAAAGTGCTTGTATGTCATGCTAGTTATCTCAGACGAGTCACCGTATCCGCTTAGGATGATGACGCCCCTTAAGGAGCTCAAAGGTTTATTGTACTAAACCCCGCAGTTGAGTTAGCTCAAGTACAATAATAAGGTTGAGTGGTACTACTTAAGGAATTAAAGATATTAATTATTTTAAGCAGTTAGAATGCTCTAAATAATTAATGGACGTGCGATATCTTAAATACGGGGATTCGTAATGTCTAAGTGCAAGCCCGACTTACCTTCGGCAATAAAGGGGTAAGTCAGCATTTATTCTCTAGTGGCATGAATAAATGTTTATAAATTAATTTTTGTTCTGGGCTGAAGATAAGATAATTAATTTCTTTGAGGCCCATCTTTATTCCTTGCATTTGATCCTTGGGTTGGCCCATCCAGGCCCGTAGCTTGGAAGGAAAATCGGCGCCTATATACTCTCTAAGGCAAGGATTTTATTCTCTTTATCCATAAGGATATTATTATATTTATGGGATATGCTTGGATCTTTTTCCTAATGGGATTATGGTAATGCATTATAAATATAAGGTAAGAGATAAGATCAAGGTTAATCCTTAATCCATTTTAACCTAAATTTTCGTGCATCACTATTATTCCATAGTGAGGATTCTCGAAAATTGTGAAGAGAGATTGGGTGATTTTTTCCAAAGCATTCTCCATAGATCGTCCTCACTCGACGTTGGAGATTGGGCAACCGGGATACAGCCCGTAAGGTCAAAGCACGAGTCTCGATCCGCTCATCCTGCTCATCCCCGATGATTCAAAGGTAAACATTAGAAAACGCCACGTGTTGCAATTAATTATATAGGTGCATGCTAGGAATATAATCAATGTATGGTGAATTAAACATCCAAGATAGATCCTCGGGAGAGGTTAAAATCGCCTTTCCTACACTGGTATCGAGCCCGGATCGAGATCTTGGCTCGCTGGATTAATTCACGCTTGATTATTACGCGCAATTAATTAATTGTTGAACTGCTGCTCATCGTGGCTCGCTTTTATTTTTGTCGATTTTGTTTTTCACCACGAGAAAATCCGTGGTTAGATTAGATTTTTTCCCTGTAAATCTTATCTGTAAAAGAAGAACGAAGATGAAAGCACGAAGAACGAGACGACAGGAAGACATCGGAAACGGCCGCACGGTGCGAGGGAGTGCGGGCGACGGCACGCCGTGCGTGCTCGGCGCTCGCGGCACATCGCTCGGTACCATGCGCATTTCTCGGAAGCAGGCGGAAAGGGCGATGCGGGCGGCATGGCTCGGCAATGGGGTGCGGGCGTGCTCTTCACAAGACGGATGCCTCTCAAGACCGCTGGCGCCGAAGCGTGCGTGCTTCGGGGTGCTCGAAATGGTTCGCGGATGCACACGCGATCACGAGGTGGCGCGCACATTGCGCGCAAGGGCGTCGAGGCACGCGCTTATCGAGCGAGATCCCGGCGTTCGCGCGCGCACCTTCGTGACCGCGAGGTAGCCGCGAGGCAACGCGCGCGCAGCGTGCGCGGGCGTGAGGCGGCGCGGCGTGCAGCTCGGCAGCATCGTCATGAGCTCCTTCGCGATCGCGAGGCAGCCCGCGAGGCGACGCCAGCAAGCTCGGGCGACGCGAGGGCGCGCGAATCTCGCACGAGGCCTCGGCGGCGCTCGGCGGCCTCAGCGAGATTCGCGCATGAAACCTCAAGCCCGCACGAATTTCTCGGCGGGCTAGGCGCGCGCGAGGATGGGCGACGGCGGTGCTGGGCGCGCGCATGGGCTGTGCCCTAGCGCGCGCGGCCCAGCTCATCTTAGGCCGACCCGGCCCAAACCTGGCCTAGACCCATGTTTTCGGCCCGAATCCAGTTTTGACGAATCCGGTCCGTGCCCGTGCACGCGAGGCCCGTCTTTCGAAGTTGATGAAGATTTGTACTTTGCAATTCTATGTAATAGATTAGGCAGTAAAGTGCAGGTTCCACGAGTGGTCACGATGAACGTTTTATTTTATTTTAATCGTTCATTGCATGTCGTGGATGTTTAAATTATGCAGAAGCATGCTATGTATGTTTAAATTACGTAGACAAATTCTACATATTATATGTTTTCGTGATTGGATGCGCATAGTAAGCATGCTAGGTTTATCGCGTTTTCAAGCATATTTTAGAATTCTGCGAGCATGTTTTATATGTTGAGTTTTATAGAAAAATATGCTAGGATTACGTGATCTGCATGGACAAACCTTTTGAAACAAAAGACTAAACAAGTAACCCGACATATTAATTTTCAAATTAAATTGTCAAGACCTCCACTTTTTGATCTCTATACAAAGTGAGACGCACTGTGAGTAAACGTCCACACGCGTGGCTTGCTTGCACTGTTTATCATAAGTTTGTTAGATGAGATTTCTAAATAAAACATTTTAAATCTATTGAGAAGTGGGAGTTTCATGTGTAAACGTCCACACGCGTGGCTTGCATGTGCGATTTTCATAAGTTCTCTAGAGATGGATTTAAAATGAGATAACAAAGGAATTTGAATTGGAAGCGGTATGGTCCTAGTGAGTATGCCAATTCTAAGAATTCATTTTCTGCTGTTAAAATTGTGGTCATTGCTTAGACATCACCTCGAGTACAACTTCCCGCGAAGTCCCTTCTTGCGATAGTGATGTGGTCTAGTAAGGTCCAATTTAATTTCATTTGTCATAAGGATAAGTTGACATGGATTGAAATTAAACGACGAAAAGGTATATTTTAGTCTGGTCGAGGGGTTCATATGTAAACGTCCACACGCGTGGCTTGCATGTGGGATTCCTTGGGCGATTGGAGGTTTCAATCAATATTGTTTTATCAAAAGGTTACAATATTGTTGTTATGAATTATGTGCGATCGTATGTTTATGTGTTTACATTGTCTTTTCAGATATGTCTCTTACACCGATTATCAATATGCTCGCACAAAATCCCTTATCCGATCCGAATTTTATCGAGTGAAAACGAAACATGGAATATGTTCTTATCGCTGAAGAACACATGTTTGTTCTCACTACTCCTAAAGCCGATGCCCTTCGACGATCGACTAATGAGCGAGAGTCAAGCGCACTTTGGCATAAGTCGAACAATACGGCCAAGTGCTATATGATGACTACAATGTCCAAAGGCTTGTACCGCAAAGATCGATCGATGGTAGACGCGACTGAAATATGGTCAAGTCTTGAGAGTAAGTTTGGGCAGTCGGATCGGACAGTCCGCTTCCATACAATGAGAGAAATCTTGGCGTGTAAGATGGAAGAAGGAAGTTCGGTCCATGAACATGTCTCCCACATGACTCATCTCATGGATAGTCTTGATCAATTGGGAGGAGGTATTGACGGCGAAGCCAAGGTCGATATCATCCTCAACACACTACCCAAGTCTTTTGAGAACTTTCGCGTGAATGCGATCATGAGCAAGACCGAGTATACACTTAGTCAGTTGCTTAATGATCTCGTGGCCGCGGAAGGAGTTATGGGAAAAGGAGCACATGCTCTTGCTAACACATCTAAGGGCCCAAATTTTCCGTTGCAAAATGGAAAAAAAAAAAAGGGGCACCAAAGGTTGTAGAGGCAAGGGAAATAGTGGGAGTAGTAGGAGCAAGAACATGATCGCCACCGGAGGCTCGAAGCCAAGCGAAGGAGAGGGCAAGTGCTTCAAGTCGGCAAGACGGGCATTGGAAGGCCAAGTGCCCTATACTCAAGGCTCAAGGTACGCTTATTTGCTTTAGTAACGGAAACATGTTTAGCGACTTGTTCTACCCATTCTTGGGTAGTAGACACGGTGCGATCGATCATGTTTGTTACACCTGCGGGGTTCCCGCGACAAGGAGCTGAGTAATGGCGAGATAACGATCTCCATGGGCAACACGGCGAAAGTCGAGGCCGTTGCCGTCGGAGATGTTACTTTATGTTTTGATAGAACAGTTTTAGTTTTAAAGGACGTTTTGTATGTGCCGGAGTTTCGGCGAAACCTTGTTTCAGTTTTGAAACTATTTATTCATGGATATTCTGTTATTTTTGATAGTGATGTTTCTATCATAAGAAATGACGAAGTTATCTGTGTTGGCACATAATATAATTCGCTTTATACTATTTCTGCTAAACATAATACCTATAACTATGTTGCATCTATATCAAACCTTAAAAAGAGAAAGTTTTCTTCGCAAGATGACACCACATTTCTCTGGCATCTTAGATTAGGTCACATCAATCTAAATTGGATCCAAAGACTGGCTAAGAATGGAGCGTTGGGTAATCTAACAGTTACTCCGTTCCCAATCTGCGAATCCTGTATAGACGGTAAGATGTCGACCAGACCCTTCAAAGCGAAGGGTTATAGAGCCAAAGAAGTGTTGGAGCTAGTCCATTCTGACCTGTGTGGAACGATGTCCACACAAGCTCGTGGAGGATACGAGTATTTTGTCACTTTCATTGATGATTACTCAAGGTACGGATACATATACCTGCTTCACCACAAGTCTGAATGCTTTGAGAAATTCAAAGAGTTTAAGGCGGAAGTGGAGACGAAGCTTGGTAAAAGTATCAAGTCAATGCGATCTGATCGCGGTGGCGAATACCTCAGTAACGAGTTTATGGACTATCTAGTGAAGTGTGGGATTACCTCCCAGCGAACTACACCGGGCACACCACAGCAAAATGGTGTGTCAGAGCGAAGAAATAGGACTCTTTTGGAAATGGTTAGATCAATGATGAGTTACGCACATTGCTTATTTCGCTCGGGATATGCCTTAGAAACGGCGGCATACTTGCTAAATCTAGTACCATCCAAGTCAGTCGAAAAGACCCCTTTCGAGTTGTGGTTTGGGCGCAAGCCTAGTTTAAGCCACATAAGGATATGGGGCAGTCCAGCACATGTGCTGAACAAGAAGGCTGACAAGTTGGAGGCAAGATCCGACGCAAGGATGTTTATTGGCTATCCTAGAGGGACGAAAGGTGGTTTATTCTATAGTCCTAAGGATCAAAAGGTCATTATTAGCACTAATGCCCGATTCTTAGAAGAGGATTATATGAAAAATCATAAATCCAAAGTTGAAATCATTCTTCAAGAATTAGAAGATGATCGTATTCCACCACCGACAGGCCAAAGGTGCGAGATGTCGAGTCTAGTGGGAGGATCGACACCGATACTTCAAGAAATTGAAGTGGGTCGAGTTCCACCGAGATACCGACCGCATGTGGTACCTACCCAAAGAAGTTGTGCAAGATGAGAACCACAAGTTACTTCATCCACCGTTGCCATTGTGCGGTGGCGCCTCGTCAGAGTGGGAGGGTTGTTCGTCAACCCGAGCGATTTATGTTCGTGGGTGAATCTTCGGATTTAGTCCCAGGAAACGAACAGGCAATAATCAACCCATGGACATACAGCGAGGCGATACAAGATATTGATGCAAGATCATGGCACACCGCTATGGACTTAGAAATTGAGTCCATAACAGCTATGGATGTATACGAAAAGACACCTCTACCAGATGGCAAGGAAGCCATAGGTAGTAAGTGGGTATACAAGAGGAAGAGAGATTCAGATGGAGAGGTTTCGGCTTTTAAAGCCAGGCTTGTGGCGAAAGGGTACACTCAGATTGAGGGCATCGATTTCGATGAGTCCTTTTCACCGTAGCAATGCTCAAGTCCATCGTAATTATTCGCTATAGCACCACTCAACCTTGAGGTTTGGCAAATGGACGTGAAAACCGCTTTTCTAAACTGTTGCCTTGAGGAAGGTAGAGACATCTATATGCAAAGAACCCGAAGGTTATGTGGTGAAGGGTGAAGAGCATCTAGTATGGAAGCTTAAGAAGTCCATTTATGGGCTTAAGCAAGCCTCACGATCCTGGAACTTACGCTTTGACGAGGTGGTAAAGTCCTATGGATTTACCCAGTTGCCTAGCGAGAGTTGTGTGTATCGTTTAGATGTCAACGGTGATGTGGTATTTCTTGCACTTTATGTAGATGACATTCTTCTAGTTGGCAATAATGTGAAGTTGTTATCGATGTAAAGAGTTGGTTATCCGATCGGTTTCAAATGAAAGACTTAGGAGATGCGAAGATACATTCTTGGGATCAAGGTTTACCGAGATCGCAAGAGGAAAATGTTGAGCTTATCTCAAAGCGCCTTACATTGATCTTGTGATTACTGTTTTAGTGTGCGCACCGCCAAGAAAGGATTGCTACCTTCGGACATGGCGTTCCTTTATCTCTGAGCGCCACCCATGACCGCAAAGAGATAGAGGAAATGAGACAAGTTCCTTACGCTTCCGCCGTAGGGAGTCTCATGTACGCAATGCTATGTACGAGACCCGATATCCGCTATGCGGTAGGCATAGTAGCTAGATATCGATCCAACCTCGACAAGCTCATTGAATTGCGAGAAAGCATATACTCAAGTACCGAAAAGAACTCGAGATTATAGGCGGTTTACCATGCGAGATAGTCTAATGCCTTTAGGTTATCTGACTGGGTTTCCAAGTCGACCGAGATGAGAAAAGTCTACCTCGTGCTATGTGTTTACCTTGGGAGGTGGAGCCGTATCTGGCGGAGTGCAAAGCAATGCGATGCATTGCGGACTCTACCATGAAAGCCGATTATGTAGCCGCCTTGAGGTCTAAGGAGGTCAGATGGTTCAAGAACTACCTCATGGATCTAGGTGTGGTACTGGTTTGCCCAAGAGTATCATAGTTTATCGTGATAAATCAGGTGCAGTGGCAAACTCGAAGGAACCACGGACCCACAAGGCGACTAAACACATAGAGAGAAAGTACCATGTCATACGAGAAATCGTGAGACGAGGGGACTTGCTGATTGAAAAGATTGATACGACGGATAACCTAGCGGATCCATTCACAAAGAGCTCGCCGCAAAAGTCTACGGCGCACGCTCGAGGACTTGATTGCGCTTGATGGCACCCACTTATAAAGAAAACTTTTGTATAATTGGGAGAAGCAAAGTGATGGTTTTGTTTGTAATAGCTAGTAGAGACACATTGTATACTAAAAGTTTGCTTTAGTATAAGTGGGAGATTGTTGGTTTATCTTGAAAGCATTTTGGTTGAGCTTGTATACAATGTTTCTCGTTACCACTATTACAATCTCCTATCTGAATTGATTACTTGATTGCATATATCCGTGTCCCTTGTCTCATATATAAGTTAGATCATACGATGTGTAGAAGATTACGTAAGTCCGTATGATTGGTCAAGCTTAATGAGATATTAAAAGAATCACACCGAGACAACTTGAGGACGAGTTGTCGGTATAGTCATGTATAGATAAGAAGTGACTTGACTTGGTTGCTTGTCAATGCCGGTACATCTCTCGACGTATTGATGGATCACGGTGAGATGAGTTCTTCTATCTGACCGTCGTGAAGAACCAAGATCTCGGTGACTTACGATGATGTAAACCTCGATAAGTTATTAGGTGAGTATGAGTTCTCGACCATCACTTTGACTTGTTATGGGTGAGGTTATATGTTCTAACCCAATATTCTCCGCGATTGGGTGGTGGCGGTGTTTGTATGTCATGCTAGTTATCTCAGACGAGTCACCGTATCCGCTTAGGATGATGACGCCCCTTAAGGAGCTCAAAGGTTTATTGTACTAAACCCTGCAGTTGAGTTAGCTCAAGTACAAAAATAAAGTTGAGTGGTACTACTTAAGGAATTAAAGATATTAATTATTTTAAGCAATGTAATGCTCTAAATAATTAATGGACGTCGCGATATCTTAAATACGGGATTGTTAATGTCTAAGTGCAAGCCCGACTCACCTTCGCAATAAAGGGTAAGTCAAGATTTATTCTCTAGTGGCATGAATGAATGTTTATAAATTAATTTATGTTCTGGGCTGAACATAAGATAATTAATTTATTTGAGGCCTATCTTTATTCCTTGCATTTGATCCCTGGGCTGGCCCATCCAGGCCCGTAGCTTGGAAGGAAAATCGGCGCCTATATGCTCTCTAAGGCAAGGATTTTATTCTCTTTATCCATAAGGATATTATTATATTTATGGGATATGCATGGATCTTTTTCCTAGTGGGATTATGGTAATTCATCATAAATATAAGGTAAGAGATAAGATCAAGGTTAATCCTTAATCCATTTTAACCTAAATTTTCGTGCATCACTATTATTCCATAGTGAGGATTCTCGAAAATTGTGAAGAGAGATTGGGTGATTTTTTCCGAAGCATTCTCCATAGATCGTCCTCACTCGACGTTGGAGATTGGGCAACCGGGATACAGTCCAGAAGGTCAAAGCACGAGTCTCGATCCGTTCATCTCGTTCATCCCCGACAGATTCAAAGGTTAACACGAGAAAACCCCTATGTGTTGCAATTAATTATATAGGTGCATGCTAGGAATATAATCATTGTATGGTGAATTAAACATCCAAGATAGATCATCGGGAGAGGGTTAAAATCAGTTTTCCCTACACTCTATACATGCTTAACTATCATCAAAGATCATCAATCAATTATCAAAATCCAAAGATCAAAGCTTTAGCATTGAAAACCCAATTTGACGTCAAACTAAAATTTTTTCATCTTCAAAATACGTCGGCCAAAAATCCGAATAAATCATTTTAAGCTTTATTCATATCATAGAATCCAAATATGAAGTCAAAATGATCAAATAAAATCAAAAATCCAAACTCATGTGTGACATAGTATTCGGCCATTTTAGGGTTTTCGCATGGGTTCGATTTTAATCGTTTTTCTTGCTCAAAACATGTTTATATCTACCCAACAACACATATATGAAAGCATATCAAGTATATCAACAACATAAGTTCAAGATCTAGGCTTCCTCATTTTCAAAAATTTCAAAGATTCCAAGGAATGAACTCATGCTTGAAAATTCAACATTAAACAACTCATAGGTGCTAGATCTAACATAATATCAAGAGATAATCGAACAAAACATGCTTCTTCAAACATACTCAAAAGGACCGAAAGTCTAGAGCCTCAAAAGTTCATATTTTTCAGATTTTTAAACCATAAATAGGTTCTAGAGATATAGATCTACCTTTGTGCGAAGACGGATCGTGAATTCGACGGTTAGATCTTCGTAGAAATGAGTTTGAAAATTTTTACACACTGCAGTGTGTGTGTTCGAAAATTTTGGAAAGAATGGAGTAGTTGTGAAAAATGGAGCATTTTTGGAAGCATGTATATATATATAAATCTTTTCACTATTACAAGCTTCCCTAGGAAGCTATTCTTTAGCTTATCTAATAAGCTAATTTTTAGCTTCTCAAATAAGCTATAAATTGCTTCTTTAGTAAGCTTTTGGTTCTAGAATTCTCCTTAGCTATTATAGCTAAAAAAATAAGGATATAATATATCTTTTGAAATTATTAACTCAATATAAATCAAATAGAAATATAGGAATTTCTAATGAGTTGAAATTTTCATAAATCACTCTTTCTAAAAATAACTATGGTTTTTTTACTATTAAAAGCATTTTTGGCCTCAAAACCACTTTGGGGTAATTTGCTTTTGATCTGGGTTTATTCAGCAAACACAATTATCAAAAAGAGCAAAGACTTTGAAATTCTATGACTCTTGGATCAAGACTTCTATGAACGCATATCTTATCATAACAAGACTCTTGAAATCTAGATCTTCTCATGCTAATAAAGGCTTAAGAATCTTTTCTCAGATTCTTTCTCAAATCTATCTCAGATTCTATCTGCTCGACTCAAAGCTTAACATAAAAGTTTTTAACTCAAACAACTCTTTCTTAAGGATGTAATGCCCTTCTTATAAAGCTCTTAATCAGGAGCTAATCTTTGCTACAGGAATGCGGGGTATTACATTCTCTCCCCCTTAAAGAAATTTCGTCCTCGAAATTTAGTACCTTTGCAAAAAGCTCAGGGTACTTATTACTCATCTGATCTTCTAGTTCTCATGTCGTTGCTTCCAAACCATGACGCTTTCATTGGATTTTAACTAAAGAAATTGATTTATTCCTTAGTTTTTGTTCTTTTCGATCTAAGATGCGCTATGGCTTCTAATCGTAGATTAGATCTTGTTCAGGAACAAGATTCTCTTGATATGTGATGTGTTTTGGATCAAACACATACCTTCATAACTGCGACATATGGAACACATTGCGGATATTGCCGAAACTTGAAGGCAATTAAAATCTGTAGGCGACTGACTTAATCTTCTGTAGAATCTCGTATAGTCCAAAGAATCTTGGTTCGAGCTTTCCTTTGATTCCAAAGCGATGTATTCCTTTGGAAGGAGATACTTTCAAGAATACTTTGTCTCAAATCTTGAAGCTTAGCTTCGTATGTCTTTTATCTGTGTAGGACTTGACGATCTTAAGCTTCTTGGATTCTTTTCTTTATCTGTCGTACGATTACGACAATTTCTTTAATCGCTCCTGGTCCAAAAATTTTCTTTTTCCAACTTCGTCCCAATAAAGCGGTGATCTACTCTTTCTGCCATAAAGGCTTAATAGAGCTTTATATAAATCGTTACTTGGTAATTATTGCTGTATGCGAATTCAATCGATGGTAGAACTCGCTCTCATTGATCTTCTTAATCTATACCATTCTGTCAGTACGTCCAATCAGCAGAGGTCTAACTCTAGTACTCTTACGCGGCGTAGTCCGCATCCTCGGCATTCTAGATAATAATCGCAACTTAGATATTAGGACAATAACAACGTTACGTCCCACTTCCCATCTTAAGATACTAATCAAATCGTATGCATAATCATCTTATACAGCATACAATACTAAACATATAAAAATCACTCGAAACCATAAATAAGGCTCACATAATTCTGAACTCCTCGATCTAATATCACTGTTCTGATCATATCTTCTAGCGTCTGAATGGTCTTTTCGGATTGATCATCTGTTTGTGGATGAAACGTTGTACTGAACTTCAATCTTGTGCCCATCTTTTATTGGAAACTCGTCCAAAAAGAGATGTAAACTTGGAGTCTCTGTCTAGGGTGATTTGGGACGGGTACTCTACGTGAATGTACTATCTCTCGAACGTATATCTGAGCTAACTTGTCAGCTCTATACATAATAGAGATCGGGATAAAATAAGCACACTTCGTGAGTCGATCGATTATCACCCAAATAGCTGTATTACCACGCTTTAATTTGGGTAAACCAGTCACGAAATCCACGGCTATGTGATCCCATTTCCACTGAGAAATCTCCAGTGGTTGCAACTTACTATATGTTGCTGGTGCAAAGCTTTAGCTTGTTGACATGCTAAATATCGTTCAACAAACGAGGCTATATCTCGCTTCATTCCTACCCACACAAACCTTTGCTTTAAATCAATACATCTTTGTGCTTTCTGGGTGTGCGGTGTAGGGCGTGTTATGAGCTTCACTCATAATCTCGTTCTTTAATCATTATTATTGGGTACGCAAATCCTGTTTCTGAATATGATTGCGTCATCCCCAGCTTCATGATATTCTTATGGCCTTTTCTCTTTTGATCTTAACTCGTGGCTTTTCTATCGGTTGATCTTGTCTTTGAGCTTTCAATATTCTTGCTCTCAAATCGGGGTAACGACAAGAGCGGCTATAATCTCTTTCGTAGATTCAGGTGGTAGCACCACTTGCAAACTCATCTCTTTAAACTCTTTGATCAACTCTTTTATCTGAGTAAGGACGAATCCTAGCTGGATTTGGCTTTTTCTTCTCAAAGCATTAGCGAAAACATTCGCTTTTCCAGTGAGATACTTGATATCACCATCATGATCTTTTACCAACTCAAGCCATCTTCTTTGGCGCATGTTCAAATATTTCTGCTTGAAGAAATACTTCAGGCTCTTGTGATCAGTAAAGATCACACACTTGGATTCATACAAAAGATGTCTCCAATTCTTCAGAGCATGAACAAAAAGCTACCAACTCTAGATCGTGTATAGGATATATGAGCTTGTGAGGTTTCAACTGTCGTGAAACATAAGCTATCATTCTTCGTTCTTGCATCAGGATAAATCCTAGTCCACTCTTTGATGCATCGGTATACAGAGTATATCCTTTGTCTGATTCTGGTATTGCCAAAACTGGCGCTGTAGACAATCTGTTCTTTAACTCATGAAAACTTTCTTCACATCCTTGGGTCCATTGGGACTTAATTCCCTTTTCGAAGGTATTGAGTCATAGTTCTCGCAATCTTGGAGAATCCTTCTATGAACCTTCGGTAATGTCCTACTAAACCCAAGAAACTTCGAATCTCTGTCTATGTCGTCGGCGATTTCCAATCGCGTACCGCTTGAACTCTAGCGGTGTCGACTCTGATTCCATCTGTTGTACTGATATGTCCAAGGAAATTCACTTTCCTTAGCCAAAGCTCACATATGCTATACTTAGTAAACAATCGTTCTATTCTCAACGTCTGTAGGACGATTCTTAACTGTTCTTCATGTTCTTACTCGTTCTTCGAGTACACGAGAATATCATCTATAAATGCCAAAATAAATTTATCGAGATAATTGTGGAAACACAATTCATCATATCCATAAACACAGTTGGTGCATTCGTCAAGCCAAATGGCATTACTACAAACTCGTAGTGGCCATACTGCGTTCGAAAAGCAGTCTTGGCTATGTCCTTCTGACGAATCTTTGATTGATGATATCCTGACTTCAGGTCAATCTTTGAGAAAACACTGGCACCTTTCAGCTGATTGAACAAGTCATCGATCCTGGGTAAAGGATACCTATTCTTGAAGGTTAACTTGTTCAACTCTCTGCAATCAAGACACATCCTTAGAAGTTCATCCTTCTTTTTGACAAATAGAACTGGCGCTCCCCAAGGATACACTAAGTTGAGTAAAACCTAGGTCCAAAAAGCTTTTGCAATTGGATCCTTAACTCCTGTAATTCTTTTGGAGCCATTCTATAAGGTGCTTTTGAAACATGTTTCTGGTTCTAACTCAATGAGAAACTCTAATTGTCTGTCCGAAGGTAGCCCTGGTAATGTTTCAGGAAACATCCTGAAATTCTCTAACCACGGGTACATCTCCTACCTTCTTCTCGGACTTGACATCGACATTCAGATATACAGGGTAAGCACAAGCTTCCCCGTTCTTCATCAGCTTCTCGGCTTGTAAGGCTGAAATCATAGGAACATGGCTTCTTCTCTTCTCAATACCATAAAAACAGGTAGGTTCTCTTCCTGGTGGTTGAAACGCTATTTCTCTTTGCTCGCATCATCGTAGCATAATGCGCTGTCAACCGATCCATTCCTACTATAAGATCTATATCCTTCATGTGCAACGACTGCATCGATCTCTCTCTAAGCTTAAGGGATCCTAGTTCGAAATCTAGGTTAGAACACACATGCATGATAACGGTAGCTTCACCCAACGGGGTAAGCACATTGAAATCTTATGCGCACGCTCATTTGCTGAGCTTAAGAACATCCGCCAAGTTGCTTGGCGTTCTTCTCAGGTTGCTTTTGAGAGAGGACGTATGCGCTTTGATATAAAGGTTGGTGCGGTCGAGACGTCGGTGGTTGCGGCTGCGGCGACGGCGATGGCGACGATTACGGTTGATGTAGCGGCATCTCGATCTGACGAAACGACGACTTTAGATATCCACTTACGGCTTTCATTTGTTGCGTCTGTTTCAGATGATTCTACTTTCCTTCCATCACTAATTGTTCTCTGACGGTTCGGACATTGACCTGCATAGTGGCTTACTTGTCCACATGCATATCAACTGTTACTTCCCCATGTGCAAACTCCAGAATGTACTCTGTTACATTTGGGACACGTCTGCATTCTTGACAAACTTGGGAAAGATTGTCTCTGCGTAAACCGATTAAACTTCATTATCGTCTCTTGTGGGAGGTCTTATTCTCCCAATTCTTTTCCTTTTGACTTCTTGATCCGTAGAAGCAATTCTTGGCGAGGCTTGAACTTAAAAGGTACTAGATTTGGATCCGCGCCTCTTTGTCTAGTAGAAATTCCATCTTCATGTCCAAATGCAGGATTTAACATTTCTGCATATGACGTTAGAGGTTGGCTTGCCAAAATGATTCTGATCTCTTGGCGTAAACCAGCACGAAACAATTTCGCCATCTTCTCATCTGTCTCAATCTTTAAAGGAACATAATGGACTAGACTGCAGAATTCACTATCATATTCTGCCTCGGCCTTCCTGTCTTGCTTAAGGTTCGCAAATTTAATCTCTTTCTGTTTGCGGTAACTTCGAGGTATATACTTTTCATACAATTCTCTCTTGAGTTGTTCCCACGTAAAATTCTCCAATTGCTCAGGAGAAAGAACTTTCTGACGTGATTCCTGCCAGGAATCTGCAGACCCTTTTTAACTGGAAGGATGTGCATAGGAGACACTCTCGATCAGAGCACTCCAAAACTTGAAAATTCGCTATACAGAGCGAACCCATTCTTCAGCATTGGCTGGACTACCAACTCCATTAAAAGATGGAGGGTTCTAACGCAGAAAAAGCTCTGCAATTCTACGATCTGTTTGAGGAGGAGAAGGTACAGATGAATCTTCAGGAGAATTTGCACTTTCTTGTTCTTCCCCTTCAGGATATTTACAAAAGCTGGGAAAACTTTTCAAATTGAAAGTTTTCAGGCATATAGATGCTTTGGTATCTCGGGTAAAACATATCCGGTACGGCTTCTCAAGCACGCTACCGCACCATACGATATCTATAGGCATCACTAGTCTATATACATATACATATATATGCATCCATACTATCTACAAACTGACAGCTTCCACGCTTGTCGCCATCGACTTCACCGCCTCTGAAAGGTCACATCATTGCCATCATCATCATCATCTTCTTCCATCTCTAGTACTCCATTCTCACTGTCATCAATGACTTCATTGGAGTCTAACCTTTCTATATCTTTCTCAATCTTAGGAGATGGCGGATCAATAGCACGCTCGGGAAATGAATACAAGGGAACTATTCCAGGATAAAGGATATCAGGATCAGTCACAAAAGACATTTGACTGATACCTAAGAGCTATAGCTGTGCTTTGCCAAAAACTGGTAAAACTCAGGTTCAAATATAAAAGATCTTGAGACACCTGAAGGTCTCAATAAACTAGCTTAAGTCTCTTCTGGGACCTCAAAAGAAGTCTCAGGAACATGAAAGAAAAGAATAGACTTAATCGGTGTAGGGATCTCAGGAGATGAAAAAGGATGACCATACCAGTCTAGGTTAATAGGAAACATCTCAGTATCGAGATAAGAATAATCAAACTGTGTAGGGTCTAAATTAGACTCGGGTATAAACAACTAAGTATCTGGTAAGGATTACTTTATCTCTAGAGTAGAGGCACTAGCTTCATACTCAGGAATAGAAGAATCAATATCAATGGGTTCAAGATCCTCATAATCATTATCATTAAAAGGAAAAGAAGGACACGGTCCAACTGAATCGATGAGCAGTGAAATAAAATCAGAATGGGGAAATGAACCAGCAGGAAGACTCAAGTACACAAAATACTGAGAACTGATGGTAGCTAGGAGTCTGGGAAAATCAGCTTACTCAGAAGCTACAAAACCAGGCTCAATGTAATCAATGGCAACAGCAATAGCCCAATCTTGCCACTTTTCAGGCAATAAACAAATCAATCGGAATATTCCTTCTAGTCCCGATACGCCGTGCTCAGATGCCTCCTTTCTCCACAAGAGATGGAATTGAGTGAAAAATTCGCCCAAAGTAAGCTGCTCACCTGGCATAAACAGATAGAAGTGCTCTCTGATCCTTGCTGATGGTGACAAACGAGCCGTATTTTTCCGAGTTGTTCGGACGGTCCTTACCATTTTAAATAAAAAGTATGCTCAAATACTTGTATAAAAACATACTCATGTTACTATGCCTTCTCTTCTCAGGATCTCTTCTCAACTTTAGCTCAATAAGCAATAACTCATTTCAAGCATACATTCACATGTAGCAATTCATTTAATAAGGCATATACTCGCCATCAACTCACTTCATTCAATGAAGCACATGCTCAATGATAATCATAATCATAAGCTCTTACCTGGTTAGCTAGAGATGATGGAATCGAATTGTTGAGCTTCTCTTAAGAACAACTGACTTTATAACTCAGATTCTCAAAACAGAGTCAAACAACTGGATCCACAAATTCATATTCTCAAAATAGAGTCAAACAACTGACTCTATAAACTTAGATTCTCAAAACATAATCAATTCAAAAGAATTTACAAGCTCAAGGTGCACAAGCTGCACAAGACTCACAAGGATTCACAGGTTCAGAATACAAAACTGCTCTGATACCATTCTGTCACACCCCGACTTACTTAACCAGGTAATTAGTTAAGTAATTAGGCTGTGACGTGGGGTAAGAAGAACTTCTGACAATTTTGACCAATAATTCTTATTAACAACAATCTGTAGCATCGACTTTCATCACGAAAGAATCAAATGTTTATAGTCAAAAGAGGTAGAATGGAATCTGACAAGGGATGATTTTAGGTCCTCGAACCACAGAGAGTAATCGAACCAGGATAACAACGGCTGAGGATGAATAATCAGAATAAGATAATCAAGATCAAATGCGACATTGATCTGATATCACAAGTTAAACTAATTTTACAATGAATGTAAGAACTCAAACATGCTTTCACCAAAATAGGATCTTTGGTTAACTAGGATCGAAAGCATGACTCATCGATAACTTCGAAACATTTTATACGATATTGTATCCAACAAAATGGTTCTAGACATTCAAAAGAAATCCTTGTTCATAGAAGCAAGTCGACATCATAACAGAGATGTCAAAGATCTCAACAATGAAATGAAACTGTCATTTGGGAAAATATCAAAGGACAAACGAGTAAAGGCCAAAGTTCGGCAACAAGAAGTGTGGCTGAGAATCATGTATGATGACATAAGACTCTGGGCAATCAAGACATGACAACAACATATTAATAATACCATCATGAGATGAAATATCTAGAGAAGCTCCTCTGCACAACATTCAATTCCAGCATCCTCTCGAGCTCATCCTGCACATTTAGAAATATATGCAGGGCGTGAGTACTAGATGCACTCAGTGGGTATATGCCGAAAACATTTAAAACATTGCTCTTAGAGCTATAAGATTGACTTGCCATAACATTGCAACACACAAGAGTTTTCAGTTAAATAACCTGTGCATGCTTCTGAAATAAACTTGCTTGCTTTCATGCTCATATATTCAAGATGCAACATTAAACATACGTCTGCAGACATTATCTCATTCATTAACCATATCTATGTACTCTTGTGTTGAGAAGTAGGCCTCCTTCTCAAACACCGTGATCGGCCATTTAGCTCACGATCACTCTGTGTACACAAACCTCATCGGCAGCTCGTCGGCAGATAGGGCGATATCGTCCATCTCTCGTAGATAGGAAACATGCATCATGCTCAAAAACTTGGCAAGTCAGTCAACTTTTCATAAAAATGCATATCATATTATTTTGTATGCAAAAGCATATCATTTCTCGTTTTAAAGAAGGATTTTACCCACCTAGCAATAACCACTCGGGTGGACTCTACAATCTGTCCTTCGCTTCTTTCTTCTCTGAACTTGGCCCTTCATCAACATAAAGTAGCGTATAAGCATACCAGGAGCCAAACGAGAAGATAAATTCTTTATCTTATCTAAGTCGTCAACACGACTATAGCTTCTTGATATTCAAGACTCTATAATCTATGAGCACTTGGGTCATTGCATCCTTTAACATATAACAAGACTTAACTAAGTCTCGTATAACTAAACAAGCACATAGGACTCAACGACAAACTTAAGCTATCCATTCTTAATCAAAAACCAACAACTCTTTACAAACATAGCTTATGACTAACGCGAAAAATCACGTAAGACGTCATCTAACATAAACGAACCTCTATACATGCTTAACTATCATCAAAGATCATCAATCAATTATCAAAATCCAAAGATCAAAGCTTTAGCATTGAAAACCCAATTTGACGTCAAACTAAAATTTTTTTATCTTCAAAATACGTCGGCCGAAAAATCCGAATAAATCATTTTAAGCTTTATTCATATCATAGAATCCAAATATGAAGTCAAAATGATCAAATAAAATCAAAAATCCAACCTCATGTGTGACATAGTATTCGGCCATTTTAGGGTTTTCGCATGGGTTCAATTTTAATCGTTTTTCTTGCTCAAAACATGTTTATATCTACCCAACAACACATATATGAAAGCATATCAAGCATATCAACAACATAAGTTCAAGATCTAGGCTTCCGCATTTTCGAAAATTTCAAAGATTCCAAGGAATGAACTCATGCTTGAAAATTCAACATTAAACAACTCATAGGTGCTAGATCTAACATAATATCAAGAGATAATCGAACAAAACAAGCTCCTTCAAACATACTCAAAAGGACCGAAAGTTTAGAGCCTCAAAAGTTCATATTTTTCAGATTTTTAAACCATAAATAGGTTCTAGAGATGTAGATCTACCTTTGTGCGAAGACGGATCGTGAATTCGATGGTTAGATCTTCGTAGAAATGAGTTTGAAAATTTTTACACACTGCAGTGTGTGTAAGTATGTGTGTTCGAAAATTTTGGAAAGAATGGAGAAGTTGTGAAAAATGGAGCATTTTTGGAAGCATGTATATATATAAATCTTTTCACTATTACAAGCTTCCCTAGGAAGCTATTCTTTAGCTTATCTAATAAGCTAATTTTTAGCTTCTCAAATAAGCTATAAATGGCTTCTTTAGTAAGCTTTTGGTTCTAGAATTCTCCTTAGCTATTATAGCTAAAAAAAATAAGGATATAATATATCTTTTGAAATTATTAACTCAATATAAATCAAATAGAAATATAGGAATTTCTAATGAGTTGAAATTTTCATAAATCACTCTTTCTAAAAATAACTATCGTATTTTGACTATTAAAAGCATTTTGACCTCAAAACCACGTTGGGGTAATTTGCTTTTGATCCGGGTTTATTCAAAAAACACAATTATCAAAAGAGCAAAGACTACGAAATTCTATGACTCTTGGATCAAGACTTCTATGAGCGCATATCTTATCATAACAAGACTCTTGAAATCTAGATCTTCTCATGCTAATAAAGGCTTAAGAATCTTTTCTCAGATTCTTTCTCAAATCTATCTCAGATTCTATCAGCTCGACTCAAAGCTTAACATAAAAGCTTTTAACTCAAACAACTCTTTCTTAAGGATGCAATGCCCTTCTTATAAAGCTCTTAATCAGGAGCTAATCTTTGCTATAGGAATGCGGGGTATTACAGCGGAAGTGGAGACGAAGCTTGGTAAAAGTATCAAGTCACTACGGTCTGATCGCGGTGGCGAATACCTCAGTAACGAGTTTATGGACTATTTGGTGCAGTGTGGGATTACCTCCCAGCTCACTACACCAGGCACACCACAACAAAATGGTGTATCAGAGCGTAGAAATATGACTCTTTTAGAAATGGTTAGATCAATGATGAGTTATGCAACATTGCCTATTTCGTTCTGGGGGTATGCCTTTGAAGCGGTGGCATACTTGCTAAATCTAGTACCATCCAAGTCGGTCGAAAAGACCCCTTCGAGTTGTGGTTTGGCCTTGAAGCTATTTTAAGCCACATAAGGATATGGGGCGATCCGGCACATGTCTTTGAACAAGAAGGCGACAAGTTGGAGGCTAGATCCGACGCAAGGTTTTATTAGCTATCCTAGAGGACGAAGGTGGTTTATTCTATAGTCTAAGGATCGGAAGGTCATTATTAGCACTAATGCCCAATTCTTAGAAAAGGATTATATGAAAATCATAAATCCAAAGTTGAAATCATTCTTGAGAATTAGAAGATGATCGTATTCCACCACCGATTAAGCGAAAGGTGCGAGATGTGGGTGTCTAGTGGGAGGATCGACACGAGATACTTGAAGAAATTGAAGTGGGTCGAGTTCCATCGAGATACCGACCGTCAAGTGGCTCCTATCCGACAAGTTGTGCAAGATAGAGAACCACAAGTTCTTGGACCCACCGTTGCCATTGTGCCGATGGCGCCTCGTCGTAGTGGGAGGGTTGTTCGTCAACCCGGCGATTTATGTTCGTGGGTGAATCTTGGTTTAGTCGAGTGAAGCGAGAAGGCAATAATCGACCCATGGACATCAACGAAGCGATCTGAAGACATTGATGCAAGATCATGGCACACCGCTATGGACTTAGAAATTGAGTCCATGACAGCTATGGATGTATACGAAAAGACACCTCTACCGGATGGCAAGGAAGCCATAGGTAGTAAGTGGGTATCAAGAGGAAGAGATTCGGATGGAGGTTTCGACATAAAGCCGGGCTTGTGGCGAAGGGTACCTCAGTTGAGGGCATCGATTTCGATGAGACCTTTTACCTGTAGCAATGCTCAAGTCCATCGAATTCTTCCGCCATAGCAGCCCACTGAATCTTGAGGTTTGGCAAATGGATGTGAAAACCGCTTTTCTAGCGGTTACCTTGAGGAAGGTAGAGACATCTATATGCAAGAACCGAAGGTTATGTGGTGAAGGGTGAAGAACATCTAGTGCGGAAGCTTAAGAAGTCCATTTATGGGCTTAAGCAATCCTCACGATCACGGAACTTACGCTTTGACGAGGTGGTAAAGTCCCATGGATTTACCCAGTTGCCTAGCGAGAGTTGTGTGTCGTTTAGATGTCAGCGGTGATGTGGTATTTCTTGCACTTTATGTAGATGACATTCTTCTAGTTGGCAACAATGTGAAGTTGTTATCGGGCGTAAAGTTGGTTATCCGATCGGTTTCAAATGAAAGACTTAGGAGATCGGCGTACATTCTTGGGATCAAGGTTTACCGAGATTGCAAGAGGAAAATGTTGAGCTTATTTCGGGCTTCTTACATTGATCTTGTGATTACTCGTTTTAGTATGCGAGACCGCCAAGAAAGGATTGCTACCTTTCGGACATGGCGTTCCTTTATCTAAGGAAGCGATTACCTAAGGCGCAAAGGAGATAGAGGAAATGAGACAAGTTCCTTACTTCCGCCGTAGGAAGTCTCATGTACGCAATGCTATGTACGAGGCCGATATACGCTGTCACGGCGGGCATAGTAGTTGAATCGATCTAACCTGGACAAACTCATTGGATCTGCGATGAAGCATATACTCAAGTACACAAGCGGACTCGAGATTATAGGCTGTTTACCATGCGAGATAGTCTAATGCCTTTGGGTTATCTGACTTCGGTTTCAGTGACCGTGATGAGAAAAAGTCTACCTCGGGCTATGTGTTTACCTTGGGAGGTGGAGCCGTATCTGGCGGAGTGCAAGCGGCGATGTATTGCGGACTCTACCATGGATGCCGAATCGTGGCCGCCGGAGGTCGCTAAGGAGGCTGTATGGTTCAAGAACTACCTCATAGATCTAGGTGTGGTACTGGTTTGCCCAAGAGTCTCATAGTTTATTGTGATAACTTTCGAGTGCGGTGGCAAACTCGAAGGAACCACGGACCCACAAAGCGACCAAACACATAGAGAGAAAGTACCATGTCGTCACGAAATCGTGAGGCGAGGGGACATGCTGATTCAAAAGATTGATCTGACGGATAACCTAGCGGATCCATTCACAAAGAGCCAACCGCAAAAGTCTGAAGTGCGTTCGAGGACTTGGATTGCGCTTGATGGCACCCACTTGAAAGAAACTTTTGTATAAGTGGGAGAAGCAAAGTGATGGTTTTGTTTGTAATAGCTAGTTGAGAGACACATTGTATACTAAAAGTTTGCTTTAGTATAAGTGGGAGATTGTTGGATTGTATCTTGGCGGTTTTGGTTGAGCTTGTATACAATGTTTCTTGTTACCACTATTACAATCTCTATCCGAATTGATTACTTGATTGCATATATCTTTGTCCCTTATCTCATATATAAGTTAGATCATACGATGTGTAGAAGATCACGAAGTGCCATGATTGGTCGAGCTTAATGAGATATAAAAGAATCACGGTGAGATAACTTGAGGACGAGTTATGCATATAGGCTGCGGTATAGATAAGAAGTGACTTGACTTTGTTGCTTGTCTATCTTTGATGCGTCTCGGCGTATTGATGGATCACGGTGAGATGAGTTCTTGTATCGACCATCGTGAAGAACCCAGATCTCGGTGACTTACGATGATCTAAACCTCGATAAGGTATTAGGTGAGTATGAGTTGTTGACCATCACTTTGACTTGTTATGGGTGAGGGTTATATGTTCTAACCCAATATTCTCCATCTTGGGTGGTGGCGATGCTTGTATGTCATGCTAGTTATCAGTCGAGTTACCGTATCCGTTTAGGATGATGAAGTCCCATAAGGAGCTCAAAAGGTTTATTGTACTAAACCTACGAGGTTGAGTTAGCTCTAGTACAATAATAAGGTTGAGTGGTACTACTTAAGGAATTAAAGATATTAATTATTTTAGCGATCGTAATGCTCTAAATAATTAATGGACGTGCGATATCTTAAATACGGGGATTCGTAATGTCTAAGTGCAAGCCCGACTCACCTTCGTAATAAAGGGTAAGTCGATTTATTCTCTAGTGGCATGAATGAATGGTTATAAATTAATTTATGTTACGAAATGAACATAAGATAATTAATTTATTTGAGGCCCATCTTTATTCCTTGCATTTGATCCATGGGCTGGCCCATCCAGGCCCGAGCTTATGGAAATCGGCGCCCCTCTCTCTCTCTATGGATGTGATTTTATTCTCTTTATCCTATAAGATATTATTATATTTATGGGATATGCATGGATCCTTTCCTTATGGGATTATGGTAATGCATTATAAATATAAGGTAAGAGATAAGATCAAAGCTAATCCTTAATAATCCTATCATTATTTTCGAAAATTCCCATAGTACTTTGGGAGGTGATTCTCGAAAATTGTAGAGAGGAATAGGGTAATTTTCTATAGCATTCTCCATAGATTATCCTCACTCGATATTGGAGATTGGGCAACCGGGATACAGAAGATCAAAGTACGAGTCTCGATCCGTTCATCCCCGACAGATTCAAAGGTAAACACGAGAAAACCCCTACGTGTTGCAATTAATTATATAGGTGCATGCTAGGAATATAATCAATGTATGGTGAATTAAACATCCAAGATAGATCCTTGGGAGAGGGCTAAACCTAGTTTTCCCTACAATATGTCCATGTAGGGAAATATGATTTTAACCCTCTCTCGATGATCTATCTTGGATGTTTAATTCACCATACATTGATTATATTCCTAGCATGCACCTATATAATTAATTGCAACACGTTGGTGTTTTCTCGTGTTTACCTGCGAATTTTGTCAGGCAAGAATTGGATTAAGACTCGTGCTTTGATCTTCTAGACTGTATCCCGATTGCCTAAACTCTAATGTCGAGTGAGGACAATCTATGGAGAGTACTGCAGAAATTTGCCTTCTTCCTTCTTGAAAGGTTTCGAAAATTCCAGCTTTGAGAAGAGTGGTTTTCGAAAATTTCACTTAGGATTAGGGTTTGATTTTCTCTCACCTTATACTTATAATGCAACCCTAAATCCTATCAAGATAGGATTTCTGCATATCTAAAAAATATAATAATATCTCTTCAAATAGAGAGGATCAAAACAGAGTCCCAGAGGGACTCTACAAGGAGCTGGACGAATTTTCTAAACTCCAGGCCTTGATGGGCCAGCCTAGGGATCAAATGCAAGGAATAAAGATGAGCCTCAAATAAATTAATTATCTTATGTTCAGCCTAGAACATAAATTAATTCATAAATATTTATTCATGCCACTGAGAATAAATGCCGACTTACCCTTTATTTCGGTTGAGTCGGGCTCGCACTTAGAATTAACGAATCCGTGTTTTAAGATATCAGACGTCCATTAATTATTTATAGCGTTCGATCGCTTAAAATAATTAATCTCTTTAATTCCTTAAGTAGTACCACTCATCTTTATTATTGTACTTGAGATAACTCAACCTCGTGGTTTAGTACAATAAATCTTTTGAGCTCGCTAAGGAATATCATCATCCTAAACGGATACTTGATTCGATATGTAACTAGCATGACATACAAGCACCACCACCACCCAAGATGCAGAGAATATCGGTTATCTCATGTAACCTCACCCATAACAAGTCAAAGTGATGGTCAACAACTCATACTCACCTAATACCTTATCGAGGTTTAGATCAACGTAAAGTCACCGAGATCTGGGTTCTTCACGACGGTCGATAGAAGAACTCATCTCACCGTGATCCATCAATACGTCGAGACTTATCAAGATAGACAAGCAACTAAGTCAAGTCACTTATCTATACCGCACTTATACCGACAACTCGTCCCAAGTTGTCTCACCGTGATTCTTTTTATATCTCATTGCTTCGACAATCATACGTACTCGTGATCTACTACACAATCGTATGATCTAACTTATATATGAGATAAAGGGACAAACATATGCAATCAAGTAAACAATTCAGATAGGAGATTGTAATAGTGGTTACAGGCAACATTGTATAAAAGCTCAACCAAACTGCTTTCAGTATACAAATCCAATAATCTCCCACTTATACTAAAGAAAACTTTTAGTATACAATGTGTGTCTCTACTAGCTTTTACAAACAACACCATCACTTTGATTTCTCCCACTTATTTCCTTTCTAAGTGGGTGCCATCTTGCGTAATCCATGTCCTCGAACATGCTATTCGTAGACTTTTTTGCGGTAAACTCTTCGTGAATGGGTCAGCTAGGTTATCCGTAGTACCAATCTTCTCAATCAGCACATCTCCTCGTCTAAAGATTTCTCGTATGACATGGTACTTTCCTTCTATGTGTTTTGTCGCCTTGTGGATCCTGGTTCCTTCGAGTTTTCCACTTCACCTGAGTTATCACAGTATACTATGATACTCTTGGGCAAACAAGGTACCACATCTAGATCCATGAGGTTGTTCTGAACAATACCGCCTCCTTAGCGGCCTCCGCAGCGACATATTCGGCTTCCATGGTAGAGTCGCAATGTCGCTGTTTACACTGCCAGATACGGCCTCATCTTCCCAAGGTAAGTACATACACGAGGTAGATTTTTCTCATCACGGTCGCCTTGGAAACCGAGTCTAATAACCCAAAGGCATTAGACCTTCGCTTGGTAAACTAGCCTATAATCTCGAGTCATTTTTAGTACTTGAGTATATGCTTTACCGCATCCAATGAGCTTGTCGGGGTTGATCGATATCTCAGCTACTATGCCTACCGCATGACAGCGTATATCCGTCTCGTACATAAGCATTGCATACGTGAGACTTTCTACGGCCGCGTAAGAAACATGTCTCATTTTCTCTCTCTCCTTTGCAGTCATAGGTGACTCCTCCTTAGATAAAGGAACACCATGTCTAAAAGGTTGCAATCATTTCTTGGCGGTCTGCATACTAAAACGAGTCATTACAGTATCAATGTAAAACGCCTGAGATAAGCTCAACATTTTTCTCTTGTGATCTCGGTAAACCTTGATCCCAAAAATGTACGTTGCATCTCCTAAGTCTTTCATTTGAAACTGATCGGATAACCAACTCTTTACGTCTGATAACAGCTTCACATTGTTGCCAAGTAGAAGGATGTCATCTACGTAAAGTGCAAGAAATACCACGTCACCGTTGACATCCAAACGATACACACAACTTTCGCTAGGTACCTGGGCAAATCCATAGGACTTTACCACCTCGTCAAAGCGTAAGTTCCATGATCGGGAAGCTTGCTTAAGTCCATAAATGGATATCTTAAACTTCCATACTAGATGCTCTTCACCCTTCACCACATAACCTTAGGGTTGCTGCATATAAATGTCTCTACCTTCTTCAAGGTAACCGTCTAGAAAAGCGGTTTTCACATCCATTAGCCAAACCTCAAAGTTCAGGTGACCTGCTATGGCCAGAAGAATTTTGATGGACTTGAGCATTGCTACAGACGAAAAGGTCTCATCGAAATCGATGCCCTCAATCTGAGTGTACCCTTTCACCCCAAGCCTGGCTTTAAAAGCCGAAACCTCTCCATCTTAATCTCTCTTCCTCTTGTATACCCACTTACTACCTATGGCTTCCTTGTCATCTGGTAGAGGTGACTTTTCGTATACATCCATAGCTGTTATGGACTCAATTTCTAAGTCCATAGCGGTGTGCTATGATTTTGCATCTGTGTCTTGTATCGCCTCTCTGTATGTCTATGGGTCGATTACAGCCTGCTCGTTTCTTGGGATTAAATCCGAAGATTCACCCACGAACATAAATCGCTCGGGTTAACAAACAACCCTCCCACTACGACGAGGCGCTACTGGCAAAGGCAACGGTGGGTATAGTAACCTGTGGTTCTCTATCTTGCACAACTTGCTGGATAGGTGTCACTTGTATGATCGGTATCTCTAGTGGAACTCGGCCCACTTCAAATTTCTTGAAGTATTTGGTGTCGATCCCTCCCACTAGACACGACATCTCGTACTTTTGATTTAATCGGTGACGGAATACGATCATCTTCTAATTCTGGAAGTATGATTTCAACTTTGAATTTATGGTTTTTCATATAATCCTTTCACTGAATCGGGCATTAGTGCTAATAACGACCTTCCGATCCTAGGACTATAGAAATAACCACCCTTCGTTCCTCTAGGATAGCCAATAACGACATTGCTTCGGTCTAGCTTCGATTTGTCGACGATAAACGCATTTTACGTTTATTGTTGATATTTAAAGATGAATTTAGATCATTAAATGCGTTTATGTATCGGATCGTAATGTTTTACCTATTTTAGAAGATCTTGCTCTTGGGTGTTATTTTGGTGTTTTGTAGGTTTATGAGTTGATAATCGAAGGAGCGAAGCACGAGGCAAAATAGCGATCTGTCGGTTTCTAGCGACCACCTAATGGTCGCTAGGCTGGTCGCGAGTTCAACCCAACAGCGCCCGGAGGAGTCGCGGTATTATTGCGAGAGATGGCCCAGCGGCGAGATACATTCCGCCTAATTCTCGCGGCCATGGCTGGCGACCGCTAGTCGAGCGCGGCCTACTCTGGCGGCGCGAGCATCGAGACGCAAGAGAGGCGCGGGATGATGCCTAGCGACCGGTGGCGACCGCTAGCCACGATCGCGAGCATGGCGGCGGCGCGCAAATGGGGTTTCCACCCTTATCTATAAATAGGGATCACCTCCGCGCCTCGCTCGAGACCAGGGCGCCCCAGACACGTTTTCCACGCTTTTCCTTAATTTTTACAGCTTTTAGTCTTTAGTTTTCATCCCGTTTAGTTCTAGCTTTAATTTTCCGTTGTTCTAGTTTAGTTTATCGCTTTGCTATCGTTCGGAACATTTTGTCCGATTGTTTTCCGCTTTCCGTTTGGGATTGGATTCAAGACCAACAATTGTTCATCCAACGCTTTTAATCCGGGTTTTATGAATTTAATTTCCGTTTTTATGTTTTATTCCTATTTTATTCCGTTAATTATGTCTAGGTAATTTCATGTTCTAATCCTAGGGTTTGCATGATCCGATCCTATATGTTGTGATTCCTGTTATCTCTATTTACCTTCCAGGCATTGATTCATGATTCATGGTGCTTAATTATATGTGTTGATTTCTGATCAATCTTGATGCATATCTAGTTGCCAGTTAATTACGTAAATGTATTAATTGTCAATCGATCTTGAATGCGTGATACGGATAAACCTTGAGTCGTGGTGAGATAGGAACATCCGTAGGAAGCTTATTCTTTGTGATCTGTTTGGGTTGCTTGTTTTCACCTAGAGGCGTAACAATAATAGGAAAACTAGTAATCTCTGACCGCAATTATCGTGCTTGAAGTTGTTGGTTATATTTGTGATCTTCCATCTTGTGCGGATTAAAATTGGCTAATAGGAAGCAGGATAAACATCGTTGTGGATAGGATTAATGTATCCCAGGGTTAGTCTTTCTTATCTGCTTTATCATCCGTGTTTTTATTGCTTTATTTTATATTTACGCATGGTTACCTTTGCTTTGGATTAAATTAAAAGCCTTAAACCTCTCACCCAATTTACGTGCTTGAATAATGATGAATTATCGTTGAGCTAGCTTCTATGTTTTCGTGATACAATCCATGTGGATACGATACTCGACTTACCTATTCTTTACACTTTTTAGAGTTATAAAGTGGCGATCAAATTTTGGCGCCGTTCTTAGTTATTAAGATTACATAGGAATAATTTGACGATTTGGATTTATTAATTCAAGTTATATATTATATTATTTATTTATTGTTACGAGCTAAATTCTCTCTTTTCTCGGGTAGTTTATGCGTACAAGATCTCGGGGACTTCGAAATATTATTAGATCCGAGATCGAAAGCTCTCAAAGAAGAAGAGCGAGAGAAGAGCGGCAAGAAATGACAACTAATCCGATAAGCGGGGTATTCCCCGAGCAAGCTGCACGTCTTGGCCGATTCGTAGAGATCGCAGCCGGATGGCGAATATGGGACTCCTTGTCCCGCACAAGAGACAAGACCTTTAAATTACATGTACGGACCTCCACCGAACAATTTCAAGGAGGCGGATGGGGCCGGAAGTGAGCGAATAATTTGAATTAAGCGCCGCCCTAATCGGCAAGGTCGAGGAGGAAGCGGTTTGGGAGGAGTCACTGAACCGAATGCGCGTCTCGAGACTTTTCTCGATATTTGTGACACCATCAAGCGAATGGGGTGCCACAAGACACGATTCGGATCGCGCATGTTGGGTTTCTCGGCTGAAGTGAAAGATTGGTTGAAGTTTGGACGAGCGGCGTTGACACTTAGAAACTTTGCAGAAGTTTCTCTCGAAATATTTTCGCCGGCGAAAGCCTGAAGATCATCGCGAAATCTCCCATTTTGCCAAAACCACGACGAATCACTATTCGAGGCATGGGAGAGATCGAGAGGTCTATTGAGCGATGTCCACGCATGGATTCTCCAAGAGCAACAAATCACTCGATTCTACGGTGGGTGATATTTGAGACGAGGAGCATTGTGGATGCATCGGCGGGGGCTGTTTATTGAACCGAGCGAGTGAGCGGGTGAGCCGTATTTTAGAGATAGCGCCACAGCTATCAATGGCCAAATCTGGAAAACGCCCGATGGTTAAAGCGGCCCGTCGAGGCCGATTCGAGATCTGACGGTGATGAAGCAATTCACTCGTTGAAGAGCAGATTGAGATGGAGGGCGTACATTTTATAAATCGAAAGGAACCGTCGGGGAGAATCAGCATACACTCAAACAATAGAAATCATCCGAACACATGGTATGCTAACCGAATAATTTTCAGCAACCTCGGGGTTTCACGATGCAGAATGGTATGATCGAGCGAAGAAGCGAGTTTAGAAGATATGGTACAACGGATGGCGACTCAGCGAGTGCATTTATAAGCGATGCAGGCGGAAAATAACTCATCACGAGTCGATTGTGGCGGCTATGGGAAAACACGTAAAGATGTTGGAAAATCAGTTAATTCAAGTAGCCGTACAATTGAATGCACAACAAAAACGAGGCGATTTCCGAGTAATACTGGTGAACCCAAAAAATCGGTGTTTCGCCATCCGGACGAGGTGGACAAGCTTACCGAGCCTACCGAGGAAGAAGAGGCTGAAAGTGGCGGAGGCGAGCTTCGCGACCGAGCTCGCGACCGCGAGCCCGATCGCGAGAGTCAGTGTTCCCCACGAAGCTCACGGCCGAGCATGCGCCCTTGAGCGATCGCGAACCATCGGGCGTGCATACCTCGGATATGTTCGCGAGCTACCCGGCGCCCATAAGCGATCCATGAGCAATCGAGCGAGCATCTTTGCCGAAATCTCTGGCGTGACCTTACGCATAAGCTCGCACGCGAAGAACTATTCCAGCGCCAGCGAGGCGCCTCGCGACCTTCCCAAACGATCGCGAGGTCGACCGCGAAAGCCTCCAGAGTCAATTTCGCACGTACACTCCTCGGTCCCATTTCCGAGTCGACTAGCCAAGTCGAAATATGATGAGGAGTTTGCTCGTTTCAAAGAGATTTTTCAAAAGTTGAGATCAATTTGCCTCTCCTTGAAGCTGCTGAAACATGCGGGATACGTGAAATTTTTAAAGATCGCTTGCAAGCAAGAAGAAATTGGGAAATTTGAAAAATTACCCTATCAGAAGAATGCGGTCTTGTTTTGCGGAGGAAGCTCCTCACAGCGCGAGGATCGGTGGTTTTACGTTAGAATGCGAGATCGTCGAGCATACTTTTCAAATGTGTTGTGCGACTTGGGGCGAGCATCAATCGATGCCGTTGAGCGTATTCAACGGCTGCACCTAGGAAAGATGAAGCCGACGAAGATCTCGCGATGATGGTGACAATTGATCACATATCTAAAGGTATCGTCGAAGATGTGTTGGTAAGAATTCGGGATTTTGTTTTCCTGCCGACTTTGTTATTTTAGATATTCCTAATTGAAACAACAACCACTAATCTAGGTAGACCTTTTCTAAAGAACGGTCGTGCGTTGATTGATGTGCGGGAAGGCAATCTCACGTTTCGTGTTAACAATGAGGAGCTTAAGATTTCCATATATGGCTATCAAGCAAAATGACGGTGGAATGCGGAAGTTTGCTACTCGATCCTCTTCTCTCTGCTGAGTCGAGTCTCGCGTGCGAAGGCGGCCGACCGGTCGATGAGGATGCCGAAAGAAGAGATGGACTCGGCATAAAAATCCGAGTGCTTCGTTTAAGTTCGGAAGCCACTCTTATGCCACTTGGTGGGCTGCCGTGAATGCTAAGTACAAGGGCAAGCGAGTTTGGAAAGACCTCGATTGTCAATCGCTTGATTGATGAGAGTACCGTCGAGCTAGCGATGATAAATCTAGCAATTGGTTGGGAGGTAATCGACATTTTTCATGCTTTTGTTGTTTTTCGTCTTATTTTTCTTTGTTTTGTTGTGTCTTGTTTGTCGTTTTAAGCCCCAAGGTATATCATCAATGGCGAGGATTCTATCCACCATGCAGGAGTAGTCACGACATTTGAGTAAGATCTCTCCCAATCACTCTCTTCGCAAACCTTATTGCCTCCATTGCTGCTGTTGACAATAAGTTTGGGGGGGGGGAGTGTTCGAGTGTGAGTTGGTTGAGAGTCTTTCTTATGTTTTGCTTTGTTTTGTTAAGTTGTTATGCTTTGGGGTCTTTTGTCGTGTTTTTGTTTTGCTGTTCGTTTTTGTGTCTGTCGATCAACGAGTTAAGTGAAGTGTGTTAATCCATGTGGCCAATGACGATAGAAATTTTTTGTGAAATTTAATGATAGTGCACATGATATGTTAAAAAATGACGCATGAACGACTTGAGATTGCTTAAACTTGTTGTTTTTCACCATTTGCTTAACCCGTGAGACTTGAGCTTCCTTGTATAAACATCTTGATCTGATTTCTTTTAATTGTGTGATATCATGCATGTGATTCTCTTCTAGAACTTGCCGTTTTTACGTATCGAGGCGCAATATATGTTTTCGAATTTGGAAAGGATAAAAGGCCATCTTTGTTAACCACATATTCACCCAAACACTAACCCGATGATGTATACCATTTGTCGCCTTCTTTGAGCTTTTATTAGACTTATTCTTTCGATTAACCGGATGATAGGAGGTGAGGATGGATATGGGAATCAAAAGGGGTTGAAATTTTGATGTAGTTATGACGAGAAAAATTACTTTTAGAGAAATACATCTGATGTGAAGAATAGTACCTTTGTTGTGAATGATAAACCCTATAAGCTCTAGAAAAGAAATGAAAAAGTAATGATAAGTTCACTATGTGTTTTGAGAATAAAGGATCGTTAATCAAAGTATAGGTACCTTATGAGGATAAAGCGTCGATTTGTACGTTGGAAAAGAAGAGGAAAATGGACAAGAATCCATATGTGTCGAAAAGTATAAATGGGGTGCTTGGAATATTTTTGAGTCACTTAGCCATATATTATCCTACCTTAACCAATGTGCCTACAATATAACCTATGAAAAGACCTTTTGATCCTTATTTGAACACATTTGTGTGGTGGAGATATTAGAAATATGCGAGCCTATGGTAAGATTTTGCATTGCATTGATCATTGAGTATATACACGTCCTTAATTTCCTTATGAGTTGAGTGTATCCTATATTTTACACATGCATGTGTGAGGTTGAGATGAATGAGTTTTGCTTTCAGCGGTTGTTTGTGTCAAATTGACTAATGTCGTCATGTGTGCTAATATTTTCGGCGTTGAAAGATATTTCGAGGCTTGATTGTGTTTATCACCTTTGCTATACTCGTTGATCTTTTGTTGTGTCCTTCGTTTGTCTTTACATTACTTTTGTTTGAGGACAAACAATGCTTCAAGTTTGGGGGTGTGATAAACGCGCATTTTACACGTTTATTGTTGATATTTAAAGATGAATTTAGATCTGTTAAATGCGTTTATGTATCGGATCGTAATGTTTTTACCTATTTTAGAAGATACTGCTCTTGGGTGTTATTTTGGTGTTTTGTAGGTTTATGAGTTGATAATCGAGCAAGGAGCAATGCAGAGAAATAGCGATCTGTCGGTTTCTAGCGACCAACTGGCGGTCGCTAGGCTGGTCGCGAGTTCAACCAGCGCCCGGAGGAGTCGTGACGCAGTATTGCACTCGAGGATGCATGTGAGATACATTACGCCTAATTCTCGCGGCCATGGCTGGCGACCGCTAGTCGGGCCAGCGAGCTACCTGGCGACCGCGAGCATCAGACGCGAGAGAGAGGAGCACGCGGGATGATGCCTAGCGACCGCTAGCCACGGTCGCGAGGCATGGCGGCAGGCGCGCAAATTAGGGTTTCCACCCTTATCTATAAATAGGGGATCACCCCCTCGCGCCTCCTCGAACCCGAGCGCCCCGGACACGTTTTCACGGCTTTTCTTGATTTTTGACTTTTAGTCTTTAGTTTTCATCCCGTTTAGTTCTAGCTTTAATTTTCCGTTGTTCTAGTTTAGTTTATCGCTTTGCTATCGTTCGGAACGTTTTGTCCGATTGTTTTCCGCTTTCCGATTGGGATTGGATTCAAGACCAACAATTGTTTATCCAACGCTTTTATCCGGGTTTTATGAATTTAATTTCCGTTTTTATGTTTTATTCGTATTTTATTCCGTTAATTATGTCTAGGTAATTTCCTGTTCTAATCCTAAGGTTTGCATGATCCGATCCTATATGTTGTGATTCCTGTTATCTCTATTTACCTTCCAGGCATTGATTCATGATTCATGGTGCTTAATTATATGTGTTGATTTCTGATCAATCTTGATGCATATCTAGTTGCCAGTTAATTACATAACTGTATTAATTGTCAATCGATCTTGAATGCATGATACGGATAAACCTTGAGTCGTAGCTGAGATAGGAACATCTGTAGGAAGCTTATTCTTTGTGATCTGTTTGGGTTGCTTGTTTTCACCTAGAGGCGTAATGATAATAGGGAAAACTAGTAATCTCTGACCGCAATTGTCGAATGGAAGTTGTTGGTTATATTTGTGATCTTCCATCTTATGCGGATTAAAATTGGCTAATAGGAAGCAGGATAAACATACGTTGTGGATAGGATTAATGTATCCCTAAGGTTAGTCTTTCTTATCATTTTATCATCCGTGTTTTATTGCTTTATTTTATATTTACGCATGGTTACCTTTGCTTTGGATTAAATTAAAGCCATTAAACCTCTCACCCAATTTACGTGCTTGAATAATGATGAATTATCGTTGAGCTAGCTTCTATGTTTTCGTGATACAATCCACGTGGATACGATACTCGACTTACCTATATACTTACTTTTTAGAGTTATAAAGTGAGCGATCATCGACCTTCTTGTTCGGCACATGTTTGAGCTGTCCCATATCCTTATGTAGTTTAAACTAGGCTTGCGCCCAAACCACAACTTGAAGGGTCTTTTCGGTGACTTGGATAGTACTAGATTGAGCAAGTATGCATTGTTTCTAGGCATACCCCGAGCGAAATAAGCGATGTTGCATAACTCGTCATTGATCTAACCATTTCTAAGAGTCCTATTTCTTTGCTCGACACACCATTTCTTTGTGGTGTGCCGGTGTGAGTAATTTGGAGGTAATCCCACACTGCACAAATAGTCCATGAACTTCGTTCTTGAGGTATTCGCCACCAGCGATCGGACCCTGATGACTTGATACTTTACCTAGCCGTCTCCACTTCCGCCTTAAATTCTTTGAATTTCTCAAGCATTCGGACTTGCGGTGAAGCGGTATATGTATCCGTATCTTAATGTCCTTGATAAAAGTGACAAAATACTCGTATCTTCCACGAGCTTGTGTGGACATTGGTCCACACGTCGAAATGGACTAGTTCCAACACTTCTTTGGCTCTATAACCCTTCGCTTTGAAGGGTCCGGTCGACATCTTCCTTTCTATATAGGATTCGCATGATTGGGAGCAAGTAAGCGTAATATCACCCGCTCCATTCTTAGCTAGTCTTTGGATCCTATTTTGATTGATGTGACCTAATCTAAGATGCCAGAGAAATATGGTGTCATCTAGCGAAGAAGGCTTCCTCTTCTTAAGGTTTGATGTAGATGCAGCATAATTAAAAGTATTATGCTTGGCAGAAATAGTATAAAGCGAATTATATAAAGAGCCACCACAGATAACTTCGTCATTTCTTATGATAGAAACACCACTATCAAAAATAACAGAATATCCATGTATAAATAGTTTCGAAACCGAAATATGGTTCCGCCAAAACTCCGGCATATATAAAACGACTTTTAATACTAAAACTGTTCTATCAAAGCATAAAGAAACATCTTCAAATGCAACAGCCTCGACTTTGGCCACGTTGCCCATGGAGATTGTTATCTCGCCATCAAACAGCAGCCTTGTCCGCAGGAACCCCTGCAAGGTATAACAAACATGATCAGTTGCACCCGTATCTACTACCCATGAATGCGTAGAATAAGTCGCTAAACATGTTTCCGTTACTAAAGCAAATGGCGTACCTTTAGCCTTGAGCATGGGACACTTCGCCTTCTAATGCCCAGTCTCACTGCACTTGAAGCATTTGCCCTTCTCCTTTGGCTTTCTCAAACCACTGGTAGAGCCCTTTGTATTGCTCCCACTTTTTCTTTAGCCTTAGCATCTCCTGAATTCCACTTTTCTTTTTCATCTTTCGATAAAGCAGTGGTTTTCTTTGAGGTGCGTACTAAAGACTGTGCACCTTTCCACATTTTGCATTCCTCTGTTACTAAATCCTCTTACAATAAATCTAGAGTATAACTCTTATCATAAAGGACTACTCCATAACGGAATTCATCAAAAGACATGGGCAAAGTGTTGAGAATCATATCGATTCTGACTACGTCATCAATATATCCTCCAACCATTTCGAGCTCTCCGAAGAGATTGATCATTGCTTTACATGGTCATGCCTGAATCGCCTTCCTTCATTGAACTTGACATAATTAATTTTGTCAAATTATGACTAGCGATTACGTCGACTCATCTGATTTCATGAGATTTAGCCATATAGTGGTGCATCTCCCATCTCTTGATCTTTGAGTTGCAAAGACTAGCACATGGTGACCAAAAGAAGGCACTTTGCCATTCTATTTGATTTGTCCCATTTCTCGTGCTCCTTCGCTCCTCGTGATAAATAGATCGTCTAGGGGTTTGGGACGAGGTGTAGTGAGTACAAATAAATTTTCTTGACAGTGAGAACAAACTCAATGTTTCATTTCCACTCGATAAATTTGGACGGATAGAGGATTTTGTGTGAGCATATTGATAATCGATTGTAAGAGACATATCACGAAAAGCAATGTAAACACATAAGCATACGATTGCACATAATTACGTAACAATAATATTGTAACCTTTTGATAAAACAATATTAATTGAAACCTCAAATCGCCGAGGAATCCCATACAAGCCGCAGCGTGTGGATGTTTACACATGAACCCTCGACCAGGACTAAAATATACCTTTTAGTCGTTTAATTTCTATCCATGTCGACTTATCCTTATGATGAATGAAATTAATGATTGGACCTTACTAGACCACATCACTATCGCAAGAAGGGACTTCGCGGGAAGTTGTACTTGAGGTGATGTCTAAGCATGACCACAATTTTGACAGCAGAAAATAAATTCTTAGAATTGGCATACTCACTAGGACCATACCGCTTCCAATCCAAATCCTTTTGTCATCTCATTTTAAATCTATCTCTAGAGAACTTATGAAAATCACATATGCAAGCCACGCATGTGGACGTTTACACATGAAACTCCCACTTGTCAATAGATTAAAATGTTTTATTTAGAAGTCTCATCTAACAAACTTATGACAAAAAGTGCAAGCAAGCCACGCGTGTGGACGTTTACTCAAGAAGTGGAGGTCTTGACATCTTAATTTTAAAAATTAATATGTCAGGTTTCTTGATTAGTCTTTTGTTTCAAAAGGTCTGTCCATGCAGATCACGTAATCCTAACATGCTTTCTATAGAACTCAACATGTAAAACATGCTGTGAGTAATTCTAAAATATGCTTCAAAAGCGATAAACCTAGCATGCTTACTATCGCGTCAATCACGAAAACATACAACATGTTTATCTACGTAATTAAACATACATAGCATTCTCTCAATATTATTTAAACATCCGACATGCTACGAACAATTAAAAATAAAATAAATTAGTACTATCGCTGACCCACTTGTGGAACCTATACTTCCACGCTAATTTATTACATAAATTTGCAAAGTCTGATCTTCAAAATCTCGAAGCAGACCTCGCGTGCAGACACGGACGGATCGTCAAAACCGGATTTGGGCGAAAAATTGAAAGCGGGCGAGACGGTGGATCGGGTAGATCGGTCGAAAAATCGGGTATGGGTCGAAAAATTGGGTTTGGGCGGCGGGCGGGTCGGCCCAATGTGGGCTCGGGTCGATGCCGCGTGGGCACGACCCATGCGCGCGCCTAACCGCTGCTGCCGCCATCCGACCTTCTACCATCGCCTCGCCACGTTGTCGCCCTTCCAATCGGGAGCTGCCGAGGGCTCCGAGCATCGTCGGAAGCTATCGAGAAAACTGCACGCGACTCGCACGCTTTACGCGATGTGTACCCGTGCGCTGATGTCGCGCGCTATCGCCCGAGCCTTACTGTCGAGAGGCATCCGGGCGCTATCAAACGTTGCCGTATGCGACCCACCGAGGCTATCGAGAAGCGTCCGGGTGGTGCTTGAAACTGCTGCGCGTGACCGGTGGTACATCGAGAAAAACTGTGCGGCGCTCGTCGGCGTTGAGCCATGCCGAGGAATCCGCGAGATTCACGTGTCCGCCGTCCGGCAGCCAACGCCGCCGAGGACTCCCGCGTGGCTTCAGCGTCGAGTGCGAGGCATCCGCTCGATAAACCATGCACCCGCGCGGACTACCTATTCGCCCGCGTGATACCGAGAGGCGTGTTGCGAGCATCGAGCATGCTCAGCGTGCCGTCACCTGCATGCCCTCGTGCCGAGCCCACCGAGCGCTGTCGACACCCGCCGAGACCTGCTGCTCGATGTCACCCGACGCTGCCGAAGCTATCCGTCGAGACCCGTAAGTGAGCTATCGGCAGATTACGCACGCTAGGGTACGTACCGTCGTCTCTCACGTCGTTGGTTTTGGCGTGTCTTCCATCGTCTCGTTCTTTGTATTCTTCATCTTCGTTTCTCTTTTCTGATTAGATTTACAGAAAAATTTCTAATCTAACCGCGGATTTTCGTGGTGAAAATCAAATCGACAAAAATTAAAGCGAGCCACGATGAATAGCGGATCCACAATTAATTACTTGCGCGTAATAATCAGCGTGAATTAATCCAACAGAGCCAAGATTACGATCCCGGGCTCGATACCAGTGTAAGAAATCGATTTTAACCTCTCCCGAGGATCTATCTTGGATGTTTAATTCACCATACATTGATTATATTCATAGAATGCACCTATATAATTAATTGCAACACGTTGGTGTTTTCTCGTGTTTACCCGCACATTTGTCGGTGAGGTGGATCAAGACTCTTGCTTTGATCTTACGGGTCGTATCCGTTGCCTAAACTCAATGTCGGTGAGGACATTCTATGGAAATCTTTAGAAATTAGCCTTCTTCCTTCTTGAAAGGTTTCGAAAATTCCAACTTTGGGAAGAGTGGTTTCCAAAAATTTCACTTAGGATTAGGGTTTGATTTTCTCTCACCTTATATTTTGTAAAGCAACCTTAAATCCTATCAAGATAGGATTTCTGCATATCTAATAAATATAATAATATCTCTTCAGATAGAGAGGATCAAAACAGAGTCCCAAAGGGACTCTACAAGGAGATGGATGAATTTCTCTAAGCTCCAGGCCTTGATGGGCCAGCCCAGGGATCAAATGTAAGGAATAAAGACGGGCCTCAAATAAATTAATTATCTTATGTTCAGCGCATAACATAAATTAATTCATAAACATTTATTCATGCCACTAGAGAATAAATGCTGACTTACCCCTTTATTTCGAAGTTGAGTCGGCTCGTGCTTAGACTTAACGAATCCCGCATTTAAGATATCGTACATCGATTAATTATTTATAAGCGTTACATTGCTTAAAATAATTAATCTCTTTAATTCCTAAGTAGTACCACTCGACCTTAGTATTGTATTGAGATAACTCGACTTGCGGGGTTTAGTACAATAAACCTTTTGAGCTCCTTAGCGGGATGTCATCATCTAGCGGATACGGTGACTCGATCTGGTAACTATCATGACATCTGAAGCACTACCACCACCCAAGATGCGAGAGAATATTGGGTTATCTCATGTAACCCTCACCCATAACAAGTCAAAGTGATGGTCGACAACTCATACTCACCTAATACCTTATCGAGGTTTAGATCGGCGTAAAGTCACCGAGATCTAGGTTCTTCACATTTGTCGGATAGAAGAACTCATCTCACGTGATCCATCAATACGTCGAGCGTACTAGTATAGATAAGCAACTAAGTCGAGTCACTTCTTATCTATACATGACTATACAAACAACTTCGTCTGAAGTTGTCTTAGGCTGTGATTCTTTTATATCTCATTAAGCTTGACCAATCATACGAGACTTACATGATCTACTACACCTTTGTATGATCTAACTTATATATGAGATAAAGGGACAAACATATGCAATCAAGTAAACAATTCGGATAGGAGATTGTAATAGTGGTTACGAGAAACATTGTATACAAGCTCAACCAAAGCGCTTTCGATTATACAAATCCAGCGAGTCGAGAGGTTGTAAGGTTCCATCGATCGCTGGTGGAGTTCTTTCACTTGTTGGCACGTTAAACAACGTTCTACGAATGAAACTACGTCTCGCTTCATTCAATCCCACCAAAATTTCTCCTTAAGATCTTGGTACATTTTGGTGCTTCCGGGGTGTGCGGTATATGAAGTCTCATGGGCTTTTTGAAGATCTCGCTCTTAAGCCCTTCGTCTTCTGGAATACACACTCTCTCGTCATACAACAAAATATCATCTCTTGCTTCTCTGAAATTTTTGTGGTTGTTGTCCTTGATCTTGGCTCGTACTTCCTCCAGCTTCTTGCTCTTCCTCTGGGCTTCTGAGATTCGGGCTCTTAAGTCCGGTGTTGCAATCAACGTTGTAATACAACCTTCTATCGTCTGAGACGGGTCCATGACTTCGATGTTCATCTTCTGAAATTCTTTTATAAGTATCTCTTCATGACTGAGGAGACATCCTAGACTATGGTGAGATTTGCGACTCAAAGCATCGGCTACAACATTAGCCTTGCTTGGGTGATAATTGATACCACAGACGTAATCTTTCACCAGTTCTAACCATCTACGTTGCTGCATGCTAAGATCTTTCTGCTCAAAGAAATACTTTAGGATTTTATGGTCAGTATAGATCTCACATCTAACTCCATAGAGATGGTGTCTCCAAATCTTTAAGGCATGTACGACCGCTGCTAATTCCAGGTCATGCCTAGGATAGTTTAACTTATGTAGGCGTAATTGCCTTGAAGCATAAGCAATAACTTTGCCTTCTTGCATCAGAACACATCCTAGTCCATTCTTCGAAGCGTCTGTGTAGATTGTGTATTCTTTATCTGCTTGGTACTGCGAGTACATGTGCTGTCGTCAGCAACTCCTTCAATATCTGGAAACTAGCCTCACACTCGGCGGTGCAAGTGTACTTGATTCCTTTTCTTAACAATTGGGTCATGGGTCGGGCTATCGTTGAAAATCCTTCAATAAATCTTCGATAATAGCCAGCAAGTCCAAAGAAACTCCGAATTTCATTCGGGTTCTTTGGTGATTCTCATTCTCGAACTGTATATATCTTAGAGGGGTCAACTTTGATTCCTTCGACGGACACGATGTGACCTAAGAATGTCACCCCGCCTAACCAGAATTCATACTTGCTAAACTTGGCAAAGAGTTGCTCTTGCCTTAATTTTTTTAGCATAGTTCTCAAGTGCTATTCCTATTATTAGTTATTCTTGGAGTATATTAGGATATCGTCTATGAATACTAAGAAAAAATTTGTCTAAGTATGGGTGAAATACCTATTCATGATATCCATAAATCTTGTTGGGGCATTTGTAAGTCGAAAGGCATAACGATGAATTGAAATGACCATACCTTATGCGGAATGCCATTTGGGTACATCCTGCGGTCTAATCCTCGGTTGGTGGTATCCGGACTTTAAAGATATCTTGAAAAGACTCATGCTCCCTTAAGGCGATCAAGCGGATCGTCGATTCGGGGTAAAGGATACTTATTCTTAAGAGTATCTTGACTCTCGATAGTCTATGCACATTCTCAATGTGCCTTCCTTCTTCTTCACGAAAAGGACAGGTGCTCCCCATGGAGACATACTAGTCTAATGAAACCTAACTCCCCGGTAGTTCGTCTAGAAATACATCGGGATACTCCTTCACGATCGGAACGTCTTCTATCCTTCTCTCATTCTGGTCTTCCTCCTGGATATAGACAAGGTAGGCATGGTTCTCGGTCTTGTTCAGCAACGTCCTTTCTTGTAGCCCGAATATGATTGGCACACTCATCCCGTCTTGATCCGTGAAAGTCGTATTTTCTCTCGGGATGTTGGAAATAAATTTTCCTTTCATTACAGGATGGTCGCATTATGTTCGGTTAACCAATCCATTCCTAGGATTATGTCCACATCTGTCATAGGTATGACGTGAAGGTTATCTGTCATGACCTTAAGTGAGCCTAGTCCAAGTTCTAGGTTCGTGCATATGTGGGTTACCGTTCTTATGCCTCCTATTGGTGAAGAAATTCTCATGATTTGTTCAGCGCGTTTAAGATCTATTCCTAAGTTCTCTATGCATGCTTGACAATAAAAGAATCTGACGCCTTGATGTCAAAAGTAGGATAACATGTAATTGGAGGTGTTCCCATACGCCATGTTTCCTTGGTTCCTTGGTGGTTAATGTTGAAATTCTCTTTCGATTGAGGCGTAGGCCACGGCTTATGATGGCGGTTGTTGTTGTTCTTTGTTGTTGATGTGGTTGTTGGGTTTGTCGGTATCATTGTTGATGTTATCGCCATTGTTGTTTTCATTGTCGCCGTGGTTAATAGGGTCGTTGGATCGGTGGAAGTACTAAGCGAAATTATTCTTGAAGCAGTTGAGCTTGGATAAGCGTGGACGGTTGGACTCGGTTAGGTACATTAGGTGGCCATTTCTCATTGTCGTACCCCTGGACATTCCCTGGAGTAGTGACCGCCGGCGCACACTTGAAGCATCCATCATTCATGAATGTGCATGCTCCCTTGTGACTCCTACGATACCTTAGGCACTCGGGGAGTCTCATGAACTTCTGGTTTCCCCCGCCAAGTGCGGGTACCATGGGGCGTCCATTACCTTGTCCATACTCAGATGGTACGTTACTCCCTTGCCATGGCCTCATGTCGGCCTAGCAAGCATTTGATCCTTGACCTTGGTGGGTTCCTTCCCACTTTCTCTTCCCACGATCCCCCTGGTGATTCGGCGGATGCAGCGATAATCCTATCCTCGGGCAAAACAGCCTCTATGTCCAATGCCCTCTTGGGGCCTCACTTGTAATCAGATTTCCGTGGCCATTAACGAAACCCGATTTCATGGCGATCCGTCAAAACTTTCTATTCTCTTCTCGTCGATGTCGACCAGGTGAGGCGCATACCGCGACATCTCGTGGAATGCTGCGGTGGTAATGCGTGACCGTTGTCTTTCCACGGCGTGGATTGTAGAACTCATGTTCTTTTCTTTTCCTATAGCTCTTAGGAATGTACTTCTCGTACACTTCCTCCTTGAACTCCTCCTTGGTATATTCTTCCAGTTCTTCTTCAGATAGGGTCTTCCTCTTTGCCTCCCACAAGAAGTCAGCGACACCGGTCATTTGGAAGGCCACGCATGACAAGCGTTCTTATGAGGTGCAGTGGAAGAAATTGAAGATTCGCTCGATCGCCAATCGAGTTCAACATCCGGGATTCCAGTCCGTTGAAAGTTAGCGGATTACGTAGAATAGTTCCTCAATCCTTCTACGGTGGTGGTGGTAGAGTGTCCCTCTTTGGGTGTTACCTCACGGTTTCATCTTCTCGTGGCATTCTATCTTTCATAAATATCGTAATCAAATATGTTCTTATCTGATCGATCGGGATCATAAATATCTTAGCATTGTATGTATGTATAATCATAAGCATAAATCTAGCATAATGTTGAACACCACATATCGCAACCTCAAAACCAAAGCTCTTGGGGAGCTATCATCATATCAAATCAAATGTCTCTCGAGGACTTTCATCATCACTTTTAAGATCCACAAAGGTCGGGTAAAGTATGATGCTACGATAATTTATATCGGCATCACTCGATGTACATAGTCACGGTGCGTACAAAAATCTAAATACTACCGTGGTTGTTTGGTTTAATTTGTGTTGAATCTTGGTGTTTTTGCATGTTGTCTTCATTAGTTTATCCCTTTTATGCCGTTAGTTCGATTATTGTTTATCGTTTCGGACTTACTTGGTTCGTTTCAATGTTTTGCAGAAAATCGACATTAAATAGGATGAATTGAATCTACGAGAATAATGTATAATTGAAGAGCTTTTGACGAGGAGTTCATAGGCGGCGGATAGCAAATCGAGTTCAAGCGAGGAAGAGCGGGCGAAGCGACAAAGTTGCGCCACGACTTCCCGTCGCCGCACCGGGCGCCCCAGCGCCATCATCGCGCGCCCGCTCTCCGCATGCGCCCGGCATCCCTGGCGATGCTCACTCGGCGCTCGAATTTACCTCGCGCTCACTGCGCGCCTTGCCGCCCCGCTCGAGCCCGCCATCCGCCCGCCCGCCTCCGGCCCGCCCGCCCGTGCTCACGCTGCTGCGCTGGCGCTGGTTCACTCCGGCGCGTGTTCCCAATTTCCTCGTGCGCTCGGATTGAGCGTCGGCTCGTCGCGCGCTTCGCCCGTCGCCTCGCCAGCGCGCCTCGCCCGCCACCCCCTCGTGCACGCCTCGCCCTCTGCAGCGCGTTCTTTTCCAGCCGGCTCTCGGTTGCCTTCCTATATAGGCTATTTTAGGTTATTTTCTGAGTCGGACATTCACGTATTTTTCGATTTAGTTCGCCATCATGTATGGGTATTCTTCAATTTGTTACAATTCAGACATTGATTCACATTGGTACTCTATTTCTTTATGAATTATAGCAACGTCAGTTATTTGATTTACGGATTCTAGCAATATCAGTGTTGATTTACGGATTCTAGCAATATCAGTGTGTTATTTTCGGATTGGATTGAAAGTAATTTCTCGGTTATTTGTTCTATTGTTCTTGATCGTTTCGTTTACGTATTGATTTATCTTGCTTCGTTTAATTCCTGTTCTTGTTGGGTTCTTGATTAGTTCTTGCTTTCCGGCTTTAATTATTTGAATTTTATGCAGTGGAGTTGAACTTCGGTTCATGATTAATCGTTCTTCGTTGAATCTCATCGTTTCTTGCTTGGAGAATTTATTTAATTGCTTTTGATTTGTTTCCTGATTCCGTGTTTAGTAGTTTATCATCTAGGGTTTGACAACCTCTAGTTTAGATCTATTGCTTTCGTAGTTTAGCTCGGGATTGACAACCCTGGCTTAGGTTTGCTTTGTTTAATTCTAGTGTTTGATTCCTCGTATGTTTCAAAACCCATATTGGTATTAGAGTGTTTAGGTTTAATCGTTTTACGTGAGCAACATGAACATTAGGCCTGTTAAGTTTTCCTTGAGAGGCGACTAGGGTTAGCTTTCCTACTATAACACCTAAATGCGATTGCGAGTCAATTAAGTATACTTTGATTGAACAAATTTTGGCGCCGTTCTTAAAACTTTAAGCGTATTGTTTGTGTTGATTTGTTTTCGTGTTTCTTTTGTTTTTATTTTGTTATTCTCGATTCGTGTGATCTTTTCTTGTTTGAGTGTTTTGTATGCTAGATCGTCGTGATCTAAATGAACCGCTTGCTACCCGTTGGACCACACTCGAAGAACTAAAGGTCGCTTTTGGAACTAGAGGTTTGGTACCACTTAAAGAGTGGTGAGCAGTCGAGCGGTTTATCACGGATCAACCAATTGTTGAAGATACTCCCAGTTGAGAGAGATGGGTGAGAATGCACGTGCTCTGCGTGATTTTTATAGGCGGTGATTGGGGCCTCGTCCCAATTGTTCTTGGACCGACGGCCCGAGATTACGAGTTGAAACGAACCATTTTCACTCATGCCTACTTTCCATGGGCTTGCTAGTGAGGATGCTTTGGGCTTTATAAGAGTTTGCTCGGTTTTCGGTCCTTCCCACAGGAGGACTAAATGAAGATCGATTGAAGATGCGGTGTTTCCGTACACCACGAAAGATAGAGCAAAGTCTTGGTTTACGGCTCTCCACGCCAACTCTGCTGCAAAGCTGGAGCAGTGTGGTGAGACAAGTTCATGATACTACCCAAACAAGAAAAGTCGAGTTGAGGTCTCAAATCATGACTTTCAATCGGAACGTCAGACGAGCCATTCCATGAAGCTTGGGAGCGGTTCGAGGATTTATTAAATGCCCTCACCATGCCTTGCGGAAGAGATTCTTTATCAATTCTTCTATGATGGATTGACACGAGTTTTCGATACATGGTGGACAATCTTTGCGGTGGAGACATTGGGTCTAAACGGCATTGGATATCGTTGAAATTTTTGAAGCCATGGCTGCTACTTCACAGCCAGTCCGGTCGGTGGAAGAACCAAAGCACATATCGTCACCCATCGCCCGACATGAATAAGCAAGTGGTTGAGCTTATGAGGAGGTGCGAGAACTAAAGTTAAAGCGGACCACCAGACTCTACACAAGGAATTAAGGAACCACATGGAATACGCAATGAACTTGGGCACAATGTTGATACTTGCCCTAGGATGGGAGATCATAACTCGAAGGGAAGCGAAGCATATGCTATGCACGATTTCAACCTAAGCAGTTTGAGCCTAATCGGCAACAATTCAGCGGGGATGGAGGAACCAACATCAAGGCGGTCGAACGAATCGTCATATCAAAAACCTCCGACGAGCGGCGGTTTGACAAAGACATTATTCAATGATTCTCCGGCGGTTCCGCCGGCGGCAATATCGGTGAGCACCCCCGCCACCTCGAAGGATGGCTTTTGAGGATATGATCACCCAAAGGATGGATGCTCTCGCCCAAAGATTGGATGCTCAAGACTCCACAAACAAGCGTTTAGAGGCCTGAAATGGGACGAGCTTGCTAGCCGGTGAATGAGCTCTTGCGACAAGGAGCAGCGAGGCACCGAGCCGACCTCATCGGGCTCATCGATCCTTTGTTCTAAGGGTGATCGAATTTTTCAAATAAAGTGGGAGAGTCATCAAGCAAGCATACGCAATCACGGAGGTTCGAAATAAGAAAGAGGCGGGTTGGGGCGCATAAGTCGACAAACCCTTATACCCGTCGATATCCTTCCCACGGGTTGAAGAGCGAAGCGGGATCGGGAATTGATGAGATCTATGAGCTCTGTCCAGGTGAATGTAAATTTGCCTCTTACGGACATCATCAAAAATGTGCTGACCTACGTCGAGTTCTTCAAACTAGCTTGAAGAAGAAGATTTGGAGAAAATGAGAAGGTGATGATCTCGAAGCGACTAATTCCGTCCTCTGACACCAATTGCCTCCCAAACTCCGGGATCGGGTAGTTTTGTTATTAAGATTGCTTTGAGTAGCAGGAAAGAAATTTACGGCATGCTAGATTTGAAAGTGGGATTAATCTTATACCTATTCTATGTTCGGCGATTAGGATTAGGTGAACTTAAACCCACTAGAATGTGTCTACAATTAGCCGATAGGTCCGTGAGATACCTAAGGGTATTATCGAGGATGTATTAGTTAAGATGGGTGGGTTGATTGTTCCGTCGATTTTGTCGTGTTGGATATGGGGATGTTAGTGAAGATGGGGTGAACACTCACTTTTGTTGGGAGGCCATTCATGGCCCACAACCAACTGTTTATTGATGTTAAGAATGGCACATTGAAAATGGTGTACTTGGTGAATCCGTGTCCTTCTCTACACATGATAGTGTGATATCTCCCCATTAAATGCATTGATTATCATGTTTCCATAGATCTTTGTTGATCCCTTAGTAGAGAATGTTTTATCTCGGGTATGAATACAAATTTCTATAAGGGAAAGTGAAGCAGGATGTTGGATAGATAGAAAGTTAACAAGGACTTAAAGTCGGGAATGAAGGTCTTACTTCTTGGTCTCGTTTGAAGCTATCCCGAGAAGCTCAAGTCGGGTGGAGTGGTCCTTACGTCTTGGAGCAGGTGTTTCCTTACAGGCGATGTTCTTGTGACCCCAACTCCAACAAATCATTCGGCGTGAGCGGTCGGTGAGTCGAGCCGTACTGAGCGTGAGGTCGAAAAGAAGTGGAGAGCATTTTGCTCGTTGGTCCCCGATATTTTGATCGGTTGTGTAGCCGGGCTCACGGCGTTAAGCGAGTACTACGTGGGAGTTTACCCACGGATTTCGATGTTTTCTTTTCTTTTCTTTTCCTTTGATTTATGCGGTTTGGTTATCCTAATTTTCTCACATACGTTAATCGACTTTTAAAGTGGGCTGGCGTTTAAAAGTACAAAAGCGATCACGGTGGCGCTCAATCGAACCGGTTCGGAAGAATCTGAAGCCATTCTCGGTGGCGTTCAATCGAACCAGCGTTCGAGAAGGAATCTGATAGCTTTTCTCATCCGTTCAAGGAGGCGGCGTTGAATTGAGTCGATAGCTTTTCTCGGCGGAGTTCGATGTGAACGGCGTTCATAAAATGGGCGAATGATTTTGCGGTGGCGCTCAAACCAAACCGGCGCTCAACCCTTTGGGAAGAGGCCTCAAGCCGGCGTGCAAGAGAGCCGGCGTTCGACATTCATATATAAAAAAAAAAAAGGGAAAAAGATGTGAACCGGCGCTCGGTGAACCGGTCGTAAATGAGTTGTTGCCTATTTCGTTCCATTCAGTTTACGAAGCTCGGCGCGCGCCCCCTCCGTTAATAATTTCGGCAGCTGCGAGCGCCCTTTGGCGTTCGTTCGTGTTACCCTGGCACGGCGCTCGTTCGTGGCGCCGTTCTCCTCACACCGCCTCCGCGGTAGCGCCGTCTCGCGACCCCGCTCGCCTCCCGTCTCCTCGATCGGTGTTCCTCACGAATGCGCCGTTCCCTTCGCGCCCGCCTCCGGTAGCGCGCTATCTCCTGCGCTCACCTGGCGTTCACGGCCTCTCCTCGGCCGGCGCGTATCCACGGCGCCCGCTCCTTCGGCCACTTTGAGCAATGGCGCTCGCCAGGCCGGCGTTCACCGTCCGCCCGCCTTGCCCGGTAGCGCGCGCCGCCCGCGCGACCCGCTCGCTCGCTCTTTCGCGCACCTACAGCGGCGTTGACTCGGCGTCGGCTCGCTTGCGGCTCTCTCTCCTGCCCTACGCCGCGCGCACTCATTTGACCTCCCGGACTTTTGGCTCCGATCTTCCGGCTAATTTCCGGCCGTCTCTTACATGGTTCGCACAAAATCCTCTCGCCTCTTGGTGAAGCGAGCAGAGCGGCGAAGGTGCTTGAGGATCGGTGAACAACCCGAAGATCTCAGGCGAACTCTGATGCCCGTTCGCAATTTTCGCCCCGAAGGTATCTTTTACTCCGTTATTCGTTCGAAGATATCGGTCACCCGTTCATTTGATTGGAATATTTTAGCTTCATTGGGTGTTGATGGATCGTGAAGCGATATTTGAAATTATAAATGTGCTTGGTTTGGCAACTAGGGAACGAGAAGATGGTTTAAGAATATTGTTAGGGAGTTTTATGCGATACTAGAGCCCGGTGATGATTTTAAGTCGCATTACATCGGTTGGGGAGATGAGATCGCTATTACACCTAAGGTTCTGGCGTGAGGTTTTGGGTTTTCATAGTAGTGGTTTTACGATGTACGAGGATTTCCCTATGGTGAGACATGGAAAATTTTGGTTGGTTTTGATAATTGGTCATCGTGAGGCACTCACTGGTGCCTTTATTCGGACCTACACTTTGGTTATATTTCATAAGTTCTAGCATACAACCTTACGGGGAAAGAGCAAGCCAATAAAGTGAGTCTATAGAGCTTTTCCTCTTGTGGTGTCTTTGTCAATAACAAGAAGGTTTGTCGGCACCTTTCTTATGGCGCGATTTGAGTATATGAGGCGGCGCGTAAAACGAAACTCTCCTTGAGCGATACCCTTCATTCTAGCCATGTATTTTGTAGGAATCACTAGTGAAGATGGTCTATGCGGGCTCGGGCGTGATCGAGAATATTCAATCACTTTCGGTGATTTCGGTTGATGCTTGACCCGGCAACTTTGCTTCCTTATGAAGCACGGCGTCTTGTCGAGTATATCACGTTGGCGAAACCGACCATCCGGGTCTAATGTCGGGACAGCTACCCCGATGGATGAAGATTCCCACGATGATCGGGCCACGAAGAAGGACAAGCGGCGCAATGTCTCACCTCGCTTGCCCCTACTCCCATGGGTCCAGGCGGCGCTTTCGGTGGTCTTAGAGCTCATTTGATTCCGGTTTTGCGGTTTCAGCGAGCCACTTCACGCGATTTGGGGACTTTAGCTCGCTCACGGAATCGAGAACTTTGTGAGTATCGGCGGCGGATGGGTCGACAATTCACGAGTTGACCAATCTTGACCAGGGTTTGGAGGTTCCGTCTTGAGGTATATCGGTGTCTTGGCGCCCAAAATCTCGATTCAATACCTTGATCAATCTTCACGGCGAGCGTTTGGGGATTTCCGTCAAGATGTTTACGGCGTTTAGACACCCGTGGCGACATTTGGTGACCTTCAAGCCCGATGGGATGCGGTCCCTATCCCTTTCCTCCTCTCCACCACCACCACCGCCGGACCAACGGTGAGGCTTCATTTGTTGAAGTATATATATATTTCCTTATTTCTTTTACTCTCGTCCTTATTTGGTGGTTCGTTGTTTTCCTTTGTGGTTTGTTTGTTTTCCTTGTCTTTTACGGTGCTTCTTTGCGGGACTATCCTTGGAACTCGATGTCCACCGACCTCCTTTTCTCTCGGTTGTTATCGAAGTCTCGTTCTCTTTTGCCTTATTTTGTTGTTCATGTTTAGAGCTCGGGGGCGGTGCTCGTCTATGTATGGGGGGTTGTTGATGATATGTTGTATATGTTGTGCTCGGGGTATGTGCATGATTGACACCATGGATCTATGCTTATTTTGTCATCTTGTACTCAAGTTTTTGTCTATCACGAATAAGTTAGGATTGTAATTTATGCACACGAACTACGTGGTATTGGTCGAACCTTGATGTGTTCTCTTTTATCGTGATGTTACGTTATTGAAGTGCAATGTGAATGAGCGAGGTTGTGTGAATAAATCTTAAATCGGGGGTTATTGATGTGATTTGTCCGGCTAATGTTAGGGGGAGTGTTAACAGTTTGGTTACCTATATACTTGTTGCTTTAAAAAAAAAAAAAAAAAAAAATAATAATAATAATAATATTGTTTTATGTGAGATTGTCGAAGCGGAGGATGGGATTACGCCCTCCTTCCGTAAATTGAGAAATGGGCATGGGAAACCACGATAGGAGACTCGAGTTCATCGAAATTCACCTTTCGACCATTGTTCCAAAATCATTAAGACTTTCTATGTTTATTGTTGAGATTATATAAATGGAGGATGAATTACGCCCTCTTTCTTGTAAATTGAGAAATGGGCATGGGAAACCACGATATGAGACTCGAGTTCATCGAGACTTCACCTTCGAACATTGTTCCAAAATCATTAATATTTTCTTTGTGTTCTCAAAAAAACTTGTTGCTAAAGGTAACCATTTTAGATAATTCACCCTAACGGAGGTTGGGTGCGAGCAAAATGATCCTCTTGTTTATTTGACTTTCTCACAATCTTAGATTTGTTTCGCATTGACTTTGATTATGTATTCATCATATTTGGGAATTTCAAAAGAGGTTTGATTGATTGGATTAAGAGTTTAAGTTGCATGAGTTATTTTCTCTCTTATTAGTATAGACTTTGCTTGAGGACAACAAATGAATAAGTGTGGGGAGTTGTTTGGTTTGAATTTGTGCTGAATCTTGGTGTTGTTTTGCATGTTTTCTTCATTAGTTTATCCCTTTTATGCCGTTAGTTCAATTATTGTTTATCGTTTCGGACTTACTTGGTTCGTTTCAATGTTTTGCAGAAAATCGGCATTAAATAGGATGAATTGAATCTACGAAATAATGTATAATTGAAGAGCTTTTGTGAGGAGTTCATAGGTGGCGGATCGCCGTCGAGTTCAAGCGAGGAAGAGCAGGCGGCGACAAAGTTGCGCCGACTTCCCGTCGCGCCGGACGCCCGCGCATCATCACGCGCCCGGCATCAGCCGCGCTCACTCCCAGCGCTCAATTACCTCGCGCTCGGTGGCGCGCGCTCCTACGCCTTGCGCCCGGCGCTCGGCGCCCACCATCGCGCCCGCCCGCGCCCTCGGCCGCGCCGCCCGTGCTCGCGCCCGCGCTGAGCCGATTCCTCCGGCGTCGTTCCCAATTCCCTCGCGCTCGGATTGAGCGCCGGCTCATCAGCAACTTCGCTTCTCTCCCGTGCCTGCCGCCCGCCGCGCAGCGCGCCTCGCCCTCTGCGCGTTCTTTTCCAACCGGCGCTCGGTTGCCTTCCTATATATAGGCTATTTTAGGTTATTTTCTGAGTCGGACATTACGTATTTTTCGATTTACGTTTGCCATCGGCGCCGCTGGGCTGTTCTTCAATTTATTACAATTCGGACATTGATTCACATTGGTACTCTGTTTCTTTATGAATTATAGCAGCGTCGGTTATTTGATTCTGATTCTAGCAATATCGGTGTTGATTCTGATTCTATAATATCGATTGTGTTATTTTGGATTGGATTGAAAGTAATTTCTCGGTTATTTGTTCTATTGTTCTTGATCGTTTCGTTTACGTATTGATTTATCTTGCTTCGTTTAATTCCTGTTCTTGTTGGGTTCTTGATTAGTTCTTGCTTTCCGGCTTTAATTATTTGAATTTTATGCAAGTGGAGTTGAACTCGGTTCATGATTAATCGTTCTTCGTTGAATCTCATCGTTTCTTGCTTGGAGAATTTATTTAATTGCTTTTGATTTGTTTCCTGATTCCGTGTTTAGTAGTTTATCATCTAGGGTTTGACAACCTCTAGTTTAGATCTATTGCTTTAGTAGTTTAGCTCGGGATTGACAACCACAGCTTAGGTTTCTTTGTTTAATTCTGTGTTTGATTCCTCGTATGTTTCTAAAACCCGTATTGGTATTAGAGTGTTTAGGATTTAATCGTTTTACGTGAGCAACATGAACATTAGGCCTGTTAAGTTTTCCTTGAGAGATGACTAGGGTTAGCTTTCCCTACTATAACACCTAAATGCGATTGCGAGTCGATTAAGTATACTTTTGATTGAGCGGTGGTCATCGAATAAGGGTCCATGTCGGAATGATTCATCGTTTCCGCATGCATCAAAAGATATACGAAGGTATATAAACAAACACTATCTTATCCTAATAACTAGATCCATACGTAGAGCGGGGCTCGGTGTGTGGTCGGCACCGGGAGTATGGGTACTATCTACTCTCTCTATCTCATAGTCGTGAGCGAGGTCGTCCTCGGATCCTCCTGCAGGTCTTCGACCTCGGCATTGATGCAGGGAGCCATGGGTTCTCGGACTCTAATGACAACTTCTTCCATGCAGCCAGTCTCGGCGGATCTCGACCATGGCGGGCACGATCTCCTCTCACGGTACCTACGGCTGGCCGTAGATCATCAATCTCCACGTTGTCGGGAAAAAGGTCCATGCGGTGGCGGTGGGTGGGCGGGGAAGAGCCGATAGGTAGAGGAGGTCTTGGCATGGAATGATCGGTGGTGAAGCCACTTATGATGAGATAAGCACATTTACGTTTATTGTTGATATTTAAAGATGAGTTTAGATCATTTAATGTGCGTTTATGTTTGGGATCTTAATGTTTTATCTATTTCTAGAAGATCTGCTCTTGGGTGTTATTTTAGTGTTGTGTAGGTCATATGTTGAAAATCGAAGCAAGGAGCGAAGCACAAGCCAAAATGCTGGCCTTGACTTCTAGCGACCATCTAGCGGTCGCTGGGCTGATCGCTGGTAAGCCGGTGACGCTAAGACCCGACGACGTGACCTTGTGCGAGCAAGCTCCGGTAGCAGAAGTCATGCGATTTCTCGCGGCCATGGCTAGCGACCGCTAGCGGGCCGCGAGCCTTGATCTCTGGCGCAAGGCGACCGCAGTGAAAGGCCAGCGAGACATACCTAGCGATCGACCTGGCGACCGCGAGGCGCGTCGCGCGAGCCTGCGAAGGAAAAATTAGGGTTTGGGGTGTGCCTATATATGGCAACACCTCCTCCTAACCGTACACGTTCCCGAGACCTCTTTTCTAAGTTTTCATCAGTTTTAAAATTTTTAGCTTTGGCTTCCATCTATTTTCATTCTAGAGTTTAGTTGAGCATTGTTCTTCATTAGTTTTACAATCCGAGCGTTTTCGTCGGACAATCTTCTGAAATTTTCGTTTTTATTGAGGTTGGGATTGAAACCAGCGATTGTTCATCGAGGCAGCTTGTCTGGGTTCCATTTATATAATTTCTATTTTATCGTTAAATCGTATTTTATTCCGTTTATTATATGCGGCTAGATTTGTGTTCTAATCTAGGGTTTGCATGATCCGATCCTATATGTTGTGATTCTGTTATAAGCTATTTACCTTCGGGCATTGATTCATGATTCTTGGTGCTTATTTATATGTGTTAATTTCGATCAATCTTGATGCATATCTAGTTGCGATTAATTACATAAGCGTGTTAATTGTCGATCGATCTTGAATGCATGATCTGAATAAGCCTTGAGTCGTAGGCGAGATAGGATATTCGTAGGAAGCATATTCTTTGTGATCTGTTTGGGTTGCTTGTTTTCACCTAGAGGCGTATGATAATAGGGAAACTAGTAATCTCTGACCCAATTGTCATAACGAAGTTGTCGGTTATATATGTGATCTTCCATCTTATGCGGATTAAAATTGGCTAATAGGAGCAGGATAAACATCGTTGTGGATAGGATCAATGCATCCCTAGGTTAGTCTCTCCTTATCATTTTTACCATCCGAGTGCTTATTGCTTTATTTTATTTTACGCATGGTTACATACGCTTTGGATTAAATTCGAAGCCTAAAATCTTACCAAACCAAATCATTTGCTTGGATAATGATGAATTATTGTTGAGTTAACCACGTGTTTTAGCATTACAATCCATGTGGATACGATACTCTACTTACCTTATACTTGCGTGTTTCGTGTTAGAAAAGTGGCGATCAAATTTTAGCGCCGTTCTTAAAGTTATTAAGATTACATAGGAATAATTTGTGATTTGGATTTAATAATTCAAGTTATATATTATATTATTTATTTATTATTCAGGATGAATTCTCTCTTTTCTCGGGTAGTTTATGCGTACAAGATCTCGGGGACCTCACGAAATATTATTAGATCCGAGATCGGCTCTCTCGATGGAGAAGGGGCGAGAGAAGGGCGGGCTACAATGGCGACTAATCCACGAGCAGGGCATTCCTCCCGAACAAGGCTGCCGCATGTTAGATGATTTCAGCGAGATCTCGGCGCGGATGGCGAATATGGGACTCCTTGTCCCTTCCCGAGCGACCGCTGAATTTTATGTACCGACCTCCTCTGCGAGCAGGCGGATGGGGCCCTTGCGTGGATGCAAACAATTTTGGTGAAGCCGTACGATCGGTATGGTCCAAGGAGGCGGTTTGGGGAGAATGCGAAGACCGAATCGCATCTCGAGACCTTTCTCGATATTTGTGACACCATCAAACAAAATGGGGTGCCACAAGACACGATCCGGATCGCATGTTCGGTTTCTCATTCTTGTGACCATCACGAAAGATTGGTTAGTTTGGACGGTGGCATTGACACTTGGGAAAACTTTGCGAAGTTTCTCTCGAAATATTTTCCTCTGCAGCCTTGAAAGATCATCGCGAAATATCCCATTTTGCCAAAACCACGGCGAATCTCTATTCGAGGCATGGGAGAGATTGAGGTCTATTGAGGCGAAGTCCACGGCATGGATTCTCGAGGAGCAACAAATCACGCGATTCTGATGGTGACATTTCGGGCGAGGAGCATTGTGGATGCATCGGCGGGCTGTGTATTGAATCGGTGAGTAGGCAGGCGAGCCGCATTTAGAGGATATGGCTGCCAGCGACTATCAATGGCCGACGGAGAGGGCGCGATGGTTAAAGCGTGACCGTGAGGTTGACTCGAGATATGACGAACTAATGAAGCAAATCACCCTCTTGAAGAGTCGGATCGAAGCGGAGGCGTCAATTTCATCAATCAAAAGAACCGTCACAGGGACGATCCGGTATACCATCGAATAATAGAAATCATCCAAATTTCTCGTATACCAACCCAACAACTTCCAACAACCTCGGTGGCTTCACGGTGCGAGAATGGTATGATCGAGGCGAAGAAGCGAGTTTAGAAGATATGATGCAACGGATGGCGACTCAGCGAGTGCATTTATAAGCGATGCGGACGAAAATAACTCATACGGGTCGTTGTGGCGGCTATGGGAAACACGTAAAGATATTAGAAAATCAGTTGGTCAGTAGCGGTACAATTGAATGCACTACAAAAGGCGGGCCAATTTCAGAAATGTCTGGTGAACCCGAAAAATCGGTGCTTAGCCATCCGGACAAGGTGGACAAGCTTACCCAAGCCATACAGACAAGAAAGTGGCGGGGCGAGAAACTCGTGGCCGAGCTCGCGACCATGAGCCCGATCGCGAGTCTAAGTTTTCCCACGAAGCTCGGGACCGAGCACGCGCCAGCCCTTGCGACCCGAGCCATCGGGCGTGCATACCTCGGATATGTTCGCGAGCCGCTGGCGCCCATAAGCTTCGCCGCGAAGAAGGATTGCGAGGCGGAGCGGATCCTCGCGACGACCCGGTGATCGCGAGGTCGACCACGAAGCACCTCAGTTCAATCTTCGTGCGTACCTCCTCCGGTCCCATTTTGAGTCGACTAGTCAGTCGAAATATGACGAGGTTGCTCGTTCAAAGAGATTTTTCAAAGTTGAGATCAATTTACCTATCTTTGAGCTGGCTGCGAAACATGCGGGATACATGAAATTTTTAAAGGCAGCTTGCAAGAAAGATGAAATTGGAGAAATTTGAAAAATTACCTATCAGAAGAATGCGGTGTCGTCTTGCGGAGGAATGTCCTCTAAGCGAAGGATCGGCGGTTTTACGTTAGAATGCGAGATCGCCGAGCATACTTTTCCAAATGTGTTGTGCGACTTGGGGGCGAGCATCAATCGATGCCTTTGAACATATTCAACCGGCTGCACTAGGAAAGATGAAGCCGGCGAAGATATCGCGATGATGGTGGCGGTCGATCACATATCTAAAGGTATCATCGAAGATGTGTTGGTAAATTTGGGACTTTGTTTTTCTGCCGATTTTGTGATTTTAGATATTCTCGAATTGAAACAACAACGCTAATCACAGGAGACCTTTTCTAGCAGTGGTGGTGCTTTGATTGATGTCTTGGGAAGGTAATCTCACGTTTCGTGTTAGCGATGAGGAGCTCGAATTTCCATATATGGCGCCATCAAGCAACACGGCGGTCTGGCCGGAAGATTGCTACTCGATCACGACTCTGCTGCCGCGCGTCGTGCGCTTAGAGGTACTTGCTTGATCGGCGGGCATGATGTAAGGAAGAAGTGGACTCGGCATAAAAATCCAGTGATTCGTTCAAGCTTTGTGGAAGCCATTGTTGTGCGATTGGTGATGCATTGTCGATGTCAAGTACAAGGGCAAATTGAAGTTTGGAAAGACCACGGTTGCCAAATCGCTGATTGATAAGATGTAACGTCGAGCTAGCGACGATAAATCCGACAACTGGTTGGGAGGTAACCCAACATTTTATGTGTTTATGTCTTTTGTTTTGTTTTCTTGTTTCGTTGTTTTCTTGTGTCTTGTTTGTTTGTTTTAAGTCCCAATGTATATCATCAATGGTGAGGATTCTATCGACCGCGGATGGCGCAACATATGAGTGCGGTGTCACGACGACTACATAATCGGTAATTAGGCGTGACTCGGGATTAAGAAGAAATTTCACGACAACGGCTCAAACATGTGTCGAGATAAAGATGACCAAAACTTTCATCATGTCTGAATCGAACATTTATGGTTCAAAGTGAAATGTAGCTTGACAAAGGTTAAATTTTGATCCTCAAACTACAAGAAAGAATCTAAAGAGAATGTCAGCGGTGAGGACAATAATTACCAAGGACTAACCAATATCGAGAAGGTACATATTTGAGTATACTTGACAACTTTAAGAATTTATCAACATCTTGAATCATAATAAAACATAGAATATAATCACTTCTTCATAGAAGAACATATAAACCGATAAAGGCCAAGTTGACAGCGAAAAGTGTGGTTGAGAATTATGTATGAAGACATAATTCTCTGGGCATCAAAACATATGAACATCAAATGAATAATGTTAGCAATTATCAATATCATCATGAATGAATTTACTTAGAAGCTCCTTCATGACATTCGATTCGACATTCTCTCGAAGCTCGACTGCGTATTTAGAAATATATGCGGTGAATCTAAAATGCACTCGGTGGGTATCGCCATGAAACATAAAACATTGCCCTTAGGGCTATAATTTGACTAACCATAAAATAAACTTATGCGGGTTTTATTGAAATTACACATAAAGCTTCTCAAAATCTGTTCATGCATACTCATTATATTATATCATCATATCATATATCATATGCATATGCATGTTTCATGTATGCATGCATCTTTCTTTTCCTTCCCATATCCACGTATTTTCTTTGTGTTGATTCGGGGTAAGCCTCCTCCTCGACACTTTAATATCACATACAGAGTTGGTCGATGGATCTCAACTTGATCATACCAGCGTCGGTAATTTCTTTCTTTTCTTTCTAGTGGATAGGTAGTGCATTATGCTTATGCTCGTGCTCAAAACTTTGTAAGTCGATCATCTTTTTCAAAGAAATGCATAGCATATCATAAAATCTCATGTCATCTTTTATGCATAACATATCATATCATTTGAAAGCATTTAAAAGCATAAGCATATTATTATAGAAATTAATTATACCCACTGGATGTTCCTTAGAGCTAAGGAACTAATTCACAATTCCATTTCTTTCTTTATCCATTTTAAAGCGACATAAAGCCTCTATTCTAAGACCGATCGAAAATTCGATCGGATCTTTAATTCTTGGAGCCTAGAGCTCGAAATTTGTAGGTGAAAAATGTGTGTTCTTGTGTGTGTTTAGGTGGGTTGGGAGAGAAAATGGAGAAGAAAATAGGTTTGAAAAGTCTAAAGTATGTTATATGTAATAATTTAATTTATTTTTCATTTTCTTTTAATAGGGTGATTATTACTTTATTCTAGAAATTTTATTTTCCTTTCTTTTCTCATTTCTTTAGTAAATAAAATCACTTTTTGTAGAAAATAATTATAAATATTGTAGAATAGCATTACAACGTTTCGATCATGAAATCGGCGCTAATTATCCGATAAAGCGACCTCTTTTGAATCTTTACTTTTAACTTCATAATTTCTCATAAACATCAAAATATACTTATTAAACATATTTTGACCTTAAAACCATTTTAAATATTTTGCTCTTCATCCGAGCTTGATCGACAAGCGTAAGCGTCATAAAAGCGTAAATTTTGAAATTCTCAATTTTAAAATCAATACCTATTTGAGCATGTATCTATCATCCTAAGACTATTTAAATCTAGGTCTTCTTATTCTAAATAAGATCTAAGGATCTTATCTCGATTCTATCTCGATTACGCGAAATTCTATCTTCTCAATTCGAAGCTTAACGTCAAGCTTCTAACAACCAACTCTTTCTTAAGGATGCAATGCCCTTCTTATTAAGCTCTTAACCATGAGCTAATCTTTATTCAAATCGGGGTATTACATTCTCTTGCTTATAAAAATTTCTTCCTCGAAATTTTATGCGTCGACAAAAGCTCAGTCTTCTTTCTCATCGATCTTTAGCTTCCATGTAAACTTCTTCTAAATCATCATGATTCCATATCGATCTAAGATGTATTACGACTTTTCTTCGTAGCTTAAATCTTGTTCGCGAACATTTGTTCTTTTGAGGTATGATGTGTTTTGGATTAAACACACATATCTTCGTAACTGCGATCTATAGAACACATCGTGAATATTTTCGAAACTCGGAGAAAATACAAATCTGAAGGCGACTAGCAAATCTTTCTTGGATCTCAAACAATTTGATACGTCTCGATAACTTCTTGGATTCTTGTCTTTACTTGTCGTACGATTACGACCATCTCTTTAATCATTTCTGGTCCAAGCGTATTTTTTTTTTTAAAGCGTTTTAAATAAAACGACGATCTACACTTTCTGTCATAGAAAATTTCATAGAGCGCCATATAAATCGTTGTTCTGATCTCGTTTTCTAACATCTGGATGATCCATTTAAATTGACCATCTATTGCGGATAAAATTGTACTGAAATTCGATCTTGTATCCATGTTTGTTGTAAACTCGTCCAAAATGAGATGTAAACTTGGAATCTCTATTTGAGGTGATTTAGACGAGCACTCCATGTAGTTGTACTATCTTTCGAACGTATACTTAAGTTAACTTGTCGACTTCATCATCGTGATAGAGATCGAGATAACATAAGCGTGCTTATGAGTCGATCGATTGTCACCACGTTTTGAATTGGGGTACTCAATCGTATGTCTTCTCATTTTTAGCTTTATAAAGAACATCACGAATCGATCGCAAAATTCACGATCATATCACGAGGCGATCTTCTTCCTATGCTTCGTGCTCGAAAACTAAATCTTTTCTATTTACAAAATTACGGGTATATACTTTTCGTTCAATTCTTCCTTGGCGGTTCCATATAAAATTCTTTAATTGCGGGAGGAAGGAACTTTCTAACGTACTCTTCATCCAGTGTCGATCCTTCAACCTTAACGATATCGTGGGAGATATTCTTAATCGGAGTTTCTTGAAACTTGAAAACTTCGTTCAGCTTGCGCAAACTCGTTCTTTAAACTCAAATGGGTTATCAACTTCATTAAGGATAAAGTTTGACACGAAACTACGCCATTCGACATTTGCTCCAAGGGGTGAAAGTACAAGTAAATTTTGAAAATAATTGTACTTTCTTGTTCTTCCTCTTTAGAATGAGGATTTCTTCTTACGGTTGATATCTTGCATTGCAAATCGATACAAAATGCAGCATATTTTGCTTATCAAAACAAGATAAAGGTTTCAATCAACAACGGACTCGGATCATAAATATTTTCAAAATTGCTTATCACAAAGTTATGATATGAAATAAAACAATTGGATAGCAGAATGATCGTATAGATATCGAGGAAATAAATTTGCCTCTCGAGGACTTTCACAAAACAAAGAATAACTTTATCATACGGGGTTTTGTATGTAGATGCTTGGATATTTTGGCAAAACACATCCGTCTGATTTATGACTATTAGCTCACTCTGTTCCCAAAAGGTTGTCTCAAAAGATACTTGGCGATAACTAGGGTTGTGTTGTCTTGTGCCAACAAGCGGTACAACGAGTTTACACAAAATCTCGAGACACTTGGGTTTCGATGAATTAACTTGAATCTTTCTCAAATCTCAAAGGAAAAATCTTGGAAATATATATAATAGAACAAAGCTGAATCGATGTAGGAATTTCAAGAGATACAAAAGGCTAGCTGCGTTAATCTAAATCAATAAGAGGCATCTCGACATCGATTTAGGAATAATCAAATTATCAAGATCTACACGATTCGAGACATAACTAGTGAGCATTAGATAAATAAGACTCTATTTTAGAATAAGGTTTAATATCATGCTCGGGCATACAAAATTAACTTCCATGGTTTCGAGGTTTTAACCATTATTATCATCACATGAGGAAGGAAATTATCACTGACTAAAGTTGATGAACAATTGATATAGATTTAACAATAGGAAAAATGGATCGGAAGGAAATGGCTCGAGTGTGCGATATATTGACATTTGATGGTAACTAGGAGTCACGGAGAATCAATTTGCTCATAAACAACAAAACCAGTTGATATAATTAATGGCATCGACAACAACCCAATCTTGCCACTCTTTTAGGCATTAAAGAAATCATTGAAATTTTCCATCTAATCTCGATCGTCTTGTTCACGTCTCTTTCCACAATGATGGGGTCGACAAAAATTAGTCGAGGTAAGCTACTCGTCGATATATATATATATATATAAGCGGCTTTTAGATCTTCGTTCTTGACGACAAGCAGTCGTACTCTTCCAAACTATTTGGACGATCTTACGTCATTCTAATGAAGATTACTCAAACTTTTGTCGAAACATGCTCATTTGTTACATCATCATCGTTTCTCATGATTTCTCTTCAACTTTTCAATGATTAATATTCATTTCGAGCATACATTCACATATAACATTTCCTTCAACAAAGCATATACCCAAACATCATACGTAATAATCATAATCATAAGCATAAACTTTTACCTGGTGAGCTAAAAATGACGGAATCGAATCTTGAGCTTCTCTCACGAACAATTTTCTCTTTAACTCATTTTCTCAAATCGAGAATCAAACAATGATTCTATGAACTTAGATTCTTATAATAGAGTCGAACAAGCGACTCAAAACTCAAATTCTCAAATAGAATCATCTCGAGAATTCACATGTTCAAGGTGCACAAGCGCACAAGACCCTCAAAGAATCACATGGGTTCTGGCTCGAAATTCAGCGCATAAGGCTGCACAATGATTCACAAGTTCTGAGTTCCTGGTTCAGCGTACCAGGCTGAACAAAGTTATAAAGTTCACGGTTGAAATTCAAAGCCGCTCGATACCATTTTGTCACGACCTAACTACCTAATCGGTAATTAGGCGTGACTCGGGATAGAAGGAAATTTCACGACAACGGCTCAAACATGTGTCGAGATAAAGATGACCAAAACTTTCATCATATACGAATCGAACATTTATGGTTCGAAAGTGAAATGTAGCTTGACAAGGTTAAATTTTGATCCTCAAACTACTGAAAGAATCTAATGAGAATGTCGGCGGTTGAGGACAATAATTACCAGGACTAACCAATATCGAGAAGGTACATATTTGAGCATACTTGACAACTTTAAGAATTTATCAACATCTTGAATCATAATAAAACATAGAATATAATCACTTCTTCATAGAAGAACATATAAACCGATAAAGGCGAAGTTCGACAGCGGAAAGTGTGGTTGATAATTATGTATGAAGACATAATTCTACGGGCATCAAAACATATGAACATCAAATGAATAATGTTAGCGAATTATCAATATCATCATGAATGAATTTACTTAGAAGCTCCTTGTATGACATTCGATTCGACATTCTCTCGAAGCTCGACTGCGTATTTAGAATTATATGCGGTGAGTCTAAAATGCACTCGGTGGGTATCGCCAAAACATAAAACATTGCCCTTAGGGCTATAATTTGACTAACCATAAAATAAACTTATGCGGGGTTTTATTGAAATTGCACATAAAGCTTCTCAAAATCTGTTCATGCATGCTCATTATATTATATCATCATATCATATCATATGCATATGCATGTTTCATGTATGCATGCATCTTTCTTTTCCTTCCCATATCCACGTATTTTTCTTTGTGTTGATTAGGGTAAGCCTCCTCCTCAACACTTTAATATCACATACCGAGTTGGTCGAAGGATCTCAACTTGATCATACCAGCGTCGGTAATTTCTTTCTTTTCTTTCTGTGGATAGGTAGTGCATTATGCTTATGCTCGTGCTCAAAACTTTGGCAAGTCGATCATCTTTTCAAAGAAATGCATAGCATATCATAAAATCTCGTATCATCTTTTATGCATAACATATCATATCATTTGAAAGCATTTAAAAGCATAAGCATATTATTATAGAAATTAATTATACCCACTGGATGTTCCTTAGAGCTAAGGAACTAATTCACAATTCCATTTCTTTCTTTATCCATTTTAAACGACATAAAGCCCTCTATTCTAAGGCCGATCGAAAATTCACGGTCGGATCTTTGATTCTTGGAGCCCTAGAGCTCGAAATTTGTAGGTGAAAATGTGTGTTCTTGTGTGTGTTTAGTGGGTTGGGAGAGAAAATGGAGAAGAAAAATAGGTTTGAAAAGTCTAAAGTATGTTATATGTAATAATTTAATTTATTTTTCATTTTCTTTTAATAGGGTGATTATTACTATTCTAGAAACATTTTATTTTCCTTTCTTTTCTCATTTTCTTTAGTAAATAAAAATCACTTTTGTTGTGAAAATAATTATAAATATTGTAGAATAACGTTACAGCGTTTGATCATGAAATCGGCTAATTATCCGATAAAGCGACCTCTTTTGAATCTTTACTTTTAACTTCAATAATTTCTCATAAACATCAAAATATACTTATTAAACATATTTTGACCTTAAAAACCATTTAAATATTTTGCTCTTCATCCGAGCTTGATCGTAAGCGCAAGCGTCATAAAAGCGTAAATTTTGAAATTCTCAATTTTAAAAATCAATACCTATTTGAGCATGTATCTATCATCATAAGACTATTTAAATCTAGGTCTTCTTATTCTAAATAAGATCTAAGGATCTTATCTCGATTCTATCTCGATTACGCGAAATTCTATCTTCTCGATTCGAAGCTTAACGTCAAAGCCTCTAACAACCAACTCTTTCTTAAGGATGCAATGCCCTTCTTATTAAGCTCTTAACCATGAGCTAATCTTTATTCTGAATGCGGGATATTACATACGGTCTCTCCCAATCACTCTCTTACGCAAACATTATTGCCTCCATTGCTGCTGTTGACAATAAGTTTGGGGGAGTGGTCGAGTGTGATGTGATTGAGAGTCCTTGTTATGTTTTGCGTTGTTTTGTTAAGTTATTATATGTTGGGGCTTTTGTCGGGTCTTTTGTCTTTCTTTTAGGTGTTGTGTGCATCGATCAGCGAGTTAAGTGAAGTGTGTTAATCCATTTGGCCATGATGATAGAAAATTTTGTGAAATTTAATGATAGTGCACATGATATGTTAGAAAATGATGCATGAGCGACTTGAGATTGCTTAAACTTGTTGTTTTCACCATTTGCTTAACTTGTGAGACTTGAGCTTCAACATGTGTAAACATCTTGATCTGAGTTTCTTTTAATTGTGTGATATCATGCATGTGATTCTCTTCTAGAACTTGCCGTTTTACGTGTCGAGATTGCAATATGTGTTTCAATTTGGAAAGGATAAAGGCCATCTTTGTTAACCACGTATTGACGAACACTAACCCGATGATGTATACCATTTGTCGCCTTCTTTGAGCTTTTATTAGACTTATTCTTTCGATTAACGGATGATAGGAGGTGAGGATGGATATAGGGAATCAAAGGGGTTGAAATTTTGATGTAGTTATGGCGAGAAAATTACTTTTAGAAATACATCGTGGTGAAGAATAGTACATTTGTTGTGAATGATAAACCCTATAAGCTCTAGAAAAGAAAAGAAAAAGCAATGATAAGTTCACTATGTATTTTGAGCATAAAGGGTCGTTAATCAAAGTATAGGTACCTTATGAGGATAAAACATCGATTTAGCATGTTGGAAAAGAAGAGGAAAATGGACAAAGTCCATATGTTTGAAAAGTATAAGCAGGGGTGCTTGGAATATTTTGAGTCACTTAGCCATATATTATCCTACATTAACCAATGTGCCTACAATATAACCTATGAAAAGACCTTTTTATCCTTATTTGAACACATTTGTGCCTGGTGGAGATATTAGAAATGGCGAGCCTATGGTAAGATTTTGCATTGCATTGATCATTGAGTATATACGTCCTTAATTTCCTTATGAGTTGAGTGTATCCTATATTTTACATGCCTTTGTGAGGTTGAACTAAATGAGTTTTTCTTTCAATCGTTGTTCGTGTTGAATTGATTAATGTCGTCATGTGCACTAATGTTTTGGCGTTAATATGTTTACGAGGCTTAGAATGGTTATCATCTTTGCTACACTCGTTGATCTTTTCGTTGTATCTTTCTGTTTTGGTTTTGTTTGAGGACAAACAATGATTTAAGTTTGGGGGTTTGATAAGCAGCATTTTACGTTTATTGTTGATATTTAAAGATGAGTTTAGATCATTTAATGTGCGTTTATGTTTGGGATCTTAATGTTTTATCTATTTCTAGAAGATCTTGCTCTTGGGTGTTCTTTTGATGTTGTGTAGGTCTATATGTTGAAAATCGAAGCAAGGCGAAGCCTGAAGCCAAAATGCTGGCCTTGTCTTCTAGCGACCATCTAGCGGTCGCTAGGCAAGCTCGCTAATGAAGCGCCAAGACCAGCAGCGACCGTGACCTTGTGCCGCAAGCAAGCTCCGGCGCAGAAGTCATTGTATGATTTCTCACGGCCATGGCTGGCGACCGCTAGCCGAGGCATGACTTGACAATCTGGCGCAAGGCGACCAGCAGTGAAAGGGCCTTGCGAGACATACCTAGCGGTCGACCTAGCGACCGCGAGGAAGCGATCACGAGCCTTGCGGCGAAGGAAAAATTAGGGTTTGGGGTGTGCCTATATATGGCAACACCCCCTCGCCCCAACCGCTTTACGTTCCCAGACCTCTTTTTGAGTTTTCATCAGTTTTACAATTTTTAGCTTTGGCTTCCATCTATTTTCATTCTAGAGTTTAGTTGAGCATTGTTCTTCGTTAGTTTCACGATCGGGACGTTTCGTCCGGACAATCTTTACTGAAATTTCCGTTTTATTTGAGGTTGGGATTGAAACCAGCGATTGTTCATCGAGGCAACTTGTCGGGTTCCATTTATATAATTTCTATTTTATGGTTAAATCGTATTTTATTCCGTTTATTATGTCGGCTAGATTTACATTTCTAATCCTAGGGTTTGCATGATCCGATCCTATATGTTGTGATTCTGTTATCGCTATTTACCTTCGAGGCATTGATTCATGATTCTTGGTGCTTATTTATATGTGTTAATTTAAGATCAATCTTGATGCATATCTAGTTGCCGATTAATTACGTAGCGTGTTAATTGTCGATCGATCTTGAATGCATGATCTGAATAAGCCTTGAGTTGTAGGCGAGATAGGATATTCGTAGGAAGCATATTCTTTGTGATCTGTTTGGGTTGCTTGTTTTCACCTAGAGGCGTAACGATAATAGGAAAACTAGTAATCTGACCCATAATTGTCATAATAGAAGTTGTCGGTTATATATGTGATCTTCCATCTTATGCGGATTAAAATTGGCTAATAGAAGCAGGATAAACATCGTTGTGGATAGGATCGATGCATCCTAGGGTTAGTCTCTCGTATGCATTTTTACCATCAGAGTGCTTATTGCTTTATTTTATTTTACGCATGGTTACATACTTTGGATTAAATTCGAAGCCTAAAATCTTACCAAACCAAATCATTTGCTTGGATAATGATGAATTATTGTTGAGTTAACACGTGTTTTAGCATTACAATCCATGGATACGATACTACTTACCTTATACTTGCGCGTTTTCGTGTTGAAAAGTGGCGATCATCACGCCAGGTGTATTTCCACTCGGGAAGATACGGTCCACAGGGTGCAGCTCCGTATACCATGAATATGTAGCTCAGGTGACTGGCGGAATGAGGCAAGTACATCTCAAGATCGAAGCTCTCCCGGGGTCGATAGATGTAATCTGCTGATATCTCACGGGCATATCCACGCGATCGGATGGCGATCTACTTAATCGATCGAAGCATACCGTCATAATATAACGTAACATGGGCAAGTGCAGTAGCCCAATGATGTACGAAATGAGCTAAGAACTCACTGATGTCGTCTCCTCGGCATATCTGGTAGGAACGGTAGGAGCGTACAACCTCCTCGGGTGTGGCTCTAGAAGATAAAGGGCGCCTAGTTGTAAAGACCGTCCGAACCATCTTATATTTCTAAGTTCTTATGAAACTACTTTCATGGTTTGGTCTCTGGGAAGAGACTGCATGGTTTCTTAGGATAGAACAAACGTTCGATGTCTAGCATTCGGGTAAAGGCTAAGTGGTCACCATATCTTATTGGGTTCTGGATTCCTTATTTCTATTCGCATCATAGCATCAGATCATATCCGTTCCCATCATGTACTTACAATTTGATCTTTCTTTTTATACTGCCTTAACGTTATACTTTGATTTCTCATTATCGCCACGATAGAGGCAACATGCATGGTGTTCGGAATATCTTCGCGTAGAGAGGTTGAGACTCATAGCAGTGTGAACCTCCAGTTAAGCAATCGCTTCGTCATCATAGACTCGTCAAGTTCTCATCCTCAAATCCATTCGGATTGTGATTCTTAAAATCTCTATGTTCTCGTTCTTCCTTAGTATTTCGTTCAATCGGGGATACCTTATGTTCTCATACTTAGTTCGGTGCAAAAGGGATCATGCGTCTTAAGAGTCTATGTCCTCATGGGGAAACATATTCATTTACATCCTGCCTCTAGCATGCTTTGCATATAACAGTAAACACAAATCAAGACACATTGTGCGATAATCAAGTATCCTCATTTTACTCATTTACCAAGCCCCTAAAGTTTGCAACTTTCTTTCAAACTAATGACCAATCATTTGAAATAACTTTTCAATTTCAAAACGTTCCTTTTTCCAAAATATATTTCAACTTCCCAACACAACAATATTGTAAGTCCATTTCACATTTCATATACTTCCATCATTTCAAAATAACTTTTAGTTGAGATAGTTACCTTCTTCCTCGTTGAGCAGGACGACGATGGAGTGCGAGGCGGTGGAAGTCGAACACCAACAATTTCTAGACTCAACCTTGACTTAGGATTCGAGAAAGGGTTTCTAGGGTTCGGGCGAACAAGTGCTCGATATCACTTTAATGACGACCCGACTTCTCAAAAAATGCGGATAATATGGATCGTCATTGGTATGATAATCAGCGGATATATATATATATAACCAATTAATACAATTAACCATTAAACTATGAATAAATGCATGGTGAAAGGAATAAAACATTTCAATACAAAGCCAAGTCACGGAAGGATTTGTCAAAATGTTCAACATCAAATATAACCTAATCGAGCGCAATTCGAGGAGCAGTGCGACCTCAAGTTCAATCGATAATGAAGCGCGATTATAATCAAAGACACCAAAACAATATCAGAGTTAAACAACAATAAACGTTGTGGACATGCATATGATGATACATGCCCAAGGTTCTAGAAACCTTTCTGCTATAGCAACAAAACACATGCCACTCTGCACCACCTCGCACTCATCGTCAATTCCTGCTCAACCTGCACATAAAAAACGAGATGCAGGGCTAAGTACAAAAGTACTCAGTGGACTCATTGCCGAAAACATTTTTCTTGTAATGTTATTGAACTTCCCACAATAGCGCATAAGGATTTTAGTTAAAAAGACTCATGACTATCAAACATTTTATCATTTTCCAAAAAGTTGGCGGCCGGACTATTTCATCCACATTGTTCCATATCGGATCATTCATTCATTCGCGCACTATGGAGGTGGCCACCTACACATAGTCGCTTGTTGGTTATATCTTGGCGGTTTGGTTTAGCTTGTATCAATGTTTCTGTTACCACTATTACAATCTCTATCTGAATTGAATACTTGATTGCATATATCGGGTCCCTTATCTCATATATAAGTTAGATCATACGATGTGTAGAAGATCACGAGTACATATAATTGGTCGAGCTTAATGAGATATAAAAGGATCATGGTGAGACAACTTGAGGGCGAGTTGTCGGTATAAGGCTAGTGTAGATAAGAAGTGACTTGACTTGGTTGTTTGTCTATCTTTGATGCGTCTACGGCGTATTGATGGATCACGGTGAGATGAGTTCTTCTATCGACCGTCGTGAAGAACCAAGATCTCGGTGACTTACGATGATCTAAACCTCGATAAAGTATTAGGTGAGTATGAGTTCTTGACCATCACTTTGACTTGTTATGGGTGAGGGTTATATGTTCTAACCAATATTCTCCGCATCTTGGGTGGTGGCGGTGTTTGTATGTCATGCTAGTTATCTGTATCAGTCACCGTATCCGTTTAGGATGATGGCGTCCCTTAAGGAGCTCAAAGGTTTATTGTACTAAACCTGCGGTTGAGTTAGCTCAAGTACAATAATAAGGTTGAGTGGTACTACTTAAGGAATTAAAGATATTAATTATTTTAAGCGATCGAGAATGCTCTAAATAATTAATGGACGTGCGATATCTTAAATCGGCGATTCGTAATGTCTAAGTGCAAGCCGACTCACCTTGGTAATAAAGGGTAAGTCGGCATTTATTCTCTAGTGGCATGAATAAAAGTTTTAAATTAATTTATGTTACAGGTGAACATAAGATAATTAATTTATTTGAGGCCCATCTTTATTCTTTGCATTTGATCCACAGGTGGCCCGTCGGGCCCGTAGCTATTGCATGAAATCGGCGCCCCTCCCTCTCATTAGGATGATGATTTTATTCTCTTTATCCAATAAGGATATTATTATATTTATGAGATATGCATAAATCCTTTCCTTGTGGGATTTGATAGTGCATTATAAATATAAGGTAAGAGATAGAATCAAAGTTAATCCTTAATCTATTAACCTAGTATTTTCGTGAATCACATATTGAGGTGTGTGAGGAATTCTCGAAAATTGTGAAGAGTGTTTGGGTGATTTTTCCGAAGCATTCTCCATAGATCGTCCTCACTCGACGTTGGAGATTGGGCAAGCGGGATCTGATCGGAAGATCAAAGCACGAGTCTCGATCCGTTCATCCCAGGCAGTTGAAGGTAAACACGAGAAAACCCTACGTGTTGCAATTAATTATATAGGCGCATGCTGGGAATATAATCAATGTATGGTGAATTAAACATCGAAGATAGATCCTCGGGAGAGGGTTAAAATTAGATTTCCCTACAATTGGTATCAGAGCCTGGGATCAATACCTTGGCTCTGTTGGATTAACTCACGTTTGATTATTACGTGCGCAATTAATTAATTATTGGATCATCGTTCATAATGGCTCGTTTTTATTTTCTTGGTTTTGTTTTCACCACGAGAAAATCCGTGGTTAGATTAGATTTGTTTTACGTAAATCTTATACGTAAAAGCGAGGATGAAAGCACGAAGAAGCGAGGCGGCGAGTGCGCGGAAAAACCGGGCGCCGCGGCGCGGGCGTGCGGGCGGCGGCAGCGTGGCGTGCTCGGTGCTCACGGCACGCCCGCCGGCGGCGCGCGTTTCTCGGCGGCTCGGCGGCTTAGCATCGGTAGGTGGCGGGCGGCAGGCGGCATGCCTCAGCCGGGCGGCGGCGGCGCCAGCGGCGCCAGAGCGCATCTCGGCGGTTGGCGCACGGCGTCGGGCGGCAGCGCGTCGGCTCGGCGATCGAAGTGCGAGCACGCGCGCCGTGCGTGCGGAAGCCTCGGCACCGCTTGCGGCGCGTCGCGCGCTCGGTGGCGCTTCGTCGCAATCGCGGCCACTTCGCGGTCGCGGTCGCTGGCGGCACGCGCGTCGCGTCGCGGCGGGCGGCAGGCGCCGCGTTTTCGGGCGAGATCCCGGCGCTTCGCGCTCACGCGGCGATGGGTGCATGTTTGTCGCGTGAGATCCCGGCGCTTGGCGGCGGGCTCGTGATCGCGAGTCGACCGCGAGGCGGCCGCGCCCAGCAGCGCTCGCGGCGTGGCGTGGCGCGCGCGTGCTCGTGGTCGCGGTCGCCCGGCGACCGCGAGGCGGCTCTCGAGGAGCAGCGGTGGCGGCAGCGCAAGGCTAAGCGTCATGGGCTGTGCCCAGTGGCGTGACCCGGCTCATCTTGGGCCGACCCGGCCCGGACACGATTTTCGGCCCGAACCCGATTTTCGGCCCGAATCAATTTTGACAAATCGGTCCGTGCCGTGCGCGAGCCCGTTTTGGAAGCTAATGAAGATCTGCTTTGCATTTCTATGTAATAGATTAGGCGAAAGTGCGAGTTCCACAGTGGGCCCACGATTAACGTTTTATTTTATTTTTAATCGTTCATTGCATGTCGTGGATGTTTAAATTATCTGAAGCATGCTATGTATGTTTAAGTTCGTGAACAAACATATTATATGTTTTCATGATTGGATCGCATAGTAAGCATGCTAGGTTTATCGCGTTTTAAGCATATTTTAGAATTACTGAGCATGTTTTACATGTTGAGTTCTATAGAAAATCATGCTAGGATTACGTGATGCGCATGGACAAACCTTTTGAAAAAAAGAACTAAGCAAGCAACCCGACATATTAATTTTAAAATTAAAATGTCGAGACCTCCTTTTGATCTCTAAACAAAGTGAGGCCTTGCTTTGTGATAAGCGATCGAGCATGGCTTGCTTGCCTTGTTTATCCTAAGTTTGTTAGATGAGATTTCTAAATAAAACCTTTTAAATCTTTTGAGAAGTGGGAGTTTCATGTAGCGTCCACAGCGTGGCTTGCATGTGCGATTTTCATAAGGTCTCTTGAGATGGATTTAAAATGAGATAACAAAGGAATTTGGATTGGGCGGTATGGTCTAGTGGTATGCCAATTCTAAAATTCATTTTCGATGTTAAAATTGTGGTCATTGCTTAGACATCACCTCAGTACAACTTCCATGAAGTCCTTCTTGCGATAGTGATGTGGTCTAGTAAGGTCCAATCATTAATTTCATTTGTCATAAGGATAAGTTGACATGGATTGAAATTAAGCGACTAAAGGTATATTTTAGTGCAGTCGGGGGTTCGTATGTGGCGTCCGCGCGTGGCTTGCATGTGGAATTCCTTGGGCGATTGGAGGTTTCAATTAATATTGTTTTATCAAAGGTTACAATATTATTATTCTGAATTATGTGTCGTATGTTATGTGTTTACATTGTCTTTTCGGATATGTCTCTTACAGATTATCAATATGCTCGCAAAATCCACTTATCCGGTCAAATTTTATCGTGTGGAAGCGAAACATGGAATATGTTCTTATCATTGAAGAACACATGTTTGTTCTTACTACTCCTAAACCCGATGCCCTTCTTGTGGCGTCGACTAATGAGCGGCGAGTCAGCGGACTTTGGCATAAGTCGAACAATATGGCGAAGTGCTATATGATGACTACAATGTCGAAGGCATGTAGCTGCAACATCGATCGATGGTGAGCCTTGACGAAATATGGTCAATCTGGAGAGTAAGTTTGGGCGATCGGATCGGACTGTCGCTTCCACACAATGAGAGAAATCTTGGCGTGTAAGATGGAAGAAGGAAGTTCGGTCCATGAACATGTCTCCCATGACTCGTCTCATGGATAGTCTTGATCGGTTGGGAGGAGGTATTGGCAGTGAAGCCAGGTCGATATCATCCTCAACACCTGCCAAGTCTTTGAGAACTTTCGCGTGAATGCGATCATGAGCAAGACCGAGTATACACTTAGTCGGTTGCTTAATGATCTCGTGGCGCGGAAGGAGTTATGGGAAAAGGGCACATGCTCTTGCTAGCACATCTAAGGGCCCAAATTTTCCGTTGCAAAATGGAAAAGAAAAGGGCACCAAAGGTGGTAGAGCGAGGGAACTAGTGGGAGTAGTAGGAGCAAGAACATGAGCGCCACGGAGGCTCGAAGAAGCGAAGGAGAGGGCAAATGCTTCAGTCTTGGCAAGGCGGGCATTGGAAGGCCAGTGCCCTATGCTCAAGGCTCAGTCGCATTTGCTTTAATGTGAGCGTGTTTAGCGACTTGTTCTACCCATTCTTGGGTAGTGAACACGGTCTGTGATCATGTTTGTTACACCTTGCGGGGTTCTGCGGACAAGGAGGCGGTGATGGCGAGATAATGATCTCCATGGGCAACACGGCGAAAGTCGAGGCCGTTGCGATCGGAGATGTTTCTTTATGTTTTGATAGAGCAGTTTTAGTATTAAGGGCGTTTTGTATGTGCGGAGTTTGGTGAAACCTTGTTCGATTTGAAACTATTTATTCATGGATATTACATTATTTTTGATAGTGGTGTTTCTATCATAAGCAATGACAAAGTTATACGTGTTGGCACATTATATAATTCGTTTTATACTATTTACGCTAAACATAATACCTATAACTATGTTGCATCATCTACAAACCCTAAAAGAAAGTTTTCTTAGCAAGGCGACACCACTTTTCTCGGCATCTTAGATTAGGTCACATCAATCTAAATAGGATCAAGGCGGCTAAGAATGGGCGTTGGGTAATCTAACGATTACTCCATTCCGATCTGCGAATCTGTATGGAAGGTAAGATGTCGACCGGACCGCTTCAGCGAAGGGTTATAGAGCCAAAAGTGTTGGAGCTAGTCCATTCGACTGTGGACGATGTCACACAAGCTCGTGGAGAATGCAGTATTTTGGCGACTAGATCGCTAGCCATGGCCGCGAATTAGCGAGAATGTATCTCGGTTGGGCGATCCTCGCGTGCAATACTCGCGTATGACTCCTCCAGGCGCTATTGGGTTGAACCTCGCGACCACTGCGACCGCTGTGGTCGCTAAGCAGACGATCGCTATTTCACCTCGTGCCGTTCCTTGCTTGATTTCAACTATAAACCTACAAAACACAAAACAACACCCAAGCGGTTCTTCTAGAAATAGTAAAAACATTAGATCCGAACATAAGCGCATTTAAGGATCTAAATTCATCTTTAAATATCAACAATAAGCGTGTAAAATCGCGTTTATCACCCCCAAACTTAACATTGTTTGTCCTCAAACAAAACACAGAAAGACAAGCGATGACACAACAAAGATCAGCAGTGTAGCAAGTGATAACCATTCTAAGCCTCGAAATATTAGCGAAAAATTAGCACACATGGCGACATTATCATTACACACGAACAACGATTGAAAGAAAAACTCATTTAGTTCAACCTCACAGGCATGTGTAAAATATAGGATACACTCGACTCATAAGGAAATGGGGCGTGTATACTCGATGATCAATGCAATGCAAAATCTTACCATAGGCTTGCCATTTCTCTAATATCTCCACGCGTCAATGTGTTCAAATAAGGATAAAAGGTCTTTTCATAGGTTATATTGTAGGCACATTGGTTAATGTAGGATAATATATGGCTAAGTGACTCAAAATATTCCAAGCACCCCGTTTATACTTTTGAACATATGGACTTTGTCCATTTCCTCTTCTTTTCAACATGCTAAATCGGTTTTATCCTCATAAGGTACCTATACTTTGATTAACGACCCTTTATGCTCAAAATACATAGTGAACTTATCATTGCTTTTCTTTTCTTTTCTAGAGCTTATAGGGTTTATCATTCACAACAAATGTACTATTCTTCACAGATGTATTTCTCTAAAGTAATTTTTCTCGTCATAACTACATCAAAATTTCAACCCTTTTGATTCCCATATCCATCCTCATCACTATCATCCGGTTAATCGAAAGAATAAGTCTAATAAAAGCTCAAGAAAGGCGACAAATGGTATACATCATCGGGTTAGTGTTTGGTGAATCGTGGTTAACAAAGATGGCCTTTATCCTTTCCAAATTCGAAAACATATATTGCAATCTCGACACGAAAAAGCGGCAAGTTCTAGAAGAATCACATGCATGATATCACACAATTAAAAGCGTATCGAAGATGTTTACGGTGAAGCTCAAGTCTCACGGGTTAAGCAAATGGTGAAAAACAAAAGTTTAAGCAATCTCAGTCGTTCATGCGTCATTTTCTAACATATCATGCACTATCATTAAATTTCACAAAAATTTTCTATCATCATTGGCCAATGGATTAACACACTTCACTTAACTCGTTGATCGGCAGACACAAACGAAAAAAACAAAAACACGACAAAAGCCCACATATAAACAACAAAACAAGCAAAACATAAAAGGACTCTCACCAACTCACATCGACCTCTCCAAAACTTATTGTCAGATGTGCAATGGGCGATAATGTTTGCGAAGAGTGATTGGGAAGATCTTACCTCAAATGTCAGCTTACTCGTGGTGGATAGAATCCTCACCATTGATGATATACTTGGGCTTAAAACAAACAAACAAGACACAAGACAAAACAAAAAAAAAACAAAAAAACAAAAACATAAAAATGTTGTTACCTCCCAACCGTGCGATTTATCGTCGCTAGCTCGACGTTACCTTATCAATCAGCGATTTGAACCGTGGTCTTTCCAAACTTCAATTTGCCCTTGTACTTACATCAGCAGCATCACCAATGGCAAATGGCTTCCACAAAGCTTGAACGAATCACTCGGATTTTTATGCCGAGTCCACTTCTTCTTACCATCCTCATCGGTGTGCCCCGCATGGAGACTGACAGCGAGCAGATGTGATCGAGTAGCAATCTTCCAGGCACCGTCTTTTGCTTGATATATGGAAATCTTAGCTCTCATCGTAACACGAAACGTGAGATTACCTTCACGCATCAATCAAAGCCACGACCAGTTCTAGAAAAGGTCTCCTAGGATTAGGTTGTTGTTTAATTCGAGAATATCTAAAATCACAAAATCGGCAGAAAAACAAAGTCCCAATTCTTACCAACACATCTTCGATGATACCTTTAGATATGTGATGACACATCACATCGCGATATCTTCGCCGGCTTCATCTTTCCTAGTGCAGCCGGTTGAATACGTTCAAAGGCATCGATTGATGCTCGCCCCAAGTCGCACAACACATTTGGAAAAGTATGCTCGGCGATCTCGCATTCTAACGTAAACCGCCGGATCCTTCGCTAGGAGACATTCCTCGCAAGAGCAGCTTGCATTCTTGGATAGGGTAATTTTTCAAATTTCCCAATTTCTTCTTCTTGCAAGCTCTTTAAAAATTTCATGTATCCCGCATGTTTCGCGCTTCAAAGATAGGTAAATTGATCTCAACTTTGAAAAATCTCTTTGAACGAGCAAACTCTCGTCATATTTCGACTTGACTAGTCGACTCAAATGGGACCGGAGGAGGTAGCGAAATGGACTCTGGAGGTCTTGCGGTCGACCTCGCGATCGTTGGAGGTGTGCGTCGTGAGCCTGAATTCTTCGCGTGCGAGCTTGCGGCTATCCTGCGTCGGCATGCGCGATCTCGAGTGCGCGAGTCTCGCGAACATATCCAGGTATACAGCGATGGTCGGTCGGGCTCGGGCGCTGCTCGTGAGCTTCGTGGGAAACTTACGACTCCGCGATCGGGCTCGCGTCAGACTCGATCGCGATTGCTCGGTTTACTTTCGCCTCTTCTTCTCGTGATGGCTTGGGTAAGCTTGTCCACTCTCGTCGGATGGCGAACCGATTTTGGGTTCACTCCAGTATTACTCGGATGGCCTCTTTTGTAGTGCATTCAATTGTACGCTACTGACCAACTGATTTTCTAATATCTTTACGTGTTTCCATAGCCGCATACGACCGATGAGTTATTTTCGCCGATCGCTTATAAATGCACTCGCTGAGTCGCCATCCGTTGCATCATATCTTCTAAACTTGCGCTTCTTGGATCATACCATTCGCACCGTGAAGCCACCGGGAGTTGTTGAAGTTTTGGGTTATCGAGATTGGATGATTTCTATTATTCGATGGTATACCGGATTCTCCCACGGTTCTTTGATTGATGAAATTGACGCCTCCGTTCGATCCGACTCTTCAAGAGGTGATTTGCTTCATTAGTTCGTCATATCTCGAGTCAACCTCGCGCCTTAACCGGCGTCTCCGCTGGCCATTGATAGCTGTTGGCAGCACTATCTCTCTAAATCGCCTCGTCTACTCCGTTCATAAACACCCCCGATGCATCCACAATGCTCTGCGAAATGTCACCATCGAGACTGCGTGATTTGTTGCTCCTGAGAATCCATGCTGTGGACTCGCCTCAATAGACCTCGAATCTCTCCCATGCCTCGAATAGGATTCGCGTGGTTTTGGCAAAATGGGATATTTCGCGATGATCTTCAGCTCGCGGGAAAATATTTCGAGAGAAACTTCTCAAAGTTTTCTAAGTGTCAATGCCGATCGTCCAAACTTTGAACCAATCTTCGTGATGGTACGAAGAGAAACCGAACATCGCATCCGATCGTGTCTTGTGGCACCCATTTTTGATGGTGTCACAAATATCGAAAAGTCTCGAGATGCGATTCGGTCTTGATCTCCCACCGCTCTCCTTGGACCATACCGATTAGGCGGCTTTAAAAATTGTTGCTCACCGGGCCCCATCCGCCTGCTCGAAGAGGAGGTCAGTACATAAAATTCAGCGTCTTGTCTCTGGAGGGACAAGGAGTCCCATATTCGCCATCCGGCTGCGTCTCTGAAATCCACATGCGTGCAGCTTGCTCGGGGAATGCCCGCTTTGGATTATGTCATTTCCCGCTCTTCTCTGTCTCTTCTCGAGAGCTTTCGATCTCGGATCTAATAATATTTCGTGAGGTCCCCGAGATCTTGTGCATAAACTACCGGAAAAAGAGAATTCTACTCGTAACAATAAATAAATAATATAATATATAACTTGAATTATTAAATCCAAATCGCAAATTATTCCTATGTAATCTTAATAATCCCAACAGCGGCGCAAAATTTGATCGCCACTTTTCTAACCGAAAAGTGAAGTAAAAGGTAAGAGTATCGTATCCACATGGATTGTATCGAAAACATGCTACTCAACATAATTCATCATTATCAACAGAAATTGGTTTGTAAGATTTAGGCTTCGAATTTAATCAAAGCAAAGGTAACCATGCGAAAATAAAATAAAGCAATAAGCACTCGGATGGTAAAACAGATAAGAGAATAACCTAGGGATGCATTATCCTATCCACAACGATGTTTATCCTGCTTCCTATTAGCCAATTTTAATCCGCATAAGATGGAAGATCACATATATAACCGACAACTTGATGACAATTGCGGTGAGATTACTAGTTTCCCTATTCATACGCTCTAGGTGAAAACAAGCAACCCAAACAGATCACAAAGAATATGCTTCCTACGAATATCCTATCTCGCTACGACTCAAGGCTTTATCGTATCATGCATTCAAGATCGATCGACAATTAATACATTATGTAATTAATCGCAACTAGATATGCATCAAGATTGATCGAAATTAACACATATAAATAAGCACCAAGAATCATGAATCAATGCCCGAAGGTAAATAGAGATAACAGAATCACAACATATAGGATCGGATCATGCAAACCCTAGAGTTAGAACACAAATTAGCCTAGACATAATGAATAAAATACGATTTAAAACATAAAAGAAATTAATATAAAACCCGGATAAAAGCGTGGATGAACAATGTTGGTCTTGAATCATCCCAAGCGAGCAAAACAATTCGGACAACGTTCGAGCGATAGCGATAAACTAAACTAGAACAGCGGAAAATTAAAGCTAGAACTAAGCGATGAAAACTAAAGACTAAAAGTTAAAATTAAGGAAAAAGGCGTGAAAGCGATGTGCAGGGCGTGCAGGTGCGAGGAGGCGCGGGGTGATCCCTTTATAGATAAGGGTGGAAACCACAATTTGCCGCTCCGCCATGCACCATGATCGTGGCTAGCGGTCGCCCGACTCGGTCACTAGGCATCATCCCGGCTCCTCTCTGCGTCGATGCTCGCGCTCGCGGTAGCGTCGCGGCGACTAGCGGTCGCTAGCCATGGCGCGAATGGAAGGCGAATGTATCTCGGTTGGGCGATCCTCGCGTGCAATACTCGGACGCGACTCCTACAGGCGCTCGTTGGGTTGAACCTCGCGACCGACCTGGCGGTAGCTGGTGCGCTAAACAGACGAGATCGCTATTTTTGCCTCGTGCTTGGTTCCTTGCTTCGATTATCAACTCATAAACCTCTGAAACACCAAAATAACACCCAGGCGTATCTTCTAAAATAGGTAAAAACATTACGATCCGATACATAAGCGCATTATGATCTAAATTCATCTTTAAATATCAACAATAAGCGTGTAAAATGCGCGTTTATCGGTGACAAATTGGAAGCTAGATGCGAACAATCTTTGTTTATTGGCTATCTAGAGGAGCGAAGGGTGGTTATTTCTATAGTCTAAGGATCGGGAAGGTGTTATTAGCACTAATGCCGATTGTGAAAAGGATTATATGAAAAACCATAAATTCAAAGTTGAAATCATACTTCCGAATTAGAAGATGATGGTATTCCGTCACCGATTAAATCAAAGTGCGAGATGTCGGTCTAGTGGGAGGATCGACACCAATACTTGAGAAATTTGAAGTGGGCGAGTTCCACTAGAGATACCGATCATCTGTGACACCTATCCGACAAGTTGTGCAAGATAGAGAACCATAGGTTACTATACCCACCGTTGCCTTTGCCGATGGCGCCTCGTCGTAGTGGGAGGTTGTTTGTTAACCCGGCGATTTATGTTCGTGGGTAAATCTTGGTTTAATCGAAAGCAGCGGTATGTCGACCCATAGACATCGGGAGAGCGTCTGAAGACAGAATGCAAAATCATGCACACGCTATGGACTTAGAAATTGAGTCCATAACACTATGGATGTCTGAAAAGTCACCTCTACGGATGACAGGAAGCCTAGGTAGTAAGTGGGTATCTGAGGAAGAGATTAAGATGGAGAGGTTTCGGCTTTTAAAGCCGGGCTTGGGGTGAAAGGTACACTTTCAGTTGAGGGCATCGATTTCGATGAGACCTTTTAAATGCAGCAATGCTCAAGTCCATCAAAATTCTTACGGCCATGCAGGTCACACGAACTTTGAGGTTTGGCTAATGGATGTGAAAACCGCTTTTCTAGAGCGGTTACCTTGAAGAAGGTAGAGACATTTATCGTGACCCTAAGGTTATGTGGTGAAGGGTGAAGAGCATCTAGTATGGAAGTTTAAGATATCCATTTATGGACTTAAGCAAGCTTCGATCATGGAACTTACGCTTTGGCGAGGTGGTAAAGTCTATGGATTTGCCCGGTACCTAGCGAAAGTTGTGTGTATCGTTTGGATGTCAGCGGTGAGCGTGGTATTCTTGCACTACGTGATGACATCTTCTACTTGGCAACAATGTGAAAGTTGTCGGGCGTAAAGAGTTGGTTATCCGATCGGTTTCAAATGAAAGACTTAGGAGATGCAGCGTACATTTTGGGATCAAGGTTTCCGAGATCACGAGAAAATGTTGAGCTTATCTCGGGCGTTTACATTGATCTTGTAATGACTCGTTTTAGTATCAGGACCGCCGAAATGATTGCAACCTTTTAGACATGGTGTTCCTTTATCTAAGGAGGATCACCTATGGTGCAAAGGAGAGAGAAAATGAGACATGTTTCTTACAGCTTGCCGTGGGAAGTCTCATGTATGCAATCTTATGTCTGAGACGGATATACGCTGTTGATAGCAGCTTTACGTGTTAGTTGATATTTGAAGATGAGTTTAGCTCGTTTAATTGCGTTTATGTCGATTCTTAATGTTTCATCTATTTCTAGAAGATCTGCTCTTGGGTGTTCCTTTGACGTTTTGTAGGTTTATATATTGATAATCGACAGGAGCGAAGCGAGCAAAATTACGATCCTTGGTTTCTAGCGACCGGTCTAGCGGTCGCTAGGCTGGCACCGCTAGGCAACAGTGACACCGGAAAGCGAGGCCGCGACCTCGTGCCAGCGAAACTGGCGTCGAGGAATTCAGGGCGATTTCGTGACGGTTCATAACGGCTAGCGACGCTAGTCGGTCGAGTACAAAGCGGCCTTGGCGAGAAGAGGCAACGAAATACCTAGCGATCGCTATGCGTCGCGAGGACAGATCATGTGTGGCGGGAGAAATTAGGGTTTCCACCTTTTTCTATAAATAGGGGATCACCCCTCGCGCTCAAGAGACCCACAACGCCCAGACTAGTTTTCTTGATTTTCCTCGGTTTTCCATTCTTTGTCTTTAATCTTCATTTAGTTTAATTCTAGTATTGTTTTTACGTTGTTCTAGTTTAGTTTATCGTTTCGTTATCGATCGGAGCGTTTTGTCCGATCGTTTTCCTTTGTTTCCGTTCGTTAAGCTTGGGATTGGATTAAGACCAACCTTTGTTCATCCGCACTTCCCTCGGGTTTTATATATTTAATTTTTGTTTTTATGGTTAATTAAGTATTTCATTCCGTTTATTATGTCGGCTAGTTTTTCTATTCTAATCTGGGGTTTGCATGATTCGATCCATATGTTGTGAGTTACGCTATCGTTATTTACCTGGGCGTGATTAGCGATTCATGGTGCTTATTTATATGTGTTGATTTCTAATCAATATTGATGCATATCTAGTTGCCGATTAATGGCGTAGCGTATTAATTGTCGTCGATCTTGAATGCATGATTGATTAAGCGAGTAAAGTGGCGAGATAGGGACGATCGTGGAAGCATATTCTTAGTGATCCTTTGGGTTGCTTATTTTCCTCTAGAGGCGTAAGCGTGATAGGGAAAATTAGTAATCTGCCATAATTTAAATGCGAAGTTGTTGGTTATATATGTTATCTTACTGTCTTGTCGGATTAAAGCGGTTAGTAATAAGCGGGATAAACATCGTTGTGGATAGGATTGGTGCATCAGGGTTAGTCTTTCTTCATAGTTATCTTCGTGATTTTATTGCTTTATTTATATTTACCTTGATTACCTTTGCTTTGGATTAATTTCCGGCCTAAGCCTCTCGCTAAATTACGTGCTTGGATAATGATGAATTATTGTTGAATTAACTTACGTGTTTCGGTTGCAATCACATGGATCGATACTTACACCACATACTTACACCTTTTTCGTGTGAAAAGGGCGATCGACTATCGGGTGAGCATAGTAGCTAGATATCGATCTAACCACGGACAAGCTCATTGAATTGCGGTAAAGCATATACTCAAGTACCTAAAAATGACTTCGAGATTATAGGCTGGTTTACCAAGCAGACGGTCTAATGCCTTTGGGTTATTGAGACTCGGTTCCAAGTGACCGTGATGAGAAAAAATCTACCTCGGGCTATGTGCTTACCTTGGGAAGATGAGCCGTATCTGGCAGTGTAAAGCAGTGATGCATGCGGACTCTACCATGGGCCGAATATGTAGCGACGGAGGCTGCTAAGGAGGCAGTAGTTGAGAACAACCTCATGGATCTAGATGTGGTACCTTGTTTGCCCAAGGTATCATAGTTGTAATACCAGTAAAATAAAGTCGGGGTTGAAGAATTTAACCGGATTGTTAATTAATCTTTTATATAAGCGAGAGGTTAATTTATTAATAATCGAGCAATAACGTTATATAATGAATCGATAAATCGGATTACAAGTGTGTGTGGCGAACAGGATTCTCGTTCGAACAAAGCAGTGAAAAGTCATAATCGAAATTATTCACGATTTCTAAAATTTCGGGATTGGAAAGTTGACCTTATACTTTGTTTTAACTTCTATCGCCGCAGCTCTCATGCCACCTCGATCTCTGCATCACATTCTTGACTGCGGCGTAGAGACAAACCTCTCATGAGACCCTGCAAGCAAGCATACTTGGACCTATTAATTCTTACACTATCATCCTCCGCCAACCACCTTCACTGCTCGATTCACCACAACCCCTCCTCGGACTCTTCGTTTCAGACTTTAACCTGGCGGAGGAGCGAGAAATAAGAAAAAGGTAACCATTTGGTTCCTATAGCTAAGCGTTTTGATGATCAACAACCAACTTCCATTTCGTTTATTCATAGGAGGCGCCTTGAGACCCTCATTCGTGAATCGAGAACACACAACAACAACAAAAAAAAAACCTTCATCGAGGTAAGTTCGAACCATTCACGTTTATACCTTACGCAATAATACAATTAAAACTTAAATATGCCTACTCAATCTTTAATTGTGGAGCGATAACAAACAAAAGCGAAAACTCAAATATTGAGCGGCTATACCCACGAACTACCCTCCTCTGTCTTCGCGGAGATGGCGGGACGGTGGCGTGGCAGCGAAGAGAGCGAGCTCGGCGGGAAAAAGCGTGGCGGCGCTCTCGGCCGGTGAGCGGAGGAAGGCTGCGTTGGCGGCGTTGAGGCGTGTGGCACCGCGGTGCGATGACTGCGTGTGGTGCAGGGAGAGAGAGAGCTCGAGGGAAAATGGGCGGCGTGGCGAAACGGTTGGAGATGTTGGCGGCCGTTGTTCTTCGTTAAGTGGCTGCGTGAGGTACCAAACAATGTGGTGAGGGAGTGCGACACGGGCGGCGTTGGCGGCGGCGGCGGCGATGGCGCGTGAAGAAGAAGAGCGGTATGGCGCCCGAGATAAGGAAGAAGAATCGGATTTTGGTGGGGGCGTCGTAGGGTTAGTTAAGGGGGTTTGGATTGGGCTTCTAATTAATTAATTGGTTTGGGCTTCTCATTAGTTAATTAGTTGGGCCTTACTTGTTAAATTCTTATTTGGGCTTGTGTTATTTATTTTTAGTCGAGCTGAATTAATTATTGAGTTGGCCTCATACATTTTATGTAGAGGGATGTTAATAGAATAATTGGGCCATGGTAAGTGAGGCTCACGAAATGGGCGGCGGTGGGCCGAAAGGTATAATGGTTGGACCTAAATACTTTAGGGATGGGCTTCCGGGATGGGCCTCTCCTAATTAATTATTTTGGGCTCATATAATTTAAGTGAGTTGGACATAAGTTACATATAGAATTGGACTATCAAGATTTATTTAGACTTTAATTAATTGAAGTTGGGCTTTAATTAATTAAATCTTTTCAGACTTAAGAATTTATTTAGATCAACTTTAATTAAATAAAGTTGATAAACAAGTAATTATAATTAGACATTAATTAATTAAGTTACTTAAACAATTGATTAATTTAGATGGACCTTAATTATTAATTGAGCTAGACTTTAATTAATTAATTAAGTTACTTAAACTTAATTAATTAGCTTGAGAGGACTACAATTAATTGAGAGCATTTGGCAATTAATTAATTTAATGTGGCTTGGCTAATTAAGCCATTTGGACTTGACCAATTAAAGATAGATTGACCTCAAGGAATTAATTTACTTAGGCCATAATTAATTAAAGCATTTGGTTTTAATTAATTAAATTAGTTGGACCTTATTAATTAATTAATTAATTAGAACTACAATTAATTAGATGGATTGACCTTAACTAATTAAATTGGGAAGAGCTTAAGTAATCAAATTTCCCTTGATCTAATTGAGTTAAGTGGACTTTAATTAATTAAGTCACCTAGACTTAATTAATTAACCAAAGTAATTGAACTTAAATTACCTATATCACTTAGACACTTGGTCATTTAGATTAGTTAAAATTTCGTTGATTATGTTGAGCGATTGCTATATCATATGCATCTAGATTGAGGATTATGAATTAATAGCATTGTTTGATAAATTGTTGGGTTTGAGAGGTGAGGAAAGTGATTGAGCCTTGTCGGCTGTCGAAATATCGACGTTGAATTCTCGCATTGAAACCTCGGCGTCGAATCGAGAGGATAACTGCTACGAATAGGTCAATGCAGAAATTGCGATTTGTTCTTGCTGGCTTGATCAAAGACCCCATAGCGTTAGTAGAACTAGACCCGCCTGGACAGACCAAACGAGCAACGTAAATCTTCTAACGAGGGAACCCATTCGGCTCAAAGCGTAATTGAAATTCGAGCGATCGACTTAATCGACTAAGATCGAGATCGAACAACAAAAGCGATGCTTAAACAAGCTTTCGTCATGAACCTCGTTAAAGAATACTCCTCGGTTAGACTTCACTATCCTCAATCTTGATGAAGGTCCATCGGGGAAGTAATGGGAGGCGTGCTAAGAGGCGTCGAGACATTTAAGGCGCAACGGGTGGGCTTTTCTTGAAACAAAATGATTATGCATAACAAGCATGATTTACAAGCTTTATGAAATATTATTGCATGAACTCTTATTGTTGCCAAATATTTATGTTTTGTTGTGTCCATACGGAGGTTGGTTTGTCGAATGTGGGACGAGAATTGATTGGTATATCGATGTGGTATGTGAATGAGTTGGTCCATAGCGTTAAAAAGGTAACGATCGGATCCGACTTAGTTGAGTACTAACTTCGGATTGTGTCGATGTGTTGTGTGTTAAGGTTAGCTACCTCGACGGTCGCGGCGACTATGTGTGGTGGCCACCTCCATAGTCTGTGAATGAATGAGCGTATGATTGATGAATGAATTACGGATATGGAACAACGTGGATGAAATAGTCGGCGGGACACTTTTGGAAAATGATAAAATATTTAATAGGCATGAGTCTTTTCAACTAAAATCCTCATGTGCTATTGTGGGCGATTCAATAACTTTTATAAAGAAAATGTTTGTGACAATGAGTCCATGTACTTTTGTAGCCACCGCATATTCGTTTTTGATGTGCAGGTTGAGCGAGATTGATGATGGGTGCGAGGTGGTGCAAAGTGGTAGTGGTTTTGTTGCTTTAATTGAAAGGATTTCTAGAACCTTGAGCATGCATCATCATATGTATGTTCACCGTTTATTCTTTGCCAAACTACGATGTTTTGTTGGTGTCATTGATTATGGCTACTTCCATATCGTATTGAGCGGAGGTGTACCTCGTTCCTTGAAATGCATACGATTGGGTTAGACTTGAACATGGAACCTTTTGGCAAGTCTTTACGTGACTTGAGTTTGTCCAAATCTGACGTATCCCTTTTAGTCTCGCATTTATTCACAATTAATTGGTTAATCGTATTGGTTTAAATTATATATATCCTGCATTTATCATACCGTGACGATCCATGTGATCCGTACTTTCTTTAAAAGTCGAATTCGTCACAAAAGTGTAGTCGAGCATTTGTTTCTGAACCTAGAAACCCTTTCATTGAATCCTAAGTTGAAAGTTGAGTCTTGAAACTCTTGGTATTTGATTGCCTTTCCTTGGATCTTAAATTGAAAGTTGAGGCTAGAAATTATTTGTGTTTGACTACCAACTTTGCCTCCATCATCGTCTGCTCAGCGAGGATAACTATTTCAAGCTGAAAGTTGTTTTTGAAATGATGAAAGTTTATGAAATGTGAAATGGACTTACAAAGTGGCTTGTGTTGAAAGTTGAAATATGTTGAAAGGAGAAGGTCTCAAAATTTCGAATGGAGTTGTTGTTTCCAAGTTTTGGAAAAATGAATGATTGACATTGAAAATTATTTTCAAAATAGCGATTGTTAAGTTGAAGAAAAAGTTGAAAACTACGGGAGATTGATAAAGTAATGATATGAGAATATCATTGATTGCATATATGTTATGAGTGTGTTTACTCCATGTCAAAGCATACTAGAGCATAAAATAAATGAGTATGTTTCCCATGAGAACATAGACTCTTAAGGCGCATGATCCACTGGCGAACTTAGTATGAGAACATAAGGTGTCACAGATTGAGCGGAATACTAAGGAAGAGCGAGAACATCGAGTATAAGAATCTCGATCGAGCAGTTTGATGATGAGAATGCAACAACTCTACGATGGCAGGCGATGGTGTGCGGAGGTTCGCCTATTCTGAGTCCCAACCTCTCTCGAAGAAATTTGAACACTATACATCTATTTCTATCGTGGCGATACGAAGAATCAAAGCATAACGTTAAGAAAGTATGTATATAAAAAAGGTAAAAAAAAAGAAAAAAAAAGAATGAATTTTGAGTATTGCGGGAGCATATGATCGAATGTTATGATTCGAATGGAAATAAAGGTTTCATAACTCGATGAAAATGGTGACCACTTAGCCTTTGCAAGGAATTGACATTGAATTCTTTTATCCTAAGAGACCATACAATCTCTTTTCGAATACCAAATTAATAAAATAAGATATAAGATTGTGGTTGACGATGTTTACGACTAAAGTCCTTTATCATGTGAACCATACCCAGAAGGTTGTATATTCCTCGAGGCGTATCGAGGAGCGGCGCGGTGAGTTCTTAGCTCACCAGTGTGACACTAGGTTCTTGTACATGGGCGTGAGTACATCATACTCTGACGGCGTACTCATTCAGTGTCGAGCCCACCGATTAAGCGGTGTAATGATGGATAGTGGAATGGATCATCGGTTTACATGGTATTCGAGTATCGTTGTCATCCGATCGCATGTGAAACGGCTCATCTATCTGCGGTGTTCCGATTTCGGATGACCGTCTTCCGATCGGATCCGTGTCTATCACGGCGATACGATGTGGACACACGTCCCGATCTGAGAGTTGACAGAATCCGTTGGCTAACCGTATCGTTGTGAGAGAAACTTGTGCCATCTTGCCGTTTCTCAAATTCGGTGATGCCTATATAGGAGATCATGGTTGAGGTCCACGAGACCTAATTGCTATGGAAGAAGCTAGAATTATTTGAATTGACAACCGTGAGCCCCATTCGATGATGAGGTCGAAGAGGAGTAGGACCGGAGAAGATCACGAGGAGGACATGCCTTGATAATGAGATGGAGGAAATTGATAGTACCCGTACTCTCGGTTACGACTCCAACACGATGAGCTCTTTTATACTGGCGATTATAGATCTAGTTATTTAAGACTAGAAAGTGTTTTGTTTATATCTGATTGCATATTTGGTGATGCATATGAGAGCGATGAGTCGTTACGTCTGAATACTATTTTGATGACCTCGGTGTATTTAAATATTTATGCGCATCGTGATTAGGTATGTGGAGGATGCCGATATTAGTTTTGGGACATCATACTCCGTGCATGGCCTCTTTTGTAAATCTCGAAAGCGATGAAAATCCTTGTAGGGGCATTTGACTTGATATGATGATAGCTCGTCGAGGCAATTAGTTTTGATGTCGTGACATGATGTCGACGATGTACTAGACTTACGCATATGATTATAAATACATATCGTTGAGATATTTAAGATCGATGGATGGTATAAGAAGATGTTTGATTGCGTATATATAAGAGGATTGAAGAGCTAATCCTGGTTAGAATCCGCCAATTTTCAGCGGGATTGGGAATCCGTGGATACGAAACTATGGATTCACGCTAGACGAATCCTTAAATTCCTTTATTGCACCTCTTAAGGCGCTTGTCATCGTTGCCTTGCAAATGATTGGTGTAGCTGATCTCGGCGGGAGCGAAGAAAGACCTTATATGAATAGGAACTAGAAGCTTACACAGGGAAGAGTTCAAGGAGGAAGTGTCGAGAGTACATTCTAAGAGCTATCGTAAGATGAAGAACACGAGTTCTACAATTTACGATAAGGAAAGACCACGGTCACGAGTTACGACCGTGCATCTGCCGAATGTCGCGGTATCGCCTCGAGTTGTTTGACGATGAGGAAGGCGAGAAGTTACGAAAGAGACTCAAGTGATCGATCCTCGTCAATCGGTTAGAAATTCTGTGAATCGTAACCTAGAATCAAATGTGAAAATGAAGAGCTCTTGAAGAGAATAAAACTCATTAATATATTTGAAATCAAGCTTAATATTTGAGTTTACAAGCCTCTATATAGTGAAAATTTAGCGCTTTGCTCGAGCTTTGTGATTGGTTCCTTTGGGAACCCGAACAAGTCGGGAATCAGCGAACTTTAGGTTGCATCACTCTATCATATGATCAGTGTCACTAATCGGTCATGGAAATCGATCTATCGTGAGGCCATTAATAGGCATTAGACATTGAGGATGCCTGCTGAGGATAGGATTGTCATTGTACATCCACGGATCACCAAGGAGATGTGGAAAGAGAAAGTGGGAAGGACCCTTAAAGGTTAAAGATCAAATGTTGGCGGGCCGACACGAGGCCATGACAAGTAATGTGTCGTCTGAAGCACGAACAAGGCAATGGGCGTACCATAGTACCGCTGGCGGAGAAAGCTATATACTGTGAAACTGTATACCCTAAGTGCCATGGGGTCACATAGGGTCTACATGTTCCAAGCGATGAATGTTTCAAATGTGACCGGGAGGTCACTACTTGAGGCTTGTCGAGGCCTTGATGAGAGAATGACCATCGATGTGCGAATCGGAGTCCGACAAATCCGCTATCCAAGCTCGGCCGTTCCGCAACAAACCCGGTCCGGTCGCTGGCCAATCGGCGACCATATCGACCCGGACAGCGACGACAACAACAATGGCGACAACGCGGCAACAATACCGTCGGCGCAACAACACGACAACGGCTGCCACGCGACAACACCATCATCAACAACGACAACCGTCGGCAAACTGGGACCTCGCCTCGACCGGGAAGAAATTCCCAGGAGCGCGCTAAGGAACCAAGGAAACTTGGCGGTGTGAATACTCCTCCAATTACACATTACCCTACGGTTTGATCTTGGCGCCTCGCATTCTTTTATTCTTGAAGCGGTAGAAAACTTAGGATCGAGATCTAAGCGTTGAACAAATCATGAGAATATCTTCTCGATAAAATGTATAAGAATGGTAACTCACACGCTCGAACCAGAACTTGGACTAGGTTTACTTGATCATAATGAGATAATCTTCATGTCATATCTATGGTAGATGTGGATATAAGGCGGATTGGTTAACGAACATAGTGCGACTATCACGTGTAATGAAAATTTTTCTTTCAGCGTTCGGAGAGAATCTATAGACTTTCACGGGATCGGCATGGGAAGGAGAGTCCCAATCATATCCGTATAAGCGAGAACATCTTTGAGCAGGACAAGGACCCGTCTACCTTGTCTATCTCCAAGAAAGACGAGAATAAGAAAATGATAGAAGGCGTTTCGATTGTGAGATAATATTCCATGATTTTTCGGATAAACTACGGATTACCGGACTCGACGGATGGAGTCCACAATCGATCTCAAACGAGGTTACGTCGTGTCGAAAGCCCATGCGGATGACACCAAGAGAACTTAAGGAATTGAAGATCGACTACAAGAACCCTTGGGTTAAGTTTCATTAGACCCGTGTATCTCCATGGGGAGCACACTGTCCTTTGTGAAGAAAAGGATAGTCTTGAGAATGTGCATAGACTATTGAGGTTAAATAAGATAACTCAAAGAATAAGTATCCCTTGCCCGATTGATACTGTTTGATCGACAAGGAGCATGAGTCTTTTGAAGATAGACAAAGTCGGGATACCATCAACTAAGGATTTGACAGAAGATGTACCAAAGCGGCTTTCGTGCAAGGTAAGTCATTTGAATTCATCGTTATGCCCTTTGGACGTACAAATACTCGGCAGTTTTATGGATATCATGAATAGTATTTCACCATACTTAACAAGTTTGTCTTAGTATTCATAGGCGATATCTAATATATTCGAGAATAACCAAGACCACGAAGAGCACTTGAGGTGGTGTGCAAAAGTTGAGGCAATAGCAACTCTTGGAAGTTTAGCAAGTGTGAGTTTTGGTTGGCGGTGACATTCTTAGGTCACATCGTGTCCAGGGAAATCAAAGTGAACCCTTGAAAATCGATATAGTTAGAATGGGAATCACCAAGAACCCGAATGAAATTCGAGACTTAGGATTTGTCGGCTACTATCGAAAATTTATTGAAGGATTTTCAACGATATCGAATCATGACCCAATTATTGAGAAAGGAATCAAGTACACTTGGACGCGAGCGTGAGACTAGTTTCCGAGATTGAAGAGTTCTTGACAACGGCCGCCTTCTGCGATGCCGACATATAAAGAATACGACCTACGCAGCGTTTGAAGAATGGGTTGGGATGTGTTACGATGAAGGCAAGATATTGCCTAAGCTCCAAGCGATTCGTCTGAGTTAAACTATCCTCGTGCGATCTGGAATTAGTAGCGGTCGTACATGCTAAAGATTTGGAGACACCATCTCTATGGAATTAGATGTGAGATCTACCTGACCATAAAAGTCAAGTATTTCTTTGAACAAAGAGATTTTAACATGAAGCGGCGTATATGGTTGGAATTAGTGAAAGATTCTGTTGTAGTATCAATTACCACTCGAGACGAGGCTAATGTTGTGGCGATGCTCTAAGTGCAAATCTCGCTCTAGTTTGGATATGCTCCTCGGTCGTGAGGAGATGATTCGATATAAGGCTATATTGTAATGTTGATTGCAATCCCAGTTTAAGAGCTCAATTTTGGATCCTCGGAAGAAGAGCAATAAGCTAGAAAAACGAGCAAAATCGAGAATAATGACCACAAGTTTTAGAGTAGTAACATATGATGTTATATGATGGGAGAGTGTGCATTTTAAAAGATGAAGGGTTTAAGAGTGAGATCTTGAGAGAAGCCCATGAGATGTCTTACAGCACATCCGGAAGCACCAAAGCGTGCCAAGATCTCAAGGAGAAATTTTGGTGGGATGGATTGAGCGAGGCGTAACTTCGTTAACGTAACGTTGTTTGACATGTCAACAAGTGAGAACACTCCACCGTGACGTATGGAACCTACGATAGCTGGACATACAGAATAGAAATGAGAGGATATAGCCGTGGATTTTATAGCTACCCAAATCACTAAAGAAAATACCGCTAATTGGTTTATCATCGATCGTTGACCAAAACACGTATTTCTTACCGATCTAATAACATATTGATCGGTATATTAGCACTTTATACGTTCGATGAATCATGAGTTTGCAAGGAGTTCTAAAGACTATCGCGTCGATAGAAATTGAAATTTACATCCGGATTACGGATGAGCTTACAAAGAAATTGAGAACTCAATTGCATTTCGATGCAGTGTTTCACCCAAAACCGGTTAGACAATCTGAGAGGACCATTCAAGCGCTTGAAGACATATTGAGGATTGTTGTCTCGGATAGAGGAAAATTTGGAACAAGTGTTACAACTTAAAATTAGCTTCTATAACAACTATCGAGCAACTATTGGAATGACCCGTCAGAGCGCTACGGAAAGAAATGTGATAACCACTTTACTAGGATAAAGTGGGAGAAAGAAAGTAGTAGGACACGACTCTATGAGAGAGATGATCATGATTGTGAGAAAGACCCTCGAATTAAATAAGTCTAAGGCCGACATAAGTCGTGCGTTGACAACGTCGCCCAGTATATTTGATGTAGGAACTAAAGTTTTCTTAAAGATTTTTCCGTTAAAAGGAATCGTGAAATTTGAAATAAAGAATGAAGCGGGACCACGTTTGTAGGACCATGAAATAATATGATAAGTACCAATAACGTCTGATTGGCATTGCCATGAGCTTGGAAGCGTGCACAATGTATTCCACGTTTCACTCGGAAATACATACATGACCCGGTCATGTGATACTATATATATTATCTCGATGACAATAGGGTTATGTATAATTGTCTACGAAAATTTTGGACCGACATATCCAAAACAAAGAAACGAAATATCATTGATGATATTTCTATGGAAGGTATGAACAAGAAGAAGCGAAGTTGAGAATTAGAATCGTTATGAATGAGAAATACGAGATCTTTTCACAGTTAGCAAATTTGAATGAGAAATTTATTTTAAGGGGATGGTATGTAATACCCGTAAAATAAAAATCGAGTTAACGAAGAATTTAACGGATTGTTAATTAATCTTTTTATATAAGCGAGAAGGTTAATTAATAATCGAGCAATAACGTTATATAATCGGGTCGATAAATCGGATTACAAGTGTGTGTGCGAACACGATTCTCGTTCGAACAAAGCAGTGAAAAGTCATGTCGAAATTATTCACGATTTCTAAAATTTCGAGGTTGGAAGTTGACCTTATACTTTGTTTTAACTTCTATCCTTCAGCTCTCGTGTACCACTTCGATCTACGCATCTGATTCTTGACTGCGCATGAGACAAACCTCATGAGACCCTCGCAAGAGCATACTTGGACCTATTAATTCTTACCTACGTCCTGCCTACCGAACCACCTTCCTTTTCGATTCACACAAACCCTCCTCGGACTCTTCGTTTTAGACTTCCATGACCTGCGGGAGGAGCAGAGAAATAAGAAAAAGTAACCATTTAGATTCACATAGCTAGCGTTTTGATGAAACAACTTCAACCATTTCGTTTATTCATAGGAAGCGCCTTGAACCCTTCGTTGATCGAACACACAACAACAACAAAAAAAAAACCTTCATCAAGGTGAGTTGAACCATTCACCGTTTATACCTTCTTACGCAATATCTGATAAAACTTAAATACCTACTCAATCTTTAATTGTGGGCGATAACAAACAAAAGCGAACTCGAATATTGAGCGGTATACTTACGAACTACCTCCTCGTCTTTTCGCGGAGATGGCGGACGGCCGTGGCGTGGCAGGAGGAGAGCGACTCGGCGGGAAAAAGCGTGGCATTGCTCTCGGCGAGGTGAGCGGAGGAACTGCGTTGGCGGTTGAGCTGACACGCTGTCCGTCGCGATGACTGCGTGGTCGAGAGAGAGAGAGCTCGAGGAAAATGGGCGGCGTATGGCGGCGAAACGGCAGAGATTACGGCGAATTGTTCTGTCGTAAGTGGTCTGCGTGAGGGGTACCAAACAATGTGAGTGAGGAATGCGACGCGAGGCGGGTTGGCGCGGCGGCAGCACGAGGTGGGTGAAGAAGAAAACGTATGGCGCCGTGGAGATAAGGAAGAAGAGATGCGGATTTTGGTGGGCGGCGATGAGGGTTAGTTAAGGGGGTTTGGATTGGGCTTAATTAATTAATTGGTTTGGGCTTCTCATTAGTTAATTAGTTGGGCCTTACTTGTTTAATTCTTATTTGGGCTTGTGTTATTTATTTTAGTGGAGCACATTAATTATTTCAGTTGGGCCTCGATACTTTTATGTAAATTTGGAGATGTTAATAGAATAATTGGGCCATGGTAAAGGGCTCCGCAAATGGGCGAGCGGTGGGCGAAAGGTATATTGGCTGGACCTAAATACTTTAGGGATGGGCTTCCGGGATGAGCTCACAATTAATTATTTTGGGCTCATATAATTTAAGTGAGTTGGACAGTAAGTTACGTATAAATTGGACTATCAAGATTTATTTAGACTTTAATTAATTGAAGTTGGGCTTTAATTAATTAAATCTTTTGAACTAAGAATTTATTTAGATCAACTTTAATTAAATAAAGTTGATAAACAGCTAATTATAATTAGACATTAATTAATTAAGTTACTTAAACAATTATTAATTTAGATGGACCTTAATTATTAATTGAGCTAGACTTTAATTAATTAATTAAGTTACTTAAACAATTAATTAGCTTGAGAGGACTCTAATTAATTGAGAGCATTTGGCATTAATTTAATTTAATTGAGTCTTGGCTAATTAAGCCGTTTGGACTTGACCAATTAAAAGATAGATTGACCTCGAGAATTAATTTACTTGAGCCATAATTAATTAAAGCATTTGGTTTTAATTAATTAAATTAGTTGGACCTTATTAATTAATTAATTAATTAGAGGACTACAATTAATTAGATGGATTAGACCTTAACTAATTAAATTGGGAAGAGCTTAAGTAATCAAATTTCCTTGATCTAATTGAGTTAAGTGGACTTTAATTAATTAAGTCACCTAGACTTAATTAATTAACCAGGAAAGTAATTGAACTTAAATTACCTATATCAATAGACATGGTCTTTAGATTGATTAAAATTTCGTTGATTATGTTGAGCGATTGCTATATCATATGCGTCTAGATTGAGGATTATGAATTAATAGCATTGTTTGATAAATTGTTGGGTTTGAGAGGTGAGGAAAGTGATTGAGGCCTTGTGGCTGTCGAGGAATATCGACGTTGAATTCGCATTGAAACCTCGGCGTCGAATTCGAGAGGATAGCTGCTACGAATAGGTCGTGCGAATTGCGATTTGCATCTTGTAAGCATCTGCGTTGATCGAAAGCCCCTTCCATGCGTTGTAGAACTAGGACCACCTGGGCAACCACAACAGCGCGTAAATCTTCTATGAGGGACATTCGGCTCATAAGCGGCTAATTACGAAATTCGAGGCGATCAACTTAATCGACTAAGATCGAGATCGAACAACAAAGCATGTAAACAAGCTTAGTCATGAACCTCGTTAAAGAATACTCGCTCGGTTGAACCTACTGCGCTCAATCTTGATGAAGGTCCATCGGAAGTAATGGGAGGCGATGCTAAGAGCGTCGGACACATTTAAGGAACGCAACACGGTGGGCTTTTCTTGAAACAAAATGATTATGCATAACTCAGCATGATTACAAAAGCTTTATGAAATATTATTGCATGAACTCTTATTGTTACTTTAAATATTTATGTTTTGTTGTGTCCATATCGAGGTTGGTTTGTCGAATGTGGGGCGAGGGATTGGTATATCGATGTTATGTAATGAGTTGGTCCTTAGCGTTAAAAAAGTAACGATCGGATCCGACTTAGTTGAGTACTAACTTTCGGATTGTAGTACTGCGATGTGTTGTGTGTTAAGGTTAGCTACCTCGACGGTCGGCGACTATGTGTGGTGGCCACTCCATAGTCTTGTGAATGAATGAATGATCCGATATGGAACAATGTGGATGAAATAGTCCGAGCAACTTTTGGAAAATGATAAAATGTTTGATAGTCATGAGTCTTTTAACTAAAATCCTTATGCTATTGTGGGAAGTTCAATAACTATTAAAGAAAATGTTTTCGGAAATGAGTCCATGAGTACTTTTGTACTTAGCCCGTACTCGTTTTTATGTGCGGGTTGGCGGGAATTGACGATGAGTGCGAGGTGGTGCAGTGGCATGGTTTTGTTGCTATAGCGAAGGTTTCTAGAACCTTGGGCATGTATCATCATATGATTCCACGTTTATTTTTTAACTCGATATTGTTTTGGTGTCTTTGATTATCTGCGTTTCATTATCGTATTGAACTTGAGGTGGTCCTCGTTCCTTGAAATGCATACTGATTAGGTTATATTTTGATGTTGAACATTTTGACAAATCTTACGTGACTTGGCTTTGTATTGAACGACTTATTCCTTCGATCCATGCATTTATTCATAGTTTAATGGTTAATTGTATTGGTTTTATATATATATATATCCGTTGCATTATCATACCATGACGATCCATATTATCCGTACTTCTTTAAAGTCGGTCGTCACAATAGAGTATCATGGATAACTTCGGTGCGATGGCAAACTCGAAGGAACCACGGACCCATAAGGCGACAAACACATAGAGGAAATACATGTATCGAAATCGTGAGGGAGGGCGTCGATTGAAAAGATTGATCTGACGGATAACCTAGCGGATCCATTCACAAAGCTAAAAAAGTCTGAAGTGCTTCGAGGACTTGGATTGCTGATGGCACCCACTTAGAAAGGAAAGTTTTGTATAAGTGGGAGAAGCAAGTGGATGGTTTGTTTGTAATAGCTAGTAGAGACACATTGTATACTAAAAGTTTTCTTTAGTATAAGTGGGAGATTGTTGGATTGTATCTTGAGCGGTTTGGTTGAGCTTTATACAATGTTTCTTACCATACAATCTCTATCTGAATTGAATACTTGATTGCATTATATGAGTCCTCTTATCTCATATATAAGTTAGATCATACGGATGTAGTAAGATCACGAGTGTATGATTGGTAGAGCTGTAGAGATATAAAAGGATCACGGTGAGACAACTTGAGGACGAGTTGTCGGTGTAAA